>OY757909.1:22118011-22145511 GCA_963585895.1 Sepioteuthis lessoniana
CTTTTGGTTACAAGAAACTGGTGCTTATTTTTCTATGATTAGATGGCGAAGCAAAGCACATATAAAGATTATCGCGTTTATTTTGCTTATATAAAGCTTCAAATTCGTAGACAAGTATATATACTAAAGACTTGTGATACAACTAAACAGTCTGTCTTTGGATGACAATATATACACGCCCCTCCCGGCGAAGGCATAAATGGCTGCCACTTGCCTAATGCAAAGTTCTTCTTATGAATTGAGCTTTCTGGTATCTGGTAAGGCAAAATGTAAACAAACGAAAGCTACTACATAATACCTTATAATTCCCGAGCTGACGTGTGTTGGCTGCTGGCTGAACGGTATGATACTAAGTCTAACGAAAAGTTGGTCGGGTTTCGATCCCAACTTCAAGCGTCCTACGTCTCAAGCCACTCTGAAGAGCTGTCTGTGGATAAAAATATATGTATATAGCTGCCTCGTTCTGAAATGCACAACACTTTTCCCGCCAATTTTTTCTTACCTTTATATAAATGCAAATCACCAGTCATTTTGTTTTTTTTTATTTTTATGTTCACTCTTCCCCCGAAGATCGCTCAAGATTATCGCGCTTTTTTGCGTATATAAAGCTTCATGTTCGTATATATATATATATAATATATATATATATATATATATATATATATATATATATATATATATATATATATATATATATATATATATATATATGGAAGCGTTGGTTGTGTAATGTACCGTTGCAGGAAAAAGACACAGTGACTCGAGTTCAAATATTGGACGACGCTGTTTACATTTCACATAACGCTATTACCCTTGGGAAAGGTATGAATGTAACTATTTCCCCTCTGCTATAGATAAATAGTAAGGCACACTGACTCGGTAACTATGCTATAATAACCGGTCTAGGGAAAAGGAAAACTTTGAATTCAAACCTGCTAAATTCCGCTTAAAAATAGACTTTGTGTCGTATCCTGCTAGTGTTAAAGGGTAGATAATATATATATATATATATATATATATATATACGAGGATCATTAAATAAGTTTCCAGACTTTTTTCGTATGGGTACTTTTATTAATAGTACACACATGAAACTCTATTCCCCTTCGAAGTAATCTCCTCCACCTGCAATGCACTTGTTTTACCGTTCCAACAACTTCTGCAAGGCCCCATGGAAGTCCTCTTGTGTGAGCGTGTCAATGACCTTCGTCACAGCCTCTTTCATCTCCTCAATTGTGTCATAACGACAGCCTCTGAGCTTAGGAAATAAGTAAAAGTCGTAGGGAGCAAGATCTCGACTATAGGGAGGCTGAGGAACTGTCTTGATGCCCATCTTGGTCAAATAGTCTGTGACAAGGATGGAATTGTGGACTGGTGTATTGTCCTGGAGGAAATGCCACTGAGCTGATTTCAAGAGTGCTGGCATGTTCCCTAGGAATCTCTTCCTGAACTCCCTTAAAACCTCAACATAGTAACCCTAACCCTAACCCTTTGGCCGATCAACTGGGGTGTATAGACTTCCTTACTCCTTCCACACCTCTCATCATCCCTCACAGACTCCTTGCCTTCCTTGAATCTCTTATGCCACTCAAAAACTGATTCTCGATTAATGCAAGATGCTCCAAAAGCAGTCTGAAGCATTCCAAACGTTTCTGTGGCATTTTTTCCAAGTTTAAAACACAATTTTATTGCATATCGTTCTTCTAAAGTATCCTCACGTTCAGATTGCAGTTTTGAAATTCACCAGCGGTGACAATTAGGCTTTAGTAGGGTGTATTCAAATTGCTGCTGTAGCTGTTCATTTGAAGCTGAAATCATAAACATTGGTCAGTCATTTTATAAGATATATAGCAATAACATACTGAATTGTCAAGAGTCTACGGCAATTTTGAATGGCTTTACAAAAAAGTCTGGATACTTATTGAAGGCACCACGTATAAGGGCATTTAAGTTTTTACGATTCAAAATAGAAGTTTCATGAAATAATAAGATAGTTAATTTCCTGGATGTGACACTAAACCTTTCGAATAACACATATAAACCTTTTCTGAAAACTGACCAGTACCCTTCCTATATTAATGTAAACTCGAGTCACCCGAAGACCATAATTAAACAAGTCTCCAAAGCAGTAAAATTGAGAATAAGGAATTTATCCGCTAACGAGAAAATATTCCAAGAATGTAATAAGATATATAAGGATGCCCTTAAAAATAGCCGTTTTAGGGAAGAGTTTACCTACTAAGAAGAAAATATACCGAATGATATTAATAAAGAAAATAAGAAGTTCAGTAAAAAAAATAGAAAAAGAAAAATTATATGGTTTAACCCTCCTTTTTGTTGACTAGCAAGTATAAATGTAGGTAAATATTTTTTTTTAAATTGATAGATAAGCACTTTAAACATAATTATATACTACATAAAATATTTAATAGAAAAACGTTAAAAATTAGTTACTCCTGCACGAAAAATATTTTTCAAATAATCAATAATCATAATAAAGAGATAATTAAGGAAATTCATAATCGAACGAATAATAATAATAATAATAATAATAATAATAATAATAGTAAAAGAACGAATGTAATTGTAAAACTCAAAGGAATTATCCCATGAATGGATTATGTAACTAAGATAATGTAGTATACCAAGGAATCATTTACCCAAAAGAAAATGTTAAGGATAGAAAAACCTATATAGGGATTTCGTCAACGAAATGGAAGTCTAGATACGCTAATCATAAATTTTCTTTCTCCCATGAACATCTGAAAAACCAAACAGCCCTATCTAAGCATTTTTGGAGTTTAAAAAATAAAGGTTTAACCCTGAGATTCAATGGTCCATATGGAAAAAGTCGAATACTCCAAAATGCTTTGATAGTAGAGGCAATCTGTACCTAGAGGAAAAAATACAAATAATGATATACCCAGACCCTGAAAAATTATTGAATCAGCGATGTGAATTAATAGGTAGATGTAGACATAGGAATAAATTCAAACTATTGACAAATATCTTAGATGATGTTTAATTAACCAAACCATAGGATTAATTTGAGATTTGAGGTGAAATGAATAAAATAAAATAAAATAAAAAGATGAGAAGATACCATGTGATGCGTACGTATTTTTCAATGGAAGGGTAACTGAATTAATAGGCTCGAATATAAATTTTAAATTTTAATTTTAAATTTTGATTTTATTTTAAGATAAGTATTACTGTATCCTTAAGTAAAGTTATAAAGGCATGTTGTACTTCCTTAAATTATTATTAAATCTGGAATTTTAAGTTGAAATATATTTAGAATTTAAAAATTAAAAAAATTTAATTTACTGTGATTCCTTCCAACCGGTAAAAAAAAATAAATAATAAAACCCGGAAGTGGGTGAAATGGGGAGGAAACTCTTCACCCCTCTTCTACCCTCTCCCAGCCTTCTTTCCTGTGCCTATTCTGAATGTAATTATTGGATCCATTTGATCTGAAGAAGTCCTGTTATTTTTTATTCATATCAATACACATAACAGGATGGAAATAAATTTATAATCCTAATGTGACCGGTTTTTGTTTTTCTTAAAGGAAAAATAATATATATATATATATATATATATATATCATTGGGGTGTTTTCCTAAGAAGCAAAGTGCACATTATTGATCCAAGAAAAAATATTCCATACCAAATTAAATTCCGTGGGTCTTATTTTCATTTCCAAATTCAAATTTTCTCTCTTTTTATGTTTCTAAGGAAACATAATATTTCCCTACTATTATACTCTATTGGCCTTAATGAGTAGAGTGTTGGCCAATGGTCCGGGAGGTCGGGGTTCAATCCCTGGTCAAGTCAAGTCAAAGACTCAAAAAATGGAACTTGGTGCCGCCTTGCGTAGCACTCAGCACTATAAGGTGAAGATCAATGGTAAGGTGGAGCACTCCGGGGAATGGAGTAGCGCCCTCCCCTACACCTGGGTGTAGTAGCTATTGAAAATGGAGCCTTCGGGTCACTCTCGACTAAGATCGCCAACTTTACTTCTACGTTTTACACCATTTTTGCTTTCTCTTTTTCTTATTATAACTCCCCGCCTCTCTCTCTCTCTCTCTCTCTCTCTCTCTCCCTCTCTCTCTCCTTCTCTCTCTCTCCCTCTCTCTCTCTCTCCCTCTCTCCCTCTCTCTCTCCCTCTCACTCTCTCTCCCTCTCTCCCTCCCCCTCTCCCTCTCTCTCCCTCTCTCTCTCCCTCTCTCTCCCCCTCTCTCTCCCTCTCTCCCTCTCTCTCCCCCTCTCTCTCCCTCTCCCTCTCTCCCTCTCTCTCTCCCTCCCTCTCTCCCCCCTCTCCCCCCCTCTCTCTTCCATTTCTTAATTATCTTTTTTTCTCAATATTTACTTCCCTTTCTTTCTTTTAATCATTTATTTTCCCGGTCCGACATTTTATTTAAGCACATTTAATTTATTCTGCAGTTCACATAAAAATGCCATCTTTTATTTGTACATTTTCCTTTACTTCGAAATTAAATGTCAAATCATGATTTATTTCTATTGTAACAATATTTCAAATACTTTTTTTCAAAACTGCTAGAAAACATAAATTACACCAATTACACACACACACACACACACACACACACACACACATATATATATATATGGTTATCGTCATAGGAAATGGACACAGTTACACGAGTTCAAATCCTGGACGAGACTGATTGCATTTCACATAGCACTAATACCCTTGAGAAAAGTATGAATCCAATTATTCTCCCTCCAGCTATGGGTAAATAGTAGGGCAGACTAGGTTCTTCAGCCTTGGAGCGGCAACTAGTCTAGGAGAAGTAAAACTCTGAATTCAAACCTGTTAAACTCCGCTTAAAAATTGACCTTGTGTCATATCCTACCCGAGCGGAGGGCTTGGTATATATATATATATATATATATATATTTACCAGTGAAAAGTAAATGGCTACCCTCAAAAAATTCTATTCATCATTCTAAAAGTGTTATTTTTAATAAAACACCACAATTGCTTTATTTATTATACAAAATAAAGTTCTTCCCGAGCCACATTAAATATAAATTTAAAAAAAAACGCAAAAAACACAAAAAACTTCTTAAACTTTTACATTTATCAGAATGACTCCCTTTAGCTGTTATCTCTGCTTCATAGATTCTCGGCATTCTTTCCATCAAAGACTGGAGGTAGACTAAAGATAGTCCTACCCAGCTTTCCGGCAAGAGTTACCAGAGGTAAGCCGCACTAGTTAGTTGTTTAACTCTGACTTATCGGTCATGTTGAGCCCACACTAATTTAATGGGATTTAAGTCCGCTGATTGTGCCGGCCAAGACTACAGTTAAAGAACGTGTCGTTTCTCTTTGCTTTTAACGTACCTTTGGCAGATTTTACAAAAATGCTTTGGGTCATAAATTTGCATAAATACAAATCCATGACCCACAAGTTGTGTACCCGATGGGATCGTGTGATACTGAAGTATGTTGTGATAGCCGGTCTGATTCAATTTGCCCTTCACCTGATGCAATTCCCTGACTTTGCAATTGGTAAAAACACCCCACACGCCATAAGTTAGCCCCCTCCATGCTTTACGGTTGGTGTGATACAGTGGGTTGCAGCTCTTTCATTAACTCTTCACAGCACATAGACTTTCCTATTTGACCTAAAGATTTCGAACTTTGATTTGTCAGCCCAAAAGACTTTATTCTAGTTCTCTATTGTCCAGTCTTTGTGCGTCTTGGCCCTTTGACATTGTTTCGCTTCAACAATGGTTTCGTGACAGCAATTTTGCCATATAGGCCAGCTTCACTGAGTCTTCTCCACATTGTAAATGTTGACACAGTTTTTCACGACATTGGTTCAGTTGTGCAGTGATGTTTGGAGCAATAAGTCTTCTGTCAGGGAAGCTGGTGACTTTATGTAATTGTCCTCTGTATAGGTAAAATAGTTAGTATCTTAGTTTTAAGTTAGGCGACTGGAAGACTTCCTTTTCAATAGTTACAACACCAAGACGTCGGGCAGGGCGCTACACCTTTTGTTGGACCTCTCTACTTACCCTTGATGCATACCTCGTAATGCTGAGTATTAAGCAAGGAGACATTTTTTGAGTTTTTAGTATGTGTCAACCAGGGTTTGAACCCTGGTCTCTCGGCAGAATAATATGGTCTAATGTGAATTTAAGTGATGGTATAATGACATTTTTCGAAAACGTTTTATGAATACTCAGTACTAAAGAAGAATAAACGCCTTCAAATCAATTTTTCAAAAGATATCTGGTTATACCAACGTCAAAAGATATCTGGTTATACCAACGTCAAAAGATATCTGGTTATACCAACATCAAAAGATATCTGCTTATACCTACGTCAAAGGATATCTGCTTATACCTAAGTCAAAAGATATTTGGTTATACCAACATCAAAAAATATCTGGTTATACCTACGTCAAAAGATATTTGGTTATGCAGCATCAAAAGATATCTGGTTTGACCTACGTAAAAGATATCTGGTTATACTAACATCAAAAGATATCTGGTTATACCTACGTTAAAAGATATTTAGTTATACCAACATCAAAAGATATCTGGTTATACCGACATCAAAATATATTTGGTTATACCTACGTCAAAAGATATCTGGTTATACCAACGTCAAAAGATATTTGGTTATACCTACGTCAAAAGATATCTGGTTATACTAACATCAAAATGTATCTGGTTTTACCTACGTAAAAGATATCTGGTTATACTAACATCAAAAGATATCTGGTTATACCTACGTTAAAAGATATTTGGTTATACCAGCATCAAAAGATATCTGGTTATACTTACGTCAAAAGATATCTGGTTATACCTACGTCAAAAGATATCTGGTTATACCTACGTCAAAAGATATCTGGTTATACAACATCAGAAGATATCTGGTTTTACCTACGTTAAAAGATATCTGGTTATACCTACGTCAAAATTACTGAGGAAAACTTTTACTTAGTATAAGAAATAAAAACATTTTGGTGCTTTACTTGTTACATTAAAAATATCACTTTTAGGGTGAGAAATTTTGGTTTGGCTTTGGCTTTATGGTATATCCTACTTTGTTGGTCATCTAATGCCAAGTCCTTTTAATACATATATATGATTTCGAAGCACATTTTTAGATAACATTTTTAAATGAGCGAGAGCTCATTTTTTGCATATACTTGAATGGTTTCACTTATTTCTATCTAATACTAATATAGAAATAAACTTAAAAACAGTTCTATTTCAAACAATTCAATTTAGCATGTCAACAAAGTTAAATGGTTTTAAGTAGTGTTATGTATCACTAACAATTCTATCAAATATCTGTGATTTGTTTACACACTGTTAAATGATCTAACAGTTCTATTTCAAACAATTTAGTTTAGCATAAATACAGAGTTTTTGTTCACACAGTTAAATGTAAAAACAGTTCTATCCCAAACAACTCAATTTAGCATAAGTACACAGATTAAATGTCACGCAGTTCTATTCTATTGGGACCCTATCAGCTGCTACCACTTCGTGCCAGAGTTGACGTTAGAGTGATGGCAATGAAAAGGTTCTCCGTATTCCCCAAAGCATCGGTATTACTTTTAGTAATCATCATCATCATCATCATGCCTTACCATCAGATTTTTAGTGCCACATCTAGAACACTTGTTGGGGGACTCCTACCCCGCTGCAGAGATGCTGTCGGTGTCTTCCACAGCCTCAGCAGACTAGACAAAAAATTTTGAGAGTTACTAAATAATTTTGACTGGTAGTGTGTAATATATACATATATATATATATATATATTTATAGGAAAAACTGGAAACAAATCAAACGGTACGAAAATTTATAGAGATAAGAAAACTCAAGGTCTTCAGAGGATGATGTATTTGCACAAATATTTGCTAACGTTTAATGTATCGTTTTTTTTGGACCTTCATTTTTTTTATTTAATTCAATGTTTTACACGCTCTTATGAAGGTATAAAAAACCGAAACTTCTTACGTAGGCCAATATTTCCACAAATAAAACCAAGCTCTAAAGACTTGTGTTTTTATATCTCTGTACATACATATATATATATATATATATATATATATATATAGTGCGGAAGCAAAATATGAAATAATTTTTAAAACACTTATTTTAGTCTGATTAGTCCAATTTTTTAAAAATACGATAAATCTTAATTTTTAGAATTAGCTCTATTATTCGAGTGCTTTTTCATTAAAATTGATTCCAATATAAGAGAACAAGAAAAGAAACGGCAAAGAATCTATCATTTGCTTAATTCCGAAACTAAGCACCAAAAAAAAAAAACGAAATAACTTGAGTTTCTTTATGGCCTCCATGAAGCCCAGACCTAACCCCCTTGACCACGCAATACAAACAAAAATATATCTTTCCATCCAAATATTGGTTCGCTTAACACTACCGATGAGAAGGAATGGAATAAAATGACAGAAAAATTCATTTTGCAGGCATACAAATGGTTTCGAAGGTGTGTTGATACAATAATTGAAGAAAATTACGGCCATGTTAAGTAAATTTACTGTTCTTTGTTTATCTTCTTCTTCTGTTGTTTTTTTTTATATATATATTTATGATAGAGTCGTTTATCATTATAAAGAATATGACTAATTTTGCTTCTGCACCTTGTATACATCATCATCATCATCATCATGTCGTGCCATCAGCACGGATATCCCTGACCCTCTCTCACCACCCCGCCCTATTGTTCATCGCTTCAGGCAGGTTCTCAGGGCTACACCCCGAATCCTCACACAGCTGCTGTATGTAGGTGCGAGCTGGTCGCTCTGACTGTGCTCGGCCATGTGAAGGGGTCCATAGGAGTACATCACTTATGAGCTCGTCACTACTTCTCCAGCAGTATCCTGCATGTCTGGTTCGTCTAACTTTGATAGTTTTCGTGATGGGTGGTAGGTGGCCGTATAGCTGCTGCTTTGTGGGGTGTTGCCTCCAAGACTTGTTCAGTATCGCTCGTAGCATTCTTGTGTAGTTACCGTCAAGCTTCTTCTCCATCCCTTTCGTTAGCGTCCATGTAGTGCATCCATACAGTAGTATCGACACGACCGCTGTTTGGAAGAAACTGCGTTTCATCGATTAGTTCGATCAGGGAACAACGGCTGCTCATCTATAAGGGTGGCTTCTGTAGATGAGAATAAAAACAGCCATTGAAAGATAACCATGACCCACACTCAAACTGTGTATATATATATATATATATAGAGAGAGAGAGAGAGAGAAGTGGGGTGCAGAGCACTTTTCTCTTAAATTTGGTTCCACTTTTTGTTGATCGATAGATTGATTGATAGTTAGACAATGTAATTTGTTATATTTATACATACGTGGTGTAATGGTTAAAACGATGATCTACGAAATCGTAGCACGTGAGTTCGAATTCCAGTCGCGCTATTACGTTCACTTTCGGACAAATACCCTTGGGAAAGGTATGAACGCCCTTATCCCTCCAGCTATGGGTTAAATAGCACCACCAATGTTCTTTTAAGAGAATGGCTCTGGCATTAAATAACCCACGAAGGTTGATATGCCATTAAACAAAGAAACCAAACCAAACCAAAATACAATAGATCTGTTTGAAAATTATTTGTATTAGACGGAAATACTTCATATCAAAAACAAAAAAAAACTTATTAAAAACTCTCAAAAACATATAAATACAAACTTGCAATGAACGCGATTCCCTAACCTCAAGACATAAAATAACCCCAGAAAAGTTGGCATGCCGTTAAAATCAATCAATCATTCGTTTCGAATATTGAGTTTGAATTCTTTCTACGAATTTTTCTGCAACTGAAAAAAATAGACTTTATTAAATCTAAGAATTAAACACACTTAAAAAAAAAGAGTGGGGTCATGATAATCCCCTCGAGATTATCAGTTAAATCCGATAATCTCATGACCAGATGGATTATTTGTTATTGTATTTCCTTTTTCGTAAGTGCGGATTTGGCAGGACTCTTCCCTTCTCTAATACATTAAAACACGTTCTATGAGTGTACTGACAACATTGAGTAAGTCTTGTTCTGATCAACTGAGAACTTAGGTTTCATTCCTTTCCAAAAACTATTTGTACAAGTGCAATATAAAATATCTTCACCAAAATTCGAACATCTAATATTCTTTCTTTTCAGTCGCGATAAGCTAAATTTCGTGCTTGCCTGGTATATGCATTTTAATTACGAGTAAAAAAAAAAATTCGTTTGATAGTATTTTCATCCTTATCTACGAACATTCACTTATTTTCTTAGATATGGCACAGAGATTGCTTCCATATTTGCTGTTTGTCAAAGCGGTTACTCGTTTAAGTATTGAACCGGCCTATAGCCACTTAACTTCAATGAGCTAGCTGAGAAAGGGGGATTTTCAGCGTGACTTGACCGTAAAATATCGTTTTTGTTTACTGTTATTGAAAAAAGGACAGAAGAAAAAAATATCTGGAAGTGAATCTATGAAGGCCGGAGAATGTGTCGGTCGAAATATCTTGAGAGAACGAAAATAAGCAGTTATAATTCTACAATGAATTCATTGAACATTGAGGATCCTTCTTTAAACAAAGACAAAACCTGATCCATGATATGTAGGGTATTTAGAATATTGATATAATATATATATATATATATATATATAAAGTAGGTAAATAAAGTTGGCGACCGTAGTCGAGGGTGACACGAAAGATCCTTTTCAATAGTTACTACACTGAGGTGTAAGGGAAAGCTCTACTCCTTTCCCTTGATTGGTCCACTTTACCCTTGATACGTACCTTATAATGCTAAGTGTTAAGCAAGGAGGTATCAAGTACCATTTTTTAGTCTTTGGTATTACTCGACCTGGGATTTAACCCCTCTCTCCCGGGTCAATAGCGAACACTCTACCCACAAGACCAGTTGGCTGGCATATATATATATATGTATATATATATATATGTGTGTGTGTGTGTGTGTGTTATTTCAGATACTGAAATAGGATTTGTTTGAAAAGAAAAGACATTTGAACAATAAACAGAATTACGAATCTTTTTTACACATGCTGTAAAAATTTGAGATTATTTGAACGTGAAGTAATCAAGTTATTAGATAATGAAATGATATTTTTTTGAAACACCCTGTACATCTCAAATGATACGAAATATTTTTTAACACTCAGGAATTAATGAATTGAAGGCGCGCTTAGCGTAAAGCTTATTGTCGTTTAGAATGAAATCGGTGACCAGAGTTCAAATCCTGGACCAGGCTGTTTGCGTTTCACGTCGAACTAATGTCTTTGTTAAAGGCATGAATCCTTCTCTTCTTCGGGCGTCCTCAGTGGCATAGTGGCTACCGCGTTCGACTGTGACATCAGAGTAAGCGAGATTGAACTCCAATCGCGCTATAACGTTCACTTCAGGACTAATTCCCTTTGGAGATATATGAACTCTTTCATTCCTCCATTGCCCCGTCGGCTGGGGCTGTAGAATACACCGACTGCTTCTCTGCAGAGGGTTAAGACCACCCCACCCAACGAGTGTCCTGGATATGACACTAAACAATCTGATTGTGAGGTTCCAGCAATGCTGGAGCTTTGGGGAATGCAGAGCACCCCTTCATTGCCATTGCTCCCAGGGCCACTCTTGTCCGGAATGGTAGCACCTGATAAGGGTCCTATCTATGGGTTAAATAGAACTAACTGCATACTTATGTTAAACTGAATTGTTTGAATTGGAACTGTTTGACTAAACTGAATAGCTTGAAATAGAAATGTTTTTGACAATTACACTGTACTTAGATTTAAACGGAGTGCTTATGCTAAACTGAATTGTTTGAAATTTAACTATTTTTGACATTGAAACTGTACTTACACTAAACTGAATTGTTTAATATAGAACTGTTTTGACATTTAACTGTGCATAGACAAAATCTGTACTTAGCTGAATTTATAAACGGAATAGCTTGAAAGAGAAATGTTTTTGACAATTAAACTGTGTACTCATGCTAAACTGAATTGTTAGAACTAAAACTGACTATTTGTATAAAAATGGATTTGGCGTTGAATAACTACAAAGATTGATATGCCATAAAGCCCAACCAACCAACTCATTCCTCCAGCAATGGGTTAAAAAGTAGCAACTACTAACAAAATAAAATGGTGGTTTTCGCACTAAATAACCCATCAAGGTTGATATGTCATTAAACAAAGAACCCAAACTAAACCGAATCATCTCTTCAATCCCTCCCAGCTATGGGTAAATAGTAGGGCAAACAGGGTACTTTAGCCTTGATTAGGCAACCAGTCTAAAAGAAGGAACACTAACCAGCTGTAAGTAAAAAGTTGGCGACCATAGTCGAGGGTGACCCCGAAGGCTCCTTTTTCGATAGCTACTACACCGAGGTGTAGGGGAGGGCGCTACTCCTTTCTCCGGATTGCTCCACTTTACCCTTGATCCGTACCTTATAATGCTGAGTGTTAAGCAAGGTGGCATCAAGTACCATTTTTTGAGTCTTTGGTATGACTCGACCTGGGATTGAACCCCGGTCTCCCGGGTCATTGGCGAACACTCTAACCAGCTGTACTCCGCTTAAAAATTGATCTTGTGTTATATCCTGCGATCAGTTGGGTAAATACAGGTATTAATAAATTTCTTATATCCTTAAACGCGGCCATGAAAAAAAAATTCTCAACAACAAGATTGACCATTGTGAGTTTGGTTGAATCGTAACACGAATGCCTACCCCACCCAGCACCAAAGCCGAAATCTGATCATCAGTTTTGTTTACTTTTCATTACAAATAGTGGCCGATGTTTTGACAAACGAGTTCTTGTAGACGTGACACATGGCACGCGAATAGAAATTAGTGTAATGCTACAAAAAATGTATGAATAATTAAGTGGGAATTGGGAATTTGAAAAAAAAAAAAAATACGCAGACAAAATATTTCAAGTTTGTAAGTTTTTTTTTGTAAGATCTTATGCTGGACATGCACTTAAATCGGGGCATGTGTCAGCCCTTAAAAAAGAAACAACTAAACAAGGGTCTGAAATAAACAAAAGATACGAGAAAATCTCAAATGTGTATTACATACAATCATCATCATCATCATATCGCGCTGGTAGCACGGATATCCCTGACCCTCTCTCGCCACTCCTCCCTATCGTTCATCGCCCTAGGTAGGTCTTCAGGACAACATCCTGTATCCTCACATAGCTGCTGAATGTACGTTCGAGCTGGTCGTCCTGCTTTTGCGCGGCCATGTGTGGGGATCCATAAGAGTACATCTCTTATGAGTTCATCTCTGCTTCTCCAGCAGTGTCCTGCATGTCTGGTTCGTCTAACTTGAATAGTTTTCGTGACAGGGGGCAGGTGGCCGTACAGTTGGTGTCTTGTGGGGTGTTGCTGCCAGGACTTGTTCAGGATTGCACGCAGCATTCTTGTGTAATTGCCATCTAGCTTCTTCTCCAGTCGTTTTGTTAGCGTCCATCTATATAGCAGTATCGTTTTGTTAGCGTCCATCTATATAGCAGTATCGTTTTGTTAGCGTCCATCTATATAGCAGTATCGATGTGACCGCTGGAAGAAACTATACAACGAATAAACACAAACAGGCATACAGCTACCTATCAAGAGTTTCCTGGTGGCTTTATGGTAGAATCTCAGGCTGGCTTAAAAGTCAGACAGGTTTCGATACCAGCTCCGAGAATGTCGCGTGTCTAGCCACACTGAAGAGTCGTGATACAACGAAACTGTCGAAGATACAAAGACCCTGAAACAAACAAACTTTCATCAAAATGACTTGATTCAGCGTTAAATGACTCAAAAAGGGTTGATATGCCGTAAAACAAACAAACAAACCAACCAACCAACAATCTAAGTTTAAATTATTCCTATATTTATCTATACGTATGTAACAGCTACCCAACAAAATCGACTCATTACAATGAGATTTTGTTTAAGAAAAAACAAATAGGATTATAAATTTATTTCCATCCTGTTATGGGTTTTTGACATAAATCAAAAACAACAAAAAGAATTAACAGGACTTCTTCAGATCTTATGGATAAAATAATTCAGAATAGACACAGGGAAGAAGGGTGGGAGGGGATAGAAGAGGGGTGAAGAGTTTTCTCCTCATTTAGCCCACTTCCGTTTTTTTTTTTAATTTTATTGCCGGTTGGAATTATAACAAATTGATTTTTTTTATTCTAAATACTTTTCGACTTAAAACTCCAGATTTAATACTATTTTTTTCCTGGTGGAATTATTCCCAACTCCGGTTTAACTGAACCGAATAATACATATATATATATATAAATATATGTACTATCAAAGTTAGACGAACCAGACACTCGGGACACTGCTGGAGAAGCAGAGACGAGCACATAAGTGATGTATTCCTATGGAACCCCACATATGGCCGAACAAAAGCAGGACGAACAGGTAGAACATTCATACAGCAGCTTTGTGAGGATACGGGATGTAGCCCTGAAGACCTGCCGGAGGCGATGAACGATAGGGAGAAGTGGCGAGAGAGGGTCAGGGATATCCGTGCAAGCGGTACGACATGATGATGATGATATATTTATGTATATATATATATATGGAGAAATGGTAGATTTTGGTAAATCTGACTGGCAATCTCTCTGTCACGAATCGGATGTCACACAAGGTCAATTCTTAAGGGAAGTTTAACGGGTTTGAATTGTTTCCCTTCTCCTAGACCGGTTGTCACACCAAGGTTAAAGAACTTAATATGTCCTACTATCTATCCATAGCTAGAGGGAGAATAGTTGGATTCATACCGTTCCCAAGGATATTAGCTCAATACAAACAACCCCATGAAGGATTTGAACTTGGTTCTTCGTGTCTATTTCCTACAATGGTAAACATTACAGTGCGAACGCCTCCTCCTCCAAATATATATATATATATATATATATATATATATATATATATATGCGTGTGTGAGTGTGTGTGTGTGTGTGTGTGTGTGTGCATGCGTTTGTATCTGACATATATATATATATATATATAATGGCCTAAGGATCAACTTGGATCGTGAAAATAGTAGTAGTACTTGATGCTTATATATATATATATATATATATATATATATATATATATATATATGCATATATATATATATATGCAGGGAAAATATTGGCCAACGATTAAAAACAATTATTGAAACCTAAAAACGGCTAAAATCACAGCCATCTTGAGCATCTAGTACAACAGCAAGTTTTATAATCTAAATCGATCCTCGGGCACTTACGATATATATATATATATATATATATATATATATATATATATATTTCAAGCGGGGATAGAAACCTGATTGACTTCTCGTTAGTTGTATATCTTACCTTAAAGTTATAGTCATTGCCAGCGAATGTTTTTACGTATATATTTATACATAAACGCGATTGGCTATCGGAGTGCTCAAATCATGAGAAGAGCTTTACATTTACGCGTATGTGGCAGCCGGTAATTCCACACTCGAGTGCTCAACATATATATATATGTGCATCATCATCATCATCATCAAGTTGCGCTGCCAGTACGGATTTCCTTCTCTCTCTCTCTCTCTCTCTCTCCCCATTCGTCCCTATCATCTATTGCTCCCGACAGATCTTCCAGACTACATTGTGTCCGCACATAGTTGTTGTCGTTAAGTTCTTGTTGGTCGTCCAACACTTGCACGTCCCTGTGAAGAAGTCCATTAGAGAAAGTCACTTATGAGTTTGTCCTTGCTTCTCTAGCTGTGCCCCGCATGTCTTGTTCGTATTATTTTTATAGTTTTAGAGATATGAAGTAAGTGGCCGTACATTTCGTTATTTCGTGGGGTGTTGCTTCGAGGATTTTCTCTATGTACTTTTGTCAACGTCCATGTTGTGCATCCATAGAGTAGTATTGACACAACCGCTACTTGGAAGAAATTCCGTTTTATTTTATCGGCTAGATCAGACATCTGTATGATCGATTGCCTATCGATAGCAGTTCACGCCTTCGCTAGGCAAATATTGACATCATTTTCAGTACGTTAACTTGTCTACTAATTTCGAAGGACCGCCATTTAGTGTGGAGGTATCTCCTTCTTGATCAAAACACACGTACACAATTTTGCCTGCATTCACGTGGAGGTCAATGCCTCTTGCTGCCTGCACCAGGCTATGCAGCAAGGATTCGGCTTGGTTAGGTGTATTTGCCAGAAGTGCTATGTCATCTGCACAGTCTGCGTCCGTAATAGTTTCCGCGGAATATCGTCTGCTCTTTGTCTTTTTCCTGAACATATATCACTCTAAGCCGAGGGAAGCAGCATGGTTGATATGAAGTAAGGCGGATGAATCCAAAGTTGGGTCAACAGCGAGCCTCGCCAGAGGCTGTTTGGAAGAAAGTCAGAGGTTAATGGCTGGGGTCAAATAGTTCAGTCAGGAAACTACTGCTACTCATCTATAAGGGTAGCGTCTATTGATGAGATTAAAAAAATAGCCAACGAAAGATTACCATGACTTATATATATATATATATATATATATATATATTTGTAAATCAGATACAAACCAATGCTCACACATACGCACACATACACACACACACACACACATATATATATATATATATATATATATATATCAGACATAATTGTACAGGTTGTGTTAAAGCGCCTCTTTCAATGAGTACCCCGTTTAGTATGGCTATATATTCATACTGATACTCACACGCCTGCCACTCGTACAACCACTGCACTTTAGCACATATTGCCCTCACACACTCACTGCCCAAAGACAATCATCATCGACTATATTCACATCACTTGCACTCCAACCACTCTTGCACAATCACAGCACTCGGACACTTACAACACCCGTGCAATTACTTTCCTTGTACGTATACAATCATTACCTTTATGGTAAGACTTGTCAACTTCATTTTCCGTATTGTCTTTTGCTTGTCTGGGTTTTTTGGGGGGGTGGGGTCACACAGTCGGATTTTATTCAAAATCTTACCCAGACTGATAGATGTTAGTTTAAATCTAGTCGGGCACAAAGCAAAAACAATTAACACTGAACGGTAACTTGCAAAACACTCGCGCTGATTGTCACTTAACGCCAGAAAAGTAAACAATGCGTACAATGTGGATAATGAGATATTGTTTATTCAGAAAAGAATACACAAAGAAACACAAAGCCGTTATTGGTTGTTTTTCAATATCACGAAATAAATGTTTAAATTTGTTTCATTCAATTTGTGATTTCTTTTTTGATAAAAGCGCATTTGTCTTTAACTTCTCATAAAAACATTTTCTCATTTATGCTGCACCAATCATATAAATTCAGAATATATATACATACAAATTATATATATATATATATATATACTGAGAGAGAGGGGGTTAGACAGACAGAGAGACACACACACTCACAGACAGAGCGACAGAGACAGAGAGAAAAATCAATATATATATATATATATATATATATAGAGAGAGAGAGAGAGAGAGAGAGAGAGAAAAGGAAAGTGAGAAACAGACAGACTGACGGAGGCAGACAGAGAGAGATGCTCACACACTCTCACAGATAGATCGACCCGAGACAGAGAGAAAAATCACTATATATATATATAAGTAAAAAAATAAAGTTGGCGACCATAGTCGAGGGTGACCCGAAGGCACCTTTTTCGATAGCTACTACACCAAGGTGTAGGGGAGGACGCAACTCCTTTCCCAGGATTTCTCCACTTTACCCTTGATCCGTACCTTATAATGCTGAGTGTTAAGCAAGGAGGCATCAAGTACCATTTTTAAAGTCTTTGGTATGACTCGAATTGGGATTGAACCCAGGTCTCCCGGGCCATTGGAGAACACTCTAACCATTACACCAATATATATATATATATATATATATTGTGATATATATTGACCTACGACCGAGCCGTCAAGCACCTGTGTAAATAAGCGGAAGAACAGCGGAAGCAGGTGGACATAAGAAAATAATATAACCAGGTGCCGGGGCGGTTCGAATCAGTTGGAGACAGGATGCTGAAGTGAGAACCAGCTTGCAGACTGAGGGCCGCAAAGCCCTCAGTGACCCACGGTTGAGCAACCCCAGCCAAGATGAGGAAGAAGTGTTGCTATGGTCGAGAGGAAGAACCTGGGTCAATATAGCAGTCCGTCCTTGTCTCCACTCATTTCTCAAATACAACAAACATCACTCTTTCGAGAATAAAGTCTGAGAGTTATATTTTTATAAAGAAGTGTATTCGTTCATTATTGAAGTCGTTTAATACCGGTTGATTGTTTCCGTGTATATTTGTATATGTACACGTGTAGTTGTATTATGGATATACAACATATATGTTGTATATGTTCAAAAAGTTCTCAGCTGCAAGCAAATTCTAGAGTCGTCGCACACCTCTAACCTTTTTACTGGTCTCATAGGCACAGAAATTAAGACAGAAATTTGAATGAGTTTTTCTAGTTTTATATGAAGTTGCGGAGTATGGCTACAAGAGAAATGTTCGGCTGTGAATTTTCTTTCTGAGTAAGGTTTAGAACTTTTTGAACGAACATATAAATATATATAATGAAAAGCACTTTGATACTATAGTATACTCATAGGTAGAGAGCTGAGTAGCAACACTCCAATCTTAGACAGATCTTTCATCTTTTTTTTAAAAGACAAGACCATTTGTTTTTCTTATCTGATTGACAAATGACATTCAATTCCAGACAGGAAAAACAAATGGTCGGGTCTTTGCATTAAAAAATATGAAATTTGGTTTAGGGAAATAAGGTGGCCAGAATTTTGTGGGTTTTTCTAAATCTTCATTAGAAATTTCTCATTATTTCTTTATCTGAAGATGCAGATCTAACATAAAAAATATATGATCTGCTGAAATAAATATTGTTTCTAAAAAATTAGTCATTCTTAAAGGTTTTACTTTTATATGGTATATATATATATATATATATATATATAAAAGTAATTTGTTAGATTGTTGTCATATATATATATATATATATGTATATATATATGAAAAGTATCTAACAAATTACTTATGTTAATAATTAGCTCGCTTCTTATCCTTCTCACTTATAGATATCGTTTGTATGGAATAATAGATTTATTCTGATGACACTAAAACATCTGATTTTTCATACAGTCATCCTTTTACTTTTTCTCCTTCCTGTTGTATGTCACCGCTTCTTCAGGGGACCAATTCGATAAATGACAAGAAGTGACGTGAATACAGGTTTATAAAAAGTCTTACTGGGTAAGAATTGTGAGATTTTCGTGAGAGACGAATTGGTCGAGCGCAATTAAGTGCAACTCATCTTATAGGCTGTTTGCTACCTGTGTGTTAAATTGCTAAGAACAAGCTGTGTTGTTTGATTCATGAAAAGGATATTGCAAACAGGAATATAACAGTTTCCCACCTATTCAATCTGTTTTTCTATTAGTTTGTTCAGAAAATAATATCTGATTTTAGAATAAATCTTTATACCTGAATAAATGAATTTAAACAAAGTTTTTATCAGTCAAGATATGATCTCTGAACATCAAAATATGATCACTGAACATCTATGCATTTCCGCTAATGATTTAGAAGGATAGTTATGCCTATACGATAAAATCCTAAAGGTTTGGATGCCAAGAAATCTTTGAATGCTGGTTATACTTCTTCTTTGAAACTGAAGTTTTCTTTTTGTCAAAATATGATTATTGTCAAATTATTTTTGTCAAAATATGATCTGTGAACATCAAAATATGATCTTATAATAATTATTACTTTGTAAATTTTATAAATGATATAATTTTAATGATATAAAGGTTATATTCTATATATAAATTATGTAATCTTAAGCAGTCAAAATATGATCACTGAACATCAAAATATGATCTCTGAACATCAAAATATGATATCTGAACATCTATGCATTTCTGTTAATGATTGAGAAGGTTATTTATATCTGTAGGATAAAATCCTAAAGCTTTAGATGCCAAAAAATCTTTGAATGCTTCTTATACTTTTTCTTTGAAACAGTATGGGTTTTTTTTTTGGGGGGGGGTATCTTATTTTATTTCATTTTATTTTTTTGGCGGGGCGTAAAAATGTCCAGATGCTTAAAAAAAATTATTAGTCGGTGGGTGAGAGATCTGGAAAATATGGTGGCGGTGGCAAAGTCTCATATACCCAGTCAGTGAGCTTCGACAGGATCATTCTGGTAACATGTGTCCGAGAAATTTCATGAAACAAAATAATGGCTAAGTTTGAACTCATGCCAAAAAAGTAAACAGATCCCTTGATTTTCATGTCCATGTTTTGGGGCACATAATCTTCAAGATCAAATTCTAGAGTGTTGGGTATCACCTACCTTTTCGGCACAATGAGCTAGTCCATCTACCATATATAGCAGTAGCTTCTAATACCAGGGAGTCTAAAGATCGAGAAGGTGAAGAGCCATTCCTTATACCAGAAGCCAATACTATTGTTGGACTATATCCTTATTCTATGTTCTTGTTACTAACAGTCTCTATTGTAAATACTTTTTCCTGTAAATATAACTCTATTTCCTCATATAACGTAGTTTGTCTTTTTATTACGACTACAAGCATTCTGTGACGGCAAATTGACTAAAATCCCAAAACGGGACTTTACTTTCGCACGTGTGAAGACGGGGCAGGTTGGCACTTGATCCCCTATAGAATAAGTCCTCGTTCAGAGTTTTTCTCTCGGGCATATAAGAACTGGCATATTACGTGAGGGATTAATTTAGGACCAGACTGACCGCCGCTGGTAAGGGGTTCCAAATTTCACACTATCACACACCCACCAGGCCGCTTTCTTCCTTCCCCGAGACAATGGAAGAATATGGACCTATAGGTTTTAGTCGTAATAATATTATATTGTAGTAGTCGGCAATTCCAGTTTCCCGTGTGATATTTTAGGAATTAATAGGACAATTCTAAGCAAGATAACATAAGGCGAATAGAAGCTGGAAAGGAAGCATGAAATAATAACATATTCGTAGTAGAACGGCAAAGAACAACATAGACCACATGGTAACATAAAAATACATGAATTCCTTTACTACAGTTATATACACTTTCAAAGTGTCAAAACATAATAATTGGACAGTCCACGAATATAAATGTCTTTTCTTGACTTTTGTTTTTCTTCAAATTGAGAGAGAGAGAGAGAGAGAGAGAGAGAGAGAGAGAGAGAGAGAGAGAGTGGTATGCAAAGTTTGGGTATAAAGGAAAATGGCCCCAAAGTTACTTATCTTATTTTTCGACGGGGTTCCACTGGAGAATCTTTCTTCTTTCACGGGCTACTAGACTTTGTTCTGTTTTTAATACTGGCTTGAAGAACTCGGGTCCCTCATGTCTCAGTATTCTTTTGTCTTCAACCCGGAGTAGAATGGCTATGGTTCGTCTGCCCGCTATCAACCCTGCTCAAAAACTACTTTTTCTTATTATTTACTTCCGCTGAGGGGAAGGGGTCCCCACTTCCGTTTTGAGGTCCCAGCCAATCATTTGGCTTCTCTCTTCTCCCCCTTGGTGTCCGGCGACCTGAGGTTACTAAGTACCAACACCTGTTGATACCCCTCTGTGACCTACATTCTTCCTTAACGGTCACTTTTTTTGACGGCTAGATACTGTTTATTCAACGGGAGGATAGTATTAAATCTTACCTCTATCGTCTCCGTGGGCTATCACGTGACAATTCTCTAAACAGAACACAACATGGAGGAAGTGATTAAAGATTAGCAATGAAAAAGCATTATCATTAGGAATGTTGACCTTTTTTATGGTTTGGTTTTGGTTTCTTTGTTTAATGGCATCTCAACTCTTTTTAGGTTATTTAATGCAAAATCTATTCTCCTAGAAGAACAGTAGTGATACTATTTAACCCATAGCTTGGAGGATAAGGGGGTTCATACCTTTCCCAAGGGTATTTGCCCAAAAGTGAGCATGGTTTGGTTTCTTTGTTTAATGGCATATCAACCTTTGTAGGTTATTTAATGCCAAATCAATTCCTCCTAGAAGAACAGTAGTGGTACTATTTAGCCCATAGCTGGGAGGATAAGGGGGTTCATACCTTTCCCAAGGGTATTTGCCCGAAAGTGAACGTAATAGCGCGACTGGAGTACGAACTCACGAACTACGATTCCGCAGTCCATCGCTTTAACCATTACACCACGAGGACACCCCCAACCTTTTTTATATAACCACAGTGAAAATAATAGATAGGAACGTCGGTAGGTTTGCTTTTATGACACATCAACTACTGTTATTATTCAATACCAAATCCTTTTCATACATACAGTGTAACCCGGATCAAGAGAGATTCTGGGACCGGATAATAAGTCTCTTATATCCGGGCTTCTTTTATATGTGGGTTTGGTAATTTTTGTTTTGATAACACAAGCTCTAATTTGGGACCAGAGAAAATCTCTCTTATATCCTGGATACACTGTATATATCAAATATGATTAATATTTTTTAAAAGCCAAAGATCATTTTTTTCACACACAGTTCTACTTCAAACAATTCAATTTAGCTTAAGTAAACAGTTTCTTGTTTACGCAAAGTTATTTGTTCAAATACAGTTTTTTGTTTACACATAGATAAATGTATTTTTTTAAATTTCAAATCCTTCAGTTTAGAATGTTAGCAAAGCTAAATAGTTCGAAGTATTGCTATGTATCACTAACAATTCAAGGAATCATAAGTCATTTGTTTACACATTTAAATGATCAAACAGTCCTATTTTAAACAATTCAGTTTAGTATAAGTACAGTTTTTTGTTTACGCACAGTTAAATGTAAAAACAGTTCTATCCCAAACCATTCGGTTTAGTATAAGTATACAGTTTAAATGTCAAACAGTTCTATTTGAAATAAGACTTTCAGTTCCATTTTATAATGCACTTAAGTAGAGTGCTTTTTTTTTGTTTTGTTTTATTTATTTTTTTTTTTTTTTTTCTCAGATGATGAGATCCCTTTTTTTCAGGTTGGCAACCAAGACAGAATACCAGCCGGTCGATAGTAATTCCTCTCCAATCATTCTCACAATCAAATGATGTTTGAATTAGATCTGATGAGTGACGTCACTTTTGTCATATTTTCCTCAGTTCGTGAAGTAAGAACGCAGGTCATTTTTTCAACCTGTTCTTAGTATTAAACTTAAACGCTACAACCTCTATTGATTTGTTAATTTTTTTTTTTTTTTTCATTTATAGAATACACATTTTTTTAGCCTTAAAATAATTAACAAAAACATACATAAGAACATTCTAGAAATTGTGGATCAAAACTACATAAGCATTGAAGTTACATTTTTAAATTTTTCAACCAATCAGCTAAAAACATAGAATAAGAACATTCTAGAAAATCCGGGTCAGAAACTAATTCACAGAAAATTTTTAGGCTCTAAAACAAATAAGTAAAAATACGAATATGATTGGTCAAGAAATGTCTACGCGCTTAAATTTTAGGACCTGCTATAAAACTATTTTTTATCCACTAGTAAAGTATAAATAATGAAGAATTTAATCAACCAGGTCAGTTTTGACGTAGGTGTGGTTAGTCAAGAATTTTTATAATCAAATCACTCAAAAACATGTAACCTTCGAGATCTGATCTAAATCCCTCGGACTACTACGCCCGAAACGTCATCAGAAGGGCGATCAAACAGCTACCACAAAATGCCAAAGACTAGTTGAACATCCCTTTTGTGGATGTGATTGCTAACAGAGAAAACCACATGATTTATAAATGGAGCTGCTTTCGAGACAGCAGCATTAAGATTTGGCCGCATCAAGACCTTCCTTCAAGCCAAGAGTGATTTTTTACCTTATAATGTTTTGGAGGTGTTACCTTATAATGTTTTGGAGGTGTGTTCAGCATAACAATTATCATATTACTATCGGACACAGTGAGGTTAAGGAGGTGCCCGTGGTGTACTGGTTACCATCGTGGACACGGCGACATGAGTTCAAATCCTGAACGAGACTGATTGCATTTCACATAGCACTAATACCCTTGGGAAAGGTATGAATCTAATTATTCTCCTTTCAGCTATGGGTAAATAGTAGGGCAGACTAGGTTCTTCAGCCTTGGTGAGTCAACTAGTCTAGGAGAAGGAAAACTCTGAATTCAAACCTGTTAAAACTTCGCTTAAAAATTGACCTTGTGTCATATCCTGCCCGAGCGGAGGGGTTAGTAAATATGGATACAGGGAAGTGTTACGCAGAACGCCTCCTTTGGGGGGGGGGATCAGACCCCTCTGCAGCGGATACAATCAGCGTTTATTGGTTTACTGTTACATACATATATAAAAGCATGGTGGGATCTTAGTCATACACAGATAGACCTTTATATTTAACTTTCTGCATTTGTTTGTTTGCGCATGCGTACGATTGTGTTCACAGTGCGGGTGTGTGCACCCCCACCCCTTAAAAGCTCACGTTTGTAAACAAATCTCGCGAGACTTCATATATAAGATATACAGGCAGAAGTGGAGTGGGTGTCAGATCACAAAGAAGATTCTGCTGTTTGTCGCT
The DNA here is from genome assembly GCA_963585895.1 of Sepioteuthis lessoniana. Lineage (NCBI taxonomy): Eukaryota > Metazoa > Mollusca > Cephalopoda > Myopsida > Loliginidae > Sepioteuthis > Sepioteuthis lessoniana. The sequence continues at coordinate 22,142,601 of OY757909.1, forward strand.
TATGCCTTTGTACTTATATTTCAACTCACTGGGGGAAACAAAATTTGCTGATGCCAGGAAAAAAAGCATGGGGGGGGAGACTTTAAAATTTAATTTCTATTCTCGAACAGCAGCAACAACAACAACAATAACAGCAACAAACAAAAATAACTAAACAGATTTTAAAGAATTTAATTGTCAACATTTCCTCACAGCTTCTTATTTTGAGTATGCTCATCTTAAATTTCCTTTATAAAACACGCCATTTAAGTTGAAAGTCCCGGATGTAAATACAAGAATGAATATATGTCATTTATATATGTTATTGAAATAAATGTATGCAATATTGTTTCTTCCTAGTTGTGTGAATGTGTGCGAGCGCGCGCACGTCTTAGACAGAAAAAGCGGCTGCATTTTTAATGGTTTGGTTTGGTTTTATGGCATATCAACTATTATAGGTTATTTCATGCCAAATCCTGTTTTTACATATACATTAAATTTATGATTTGTAGACACATTTTGTAGATACGCATGGTTAAATGATCAAGCAGTTCTATTTCTAACAATTCAGTTTGACATAAGTCAACAAAGTTAAATGGTCCCAAGTATTGCTATGTATCATTAACAATTCAATCAAACTTTAGTCATTTGTTTACACGCGGTTAAATGATCAAACAGTTCCATTGGAAGCAATTCAATTTAGCATAAGTCATTTGTTTGCACTCAGTTTAAATTCCAAACAGTTTTATTTGACCTGTAGATATGACCCTATCAGGTGCTTCCACTCCCGATCAGAGTGAACCTTGGAGTCACGGCAATGAACGAGTTCTCCGCATTCCCCAAAGCTCCAGCATTATTGGAGCCTCACCATCAGATTGTTTGATGTCATATGCTGGATGCTCGTTGGCGAGGTCTTACTCCTCAGCAGATATCCAGTGGTTGTATTCTACAACCCCAGCTTGCATTTTTTTCTCTGACTATGGACCCCCGCAGATGGCCGAGCAAAAGCAGGTCGACCAGCTCGAACCTACATACAGCAGCTCTGTGAGGATACGGGATGTAGTCCTAAGGACCTGCCAGAAGCGATGAACGATTGGGAGGAGTGGCGAGAGAGGGTCTGTGATACCCGTGCTGGCGGCACGACATGATGATGAGGATGATGATGTGTAAAGTTATAAAATATATAAAATGTTTTTAATTGCGTTTTTCCGTATGCACATTAACACTTACCATTTAAGTACGTAGTTTCCAGGCCTGAATTACTAAAAGTAACTATTTTCAATGAAAATGACCATCTATCTATCTATCTATCTATCTGTGTGTGTGTGTGTATGTGTGTGTGTAAGGGAGTGTCCAGGGAATGACACATCACTAACTGGTTGCGATTCATCATTTCTGGAGCACTGAGGAATATAAAATGCCTCTTCATTGCCATCACTCCCAGTTCAACTCTGATCCGGAGTGGTAGCACCTGTTAGGGTCCCATCTATGGATCTGATAGATATGTTCGAAAATCATTTGTATTAATTAGGAATACTTAACAGTATATAAACATGAACGAAAAAACAATAGAAAAAATATAAATACCAATGTATGCAATTCCCTAACCACTCTGCAATAAATAACCCTAGACGAGTTGGCAAGCCGTTAAAATTAGTTTATCTTTCGTTGCATAAGAAGTTTCTTCTTTTTTTTTTTTTTTTTTTTTTTTTTTGCTCTTTTCTCCAAATATCTCCATATCGGTAGGGCTTTGAATATACTGACAGTATCCCCTTCTGAGAGCTCAGAATTTTCAAAAAGAAGTATCATGTAAACTATCAAAAGATAAAACTGCAAAAAGCTAAACTATAAAAGATAAAAAGAGGAATCTTATAAACTATATCTGATGGTGAGGTTCTAGTTCTAAAGATCTGGGGAATGTAGAGTACTCCTTCAAAGCCATTACTTCCAGGTCCGCTCTGATACGGAGTTATAGTACTTGTTTGCATCCCATTTGTGATACAGATAGATCTTTTTAAATTATATTCGTATTCGAGAGAAATGCTTAAAAGCTTAAAACAGTTACTCGAGGCGCCCTCTCCTACATCTCGGTGTAGTAGCTATTGAAAAGGGAGCCTTAAGGTCGCCCTCGACTACGGTCGCCAACTTTACTTTTACTTACTTGAAGCTATAATTGTTTAATCATCGGACATCGGCATAATAGTTAAAGTGTTCGCCAATGGCCCGGGAGAACTGGGTTCAATCCCCGGTCGAGTTATACCAAAGACTCAAAAAATGGTACTTGATGCTGTCTTGCTTAACACTCAGCATTATAAGTTTCGGATCAAGGGTAAAGTAGAGCAATTCAGGGAAAGGAAGAGCGCCTTTTCCTACACCTACAAAAGTAGCTATTATTAAATAATATATAATAATGATTATATAATGATATATAATAATAACTATATAATTATCAGTAATAGAAATGAATACTTGGAAATATATGACTGCTTGAAAATTATTTGTATTAGATAGAAATATCTAATATACAATTGTATGCAAAATAAATCCTAGGAAATTCACATTAAATGTATGTACTGGCGGCACGACATGATGATGATGATGATGAAATGTATATAAAAATGTCCATGAAATATATATAAGAATGTATATAATATAATATATATTAATGAATAAAATATATATAAAATTATATATATACATATATATTATCTTCATCATCATCATGTCGTGCCGCCAGCACGGATATCCCTGACCCTCTCTCGCCACCTCTGCCTATCATTCATTGCTTTTGGCAGGTCTTCAGGGTTACATCCCGTATCCCCACATAGCTGCTGTATGTATGTTCGAGCTGGTCGTCCTGCTTTTGCTTGGCCATATGCGGGGGTCTATAGGAATACATCACTGATGAGTTCGTCCTTGCTTCTCCAGCAGT
>OY757909.1:22150511-22240511 GCA_963585895.1 Sepioteuthis lessoniana
CGCCTCAGGGACTTCGAAGGATTTTTATGTTTCTCAATTTACCGGACAGATTCTAACAATGACATATATACGTATAGCTGAAGTTTAGCCGCTTGCACGAATTCCGAGTAGATCACCTTCCACTGTCAGTCGCACCTGCAAAATAACTAGTTTACGGCCTTTGCCTATCATGCGGTTTACTGTTTTATCTCAACTCCCCGCCCCGCCCCCTCAAACACACACACACACACACACACACACACACACACACACACACCATAGCTCCCTCCTTGCAATTCTCCTGAATATAATCTATTCTAGCATTTACATAATTAGATATCATTGCTTTTAATAGTGATTCGGTTTCTTTCTTTAGATATCCTCTGCGTGGCCTTGTCGCGGCCATCTTATACGCAGCTTTTATACTTTATCTTCTGAAGGTTTAGCTCATTTTTAAACGGCATATCAAACTCTAACGGACTATTTAATGCCAAAACAAGATTCATTTATAAAATGTTTTATTACAATCATTTTAAAATGACTCTTCCATCTGAATTTTATTGTAATCAGTTATTTACACAGCTTTATAGTAACAATAGTATCAAGTATTCCTATCTAATACAAATAATCTGCACGTAATTATATGGTTACAAATATTTATATTGAGTAATGATAATGAATATGCAATTACAGGGTGTAAAGTGTCTATTCTAGTTAATAACAATTATTTTTAGCTCACAACTGTATTATTTTGGTTCGATTAGGTTCGGTTGGGTTTTATGGCATATCAACCATTGTCCATCATTTAATGCCAAATCGTCCTTATATATTGTTGTGGCCCCGGAAAGGGTCACTAATGAAAACACAAACACGGATATTAGATAACAGATTATATTACACAAGAAAGGTAAGAAGTCTCGTACTGTTCGGATAACACCGATATTGATCAGCCTCTGGCAGCAAAATCTCTAGTATTAATAACGGTGAGAAGAGTCCATTATGGTAAGATGGGTAAGGCTCCCACAACATATATATATATATATATATATATATATATATATTAAAATAGGTAGGTCCACGGAAAGGTTTGTATTTTTTAGAATTTATTTATTTTGTTCTTACATACGAGTATATTTCCAGCTTGTTGCTTTCTTCAGCGAACATATATGGCACAAGGTCTTGTTAATGGGTTACTCAATGAAACTTGAACTCACTCGTGTAGGCAGTTTGAATAATCGCTTTGGTCGTTGTTTGTGTACGTGATATTAGAGTAGCCAACATTCGCAGGAAGCACCTGCCGATCATGACAACCGACATTTTTAATTCAAGGCCCACGTTGATTTGGATTTGGATTTGTCCTTTTTCATGAGTAATATAATGTGGCTAATCCCAAGGATTTATTCTTATCTGTACTCCTGTTAGAGATGCGACCTAGTCCTCTTAAAAAAAAAGAGAACACTTGAGCGGGCCACAAAAGACAACTTTAATTTTTTTGGTTTTAAACTTCATAAAAGTCCTATAGTAACCTTTGGCCTTTTTCCCCAGCTCTGTTAGATATTAATCTTCATTCATTTCTTACTTAAGCTGCTACCTTGTTTGAGTATTGTTTTATAACGACAACACAAAAGCAACATCGATCCAGTGTCAATGTTTTTGGGTTACTTTTTTTTTTAATTGTAAAATTTCCTTTATTACATATTTTTATTAACATTAAATTGATATTCATTTAAAGTGAAATACGGACGGTGGGTGTCCCCGTGGCATAATGGTTAAAGCGCTGGACTGCGGGGTCATATAACACGAGTTAGAACTCCAGTCACGCGAATACGTTCACTTTCCGACCCTTCGTAACATATCCACGTCCAAAAATACGACCAAGATATGAATACGTGAAATAGACATATTCATACGGATACGGAAAACGTCCACAAATGTTAATAAACATATACGAATCCGAAAACACTCGAAATTGGTTCAGGTACGAAACTTTTTATTACCTTTTTGAGTTTAAGGAGGAGAGAGACACACAATTTCTTTCTATGCTGACTTTTCCATCTGGGGAACATTTCGTAGACCCCAACTGGTCTCGCCTCGGCAAGACCAAAAATCGACTACCTTCCCCTAGACTCGAATCTCAACTTACTGGGTTTTTTCCAAATTCCAAAATCCTCAGCGTCATTCACGTCACCGGTCTAATTTCCTATCTGGGTTTTTTATAGTGACATCTGTGATTATCATATCCGCCCCGCGCGTGCGGGAACACCTGCACTCAATGTGTGCACCTAACTAACCCATGCACTAAGTGAAAGATTCTCAGCCTAACTAAACCGAAAGGCAAGATACATAAAACAAGAAATGATAATATAAAAAAAATCCTTCTGCAATTATATAACACCTTGGGAAGGTATGAACGCCCTTATCTTCCCATCTCTGGGTTTAAAAGAACCACTACTTTCCTTCTAAAAAAAAAGTGGATTTCGGATTGAATAAACCGCGAAAGTTGATATGCCATTTAATAACAAACAAATAAACTGAGATACATATTTTTCCATTAAATTTCGAATAAAGTGTGAGAGGTATATTTTTATAAAGAAGTGTTTCCGTTCGTTCATTGAAGTTCGTCATTATTGTTGACTATGTTTCGTTTATATTTGTATATATATATATATATATATATATATATATATATATATATGCGGCTATACAACATAATACAAATAATTTACAGTTATATGGTATCAACAATAACAACAACAACAACTTATAATAATAATAATAATCCTGAATAAACAATTATAGTTCTAACTAAACCGGTTCATTGGTCTTGTGGGTAGAGTGTTCGCCAATCGTCTGGGAGACTAGGGTTCAATCTCAGTTCGGATCATACCAAAGACTTTTAAAATGGTACTTGATTCCTCCTTGCTTAACTCTCAGCAATATAGGGTACGTATGAAGGGTAAAGTGGAGCAATCTAGGGAAAGGAGTAGCGCCCTCCCCTACACCTCAGTGTAGTATCTATTGAAAAGGGAGCCTTTAGGTCGCCTTTGTCTACGGTTGACAACTACTTTACTTACACCTAATACAAATACGAGGATCATTAAATAAGTTTCCAGACTTTTTTTCGTATGGGCACTTTTATTGATAGTACACACATGAAACTCAACTCGCCTTCAAAGTAATCTCCTCCGGCTGCAATGCACTTGTTGTACCGTTCCAACACCGTCTGGAATGCCCCATGGAAGTCCTCTTGTGTGAGCATCTCAATGACCTTCGTCATAGCCTTTTTCATCTCCTCAATTGTCTCATAACGACCGCCTCTGAGCTTAGGGAATAAGCAAAAGTCACTGGGAGTAAGATCTGCACTATAGGTAGGGTGACGAACTATCTTGATGCCCATCTTGGTCAAATAGTCTGTGACAAGGATGGAGTTGTGTACTGGTGCATTGTCCTGATGGAAATACCACTGAACCAATTTGAAGAGTGCTGGCCTCTTCTCTAGGAATCTCTTCCTGAACTCCCTTAAAACCTCAACATAGTAACCCTAACCCTAACCGTTTGGCCAATCAACTCTGGTGTATTGACTTCCTTACTCCTCCCACACCTCTCATCATCCCTCACAGACTCCCTGCCTTCCTTGAATCTCTTATGCCACTCAAAAACTGATCCTTGATTCATGCAAGATGCTCCAAAAGCAATCTGAAGCATTCCATACGTTTCTGTGGCATTTTTTCCAAGCTTAAAACAGAATTTTATCGCATATCATTCTTTTAAGTTTCCTCACGTCCAGATTGTATCTTTGAACTTCACCGGCTGTGACAATCAGGCTTTAGTAGGGTGTATTCAAATTCCTGCAGTAGCTGTTCATTTGAACCCGAAATCATAAAAATTGGTCAGTCATCTCATAAGATGTATAGCAATAACATACTGAATTTTCAAAAGTCTATGACAATTTTAAATGCCTGTACAAAAAAAGTCTGGAAACTTTTTGAATACACCACGTATATATATATATATATATATATATATATATATATATATATATATATATATATATATGTACATAATTCCGCAGTTCATATATATATATATATATATAATAAAGGACAACGTCTGTCTGTGTGTCACCGAGTGTACATTTGACCAGAGGGAATGAATGCGATGAAAGAGAATAGAAGATACATAAAAACAAAGAATCTATATTCATGTAATATTTTAAGAGAAAGACAATGAACTGCATGAAATTTACTTTCCATTTCGATTAGGGGCATTTAAAGGAGATAAATGCCCCCAGTGTTAATTCAAATACATTCGATTTCGATGAAAATAGAAACAGAACTACTAGACAATAAGTAAAGTCGATTTCCAAAATTTCACCATCTTACAACAATATTTAACGCCCCGCCCCTAATGAAGTTTATAACGTGGTTCAGAGCCCCTTTGAAAGTGCAAATATATCCAGGTTTCATGTAAGATCCATAAAACTAAAGAATTCATTCTATTGTACATTTTACGAGGAAGAAAATGGATGACATGAAATTCACTTTCTAGCGCGATTAGGGGACTTAAAGGGAGTAAATGCCCCCCAATGAAAATTCAAATATCACTGATTTTAATGAAATTAAAATCATATTGCTGATGTTTACTGGAAGTCAGGATCTTTATCTGGGAGTGTATACCGATTTGATTATTAGCACCTGTAAAAAATGCTGAATCATATATTTCAAGTGTTAACGGATTTGATAAATCAATATGTTTCTCATTTTTCTTATGTAATTGCTTCGCTTTCTGTATTTAAAGAAATATATTCATATCTTTATGCAACCATGTCCTTCATATAACGTTTCCCAGCATTATGTTATTTGTTAAGTATCATAAATAGATATAATGAAGATGTTACATCAATATGATAATATATATTTAATTGTTACTGTTTGCTGGGATTCTTGAAAAAACATTGTAATATATATGTCTTTATAATTTTTTTCAAGCTTTTATTTACTCGGATATTGCATGCAAAAGCCGCCGTCTATGTGATGGCGGCTTCAATTTATAAACCAAAATATTAAGATAAAAAATAAGTTTCTATCTGGTATAAAGGAAGCACTTTTTTTTACATAAAACTGGCATTCCTTTCTTTTGAGTTACAAGAATGGATATAGATTTATAATCTACATGATGGTTAACAATATTTTTTATTAGGATAAACGAGAATTGAATTCACTTGTATATCAGACTATATAATAATTTTTTCGACAGAAGCCTTACAATAAGATCTTGCGGATATTCCACTCCAAAACGTTCAATAATATCGAAGCCGTAACTTTTATTAATTACAGTACAATTTTAAAGGATCTTTCTGAACCCAGTCAACAATGGGTATTTCTGCTTGTATATATATATATACATATAAAGGAAAATATTAATTTTTTTTTTTTTTTTTTTGGATATTTCAGCATAGTTCTTTTTTCAAATATTTAGAAACAAGCGAAAATTTGTTAACGTTGTTAACAAATTTAGAACGCTGAAGATATGTTTACCCTGGTATCTACCCATGTTTCAAGTCTTCTACCACCTTTTCACTTATTTTTTAGACTAATTTAAATCTGCCGTTTTTTGCTTAGCGGCTTTTTGTCAAAAATTTTTCACCACGTGACTAGGATAGAGGAAGAGGAAAGTGGTACAACTGAAATTTCTCTACTCTTCGTGGTTTTTTCAAATTTTCTTTTTATTTATTTATTTACTTATTTTTCTTTCTGTGCGATATTTTCACATCAGTTTTAATTGGTTTTTCACTGAAATTTGAATGACAGCAATTTTTCTTGTATCTCCAGGATTCTTCTAAGTATTCAAGCTAATCTTAACTATGATGTGGTTTGGATTGTCCTTTCTTTCTCTGATCTCCTGTTCTCCTAGTTGTAACATATTGACCTTCGACCCAGTCGTCAATTGAGAAACAGTTGTATCCGGTCGAAGACATCAAGATATAGCCTTGACCTGTGGACGGGTTGAATTCGGCGCAGATGCGACGCACACAAGAAGTAGGTGGACGACAAACAATTATATAACCCGGTGCCACAGACAATTCGAGTTAGTTGGAGTCAGTTTCAGTTGGAGTTCAAGTTGCAGTTCGAGGCAGTGAGAACCAGCTCCTAGCAGAGGGCTTGGGCCCTCAGGACCCCCGGTTGAGTAGCCCAGCAGAATGAGAAAGAAGTGCCGCTAAAGACAGAAGAACTTGGGGGTCAATATGTTATCGTCTGTTCAGTCTCCAACTCACCTCTCACACACAACCCTTTCGCAACCCTTTCAAATAAAGTGTGAGAGGTATATTTTTCTATAGAAGTGTGTTCGTTCGTCATTATTGTTGTTTATGTTTCCGCATATATACGTATACGTATAGTTGTATCTCGGCTATACGACACAGTGTGCTTTCCAGGCTTTTATAGATCATTACAAGAGCACAAAATACAATTGATATCACCATCACTTTTATGCTCCACAAATTTTTCAGTTATTAGTATCATTTGCAAAAGAGTTCACAAGAAAATAACTGTAAAACATTGTCATATCTATTGATAGTCTTGACTAGTTAATAAAGAACTGCAAGCAATTGAAAAATAAAATTCCCTAGGTTGTGGATTTATAGTTTTCTGTTTGTAAAATCTATTAAAACCATGCATTTGGTTTGATGCAAAATTGTGTTAAGCTTGGTAAAGGTCTGATCAAGAATTTCTTGCACATATTTTTCCACTCAGGACAAATATTTTGTTCTGTCTTTTGCCAATATTCCTTTGAATTATAGGTTGTTTGTGAATACTGTCCTTTGAGATTCTTATTGTAATATAGTGTTCACAATTAATGTTATTATCATGTTTTTGTTTTATTTCTTTTAATTTTTGTCAGCTTCATTTCCAACAGAAATTAAATAGTCCTACTTTTCAGGTAATATCAAAAATGTGAAACCATATTTTTCTAATCATTACTGTATTGAGACTTTTATAACTTTACCTTCAGTTATTTTTCATGACTTGTCTTGTAAAATGATAAAATCAATATGGCTACCAGAGAGGGTGTAAAGAAGTCTAGATTCACCTCTTTAGGCATAGTAAATACAAAAAACGATGGTTCTACTCATAACTCTCTTAGGAAACAGATTCTGGTTTGTGCATTATCATTATTATTAGGTGTTTATTCCTTTGATGAGATTTCTGCAATATAATTTGGTTTTGAGTAGTTTTCTCGTTCTCCTGAGATGCTTTTTTAAAATTTTATTCTTTTATCTTCACTTGTTTGATGATGTTCGCTTCTAGTATTCTCAAGTACTTGCAATTTTCCTTTTCTCCAACCGTTCTGATATTTCTTGATTTGGCAGTTCTTTTCCTTCCGTTATTTGTCTTTTTCCGCTTCAAATTTTCCATACCTATTATTAGTCTTGACTAGTTAAGAGCTGCAAGTTACTGAAAAAAAAACCTCCCCAGGTTGAGGGTTTATAGTTTTCTGTATGTAAAATCTGCTAAAAACCATGCTTCTGGTTTTGCGCAAAATTGTGTTAAGCTTGGTAAAGGTCTACAGCTCTTATAAAAGGACCTATATATACACATACACACACACACATGCATTCACACACATAAACACACTCACATACACACACATATTCACACATATACACACATACACATACACACATGCAAGCATACACATACACACTCATGCACATACACATACACACATATACACACATACCAGCACACACACACATACACATACACTCGTACACATACACACATATACACACATACACACATACAAGCACAAACATACACATACACACGTACACATGCATGCACACACATACACACACACATGCAAGCACACACATACACACATGCACGCACACACATACACATACACACACACGCACACACAAGTACGCCCACGATTTATATAAATTACGTTCATTGTAAATGCACAACAGAATATAAAGCGGTTCTTCGTTGAATTCCCAGACAAACAAATCTTTTTAAATAACAAAGAGCATTAAAGATGCATTAGTTACGTCTTCACTAATAAAGCGTTTTGTCTGCTTTCTGTGATTCTCCAAAAGATATTGAAGTCATTGATAGGAGTTGGTATGTAAACGTCAAAGACAGGCTGACGAATTTAGTATTTTAGTTTTGACACGATACTAAGAAAATTCTCGAAAATTTGATTCGATATTTTCTTTAATAGAGTTAAATACTTATTTAGATGTCTTGTTGCTTATTTAAATAAAATTGAATATTTACTTATGTTTCTTATATCTTTTTTTTAAAAAACGTATCTCTATAGAATTAAATAGTAGTAATTTACTAAGCTTTTTGCTTAGATGTGGTTCAAGGCCGTATGAATCGGGCTCCCAATGAGAATCTTACTTTCTGGTGAAGGTTAGTCTAGCTTGCTAACCATTATACAACCTAAGGTAGCCCAATAGAGTTAAATAGTAATTTACTAAGCTTTTTGCTTAGATGTGGCACAAGGCCGTATGAATCGGGCTCCCAATAAGAATCTTACTTTCTGGTGAAGGTTAGTCTAGCTTGCTAACCATTATACAACCTAAGGTACCCCAATAGAGTTAAATAGTAATTTACTAAGCTTTTTGCTTAGATGTGGCACAAGGCCGTATGAATCGGGCTCCCAATAAGAATCTTACTTTCTGGTGAAGGTTAGTCTAGCTTGTTAACCATTATACAACCTAAGGTACCCCAATAGAGTTAAATAGTAATTTACTAAGCTTTTTGCTTAGATGTGGCACAAGGCCGTATGAATCGGGCTCCCAATAAGAATCTTACTTTCTGGTGAAGGTTAGTCTAGCTTGTTAACCATTATACAACCTAAGGTACCCCAATAGAGTTAAATAGTAATTTACTAAGCTTTTTGCTTAGATGTGGTTCAAGGCAGAATAAATGGGGCACACAATGAGACTCGGACTCATTCATGAAGGTTTACTAATCTATCTTGTCTACTATTAGTAATTTACTAAACCTTTTGCTTAGGTGTGGCACAAGGCTGTATAAATCGGGCAACCAATGAGAATCGTACTCAATCTAGAAGGTTTGCTCGTCTAGCTTGCAAACTATTACACCACCCGAGGCGCCCCAATAGAGTTAAATATTTATTTAGTTTTCTTTCGTATTATTTACACAGTGTTAAATACACCTTTTGATTTCTTTTTTAAATATTCACTTAACTAGTGTTGAATACTTATATAGACTTCTGATTATTTATTCGAATATTTATTTAAGTATCTATTTATATTTCTCAAGTCTTATTTAAATAAAGTTAATAACTTCAATTTATTATTCTTTTCTTATTTAAATAACGTTAAGAATTCATATTTCTTTTATTACTTATCTAGATCTTTTATTTCTTATTATTGAAATACATATTTAGATAGTATCAAATACTTGTTTGTGCCTTGTCGGCTGGGACAGTAAAGTACACCACCCCGGCCAACGACTGTCCTGTAAATTGAATTATCATGATCAGAAAATCCGGTGAACTCCGACGAGTGACATCCGGAACCAAACGACAGATGTTTCGGCCTAACTAGGTTTCATCAGCAGTGTATATCGTGATCTCCTCCTTGGGAGATCGAGCCAGCGACGACAGAATGCAAAGCGACACTTTACCACTGAGCTACTGGTCCACATCGACCAACGAGTGTCCTACATATGACACTATACCATCTGATGGTGAGACTCCGGTCCTGAAGCTTTGGTGAATGTAGAGTATCCCTTATGCCATTACTTCCTGGTCCAGTTGGACCGGGAGAGGTAATACCTGATAGGGTCCAATCTATGAGCCAAATAGTACTGCTTGACTATTTGACTGCGAGCAAACAAATGACTGATGTTTAATTGACTTGTTAGTATTAAATAGCAATAAATGGAACCATTTAACCGTGTGCAAATGAATCAGCGATGTTGAATAATATCATTAATGAACTATAGCAATACTTGAAACCTTTTAATTGCACGCAAACGAATCAGCGATGTTGAATAATATCATTAATGAAATATAGCAATACTTGAAACCTTTTAATTGCGCGCAAATTTGAAACCTTTTAATTGTGTGCAAACGAATGAATGAAGTTGAATTGTAGTATTAGTAAGAAATAGCAATACTTGAAACCACTTCACTGTATGCTAACGAATGATTAATATTGAATTGAATTACCTGAGTTAGAGAGAGATGTTTGAAATCATTCAACGGTGAGCCAACAAATGAGATCTGAGTACAAGAAATACTGAAAAAAAACACGCAAAAGAGTTCCATCAGATAATATATGTACAAGGTGTTCTATGAACAAGCAGTGTATGAAAGGGGTATAAAAACGGAAAAGGTCTGACTTGATGATCGGAAGCACAATGATCATAACCCCTCCGATGTTTAAAGAACAGAAACAAAATAGGGTTAATGAAATGACTAATGAAGACACCCACTCTCCGAGAGAGATGATTTTTTAGAATTTTCTTCCTACAAAATAATTATCATTTCTTCAATTGATGTTAAAGAATGTATCTTTAATCCAGGATATAATTACTCAAAATGTGGATATTTTTTAATGAAAAGATATGCAAAATATTTGATTACCTTCCAGACCAAGAAACAAATATATTAAAATGTCACTTTTTATGTAACCAGCGATGTTAAATGAAAACGTTGTTCCAGGGAAAATATCTAATGCTACAGCATTCTATTATCAAGAATATAGTTTCGTTGCTTAATGGCATATTAACTTTCGTGGGTTATTTAATACCAAAGACACCCTTGTAGTGGAATAGTAGTGGTACTATTTAATCCACAGTTGGAAGAATAAAGGGTTCATACCTTTCCTATTGAAAGGAATAGCACGACCGGAATTCGAACTCGCTAACTACAAGGTCAGAATCCACATTGTTATCCACTACGCCATGGAGACTCTTCCTTAAAATGGATGTAAATGTTTTGAAAGAAAAAAACTTTATGTCAATTTCTGCAATGCATTAAGAAAATATGAAACGAGAACTTGGAATTATATTGCAAAAATATGTTTTTCAAGATTTTTTTTTTTTAATTTCCTTAGACAACCAAAAAGACACGATAATAAGCAGAGGGAGACAGAGAGAGAAAGACAGAGAGAGAGAGAGAGAGAGAGAGAGAGAGAGAGAGAGAGAGAAAGACACAGAGAGAGAAAGACAGATAGACAGGGACACTCACACATACCCCCCCATATATATATATATATATATATATATATATATAAGCAGATTTGGCAATAGACAACTCAAAAGGTTTGATATGCCATAAAACAGCAAACAATCAAATTAACATAGATATGATAAAAACATCGGGGACTAAACTTACGAATATCATTTTTTTCTCTTCATCTCATTCTTCATTTCTTTCCCGAAATATTTTGATGCTTTGTTGATGACTATTTTTGTAAAAAACTGAAATCACAGTCTGATTGGTTTATACCCATCGATTTTCTCGGTTTTATGATCAATAAGAAAATAATAATTGATTTCTAACAATATGTTTAGTTGTTGATCACCTAATTATTAGATATCACAAATAAGCCCCTCCATATTTACCAACCCCCTCCTCTCGGGCAGGATATGACACAAGGTCAATTTTTTAAGCGAAGTTTAACAGGTTTGAATTCAGAGTTTTCCTTCTCCTAGACTAGTTGCCTCACCAAGGCTGAAGAACCTAGTCTGCCCTACAAACAAGCCACTCGCTAAAGATTTTCTAAATAATAGTTGATTAGTAATAACTTAAACTCACCTCCAATCAAAGCCTAGCAATGAGTTAAATAGTACCACAACTGTTCTTCGAAGAGAATGTCTTTGATATTAAATGACCCACAAAGGTTGATATGCCATTAAATAAATAAACTAAACCAAACCATCTTTGAAACGCAATTTTACTTTTTCTTAAAGAAGTGTTGCAATTTTATCTTTGGTTTCAATGCTGTTATGTTTTATTATAAATGATACCAAAAGATTTCAGCTTCATAGCAGCCAGGTCTTAACTTGTTACAGTCTTACTTTGGTTTAGTTTGGTTTCTTTGTTTTATGGCATATCAACCTTTTTAGGTTGTTTAATGTCCATGTCATTCTCCTAGAACAGTTGTGGTACTATTTAACCCATAGCTGGGCGGATAAGGGGGTTCATACCTTTCCCAAGGGTATTTGCCCGAAAGTGAACATAATAGCGCGACTGGAGTTCGAACTCGCTTACTACGATTCTGTTACTGTCTTAATACAGATAATAAACAGACATATAGACAGTAAACAAGTAAAGAAAGATTAAAAAGAAAATATTACTAATTTTTTGTACGCTTTTACACACGCACTGACACATACACACATGCACACACAGACACCCACACACACACACACACACATATATATATATATATATATATAGTGTGTGTGTGTGTGTGTGCGTTCATATGAGTATATGAGTGTCTTTATTCATAAATGTATGTGTGTGTATTTTTATATACGTACACGTGTGTATTTATATACGTATATATATATATATATATATATATATATATGAGTGGGTGCGTGTGCGTGTGTGTGTGTGTGTGTGTTGTGAATTAAAAAGGTACTCCCATTTTGAATAGGATGTTTGAAGATCAATAGATTTTTGCATTTCAGAATCATTTTAAAGTCATCCATATTGGTTTATTCAAAAGACAAGATATCAGGGAAAAAAGGATATGAATCCTTCGGTATTTAAGCATCCTATTTGTTAAATTAATTTACATTTTCTCTCTTTCATATATATATATATATATATATATATATATATATATATATATATAAAGTACAATTCTCTTCGTGGACCTATTCTATTCATTTATATATATATATATATATATATATATATATAAATAGAATAGGTCCATAAAGAGATTTGTACTTTTTAAGATGTATTTATTTAGAAATAACTAAATAAATTTTTTAAAAAATACAAATCTCTTTGTGGACCTATTCATTTTAACATATTTCTTTCTCTCTTTGGACCGACAAGGAAATTTTTTTTACACTCACACATCCACACACACACACACACACACACATATATATATATATATGCATATATGTGTGTGTGTGTGTGTGTGTGTGTGTGTTTATTTGAGATCATATGAGTAAATGAAGAAATTGCTTACAAGACCTAAACAGAAAGCATTGAAAAAATTGTATCTCCTCTCTCTCTCTCTCACACACACACACACACACACACACACACTCTCTCTCTCTCCCTCTCTCACTCTCTCTCTTTGATCTTGATTTCCATTATTCTCTCTCTTTTTAGACTTTTGTTCTCTATTTCTTTTAAAAAAAATAGAATAACAAAACAATTTAGTCGTCTTTTCACAAATCCGAATAAAATCTGTCCCGCTTCGCTTTCCACTCAACAACCCCGAATTTTTTGTCGAGTAATCAGCGTCGAGTTGAAGCTCAACAGCTGATAACCTGGCCAGATGTCATCGAGTAAAAAACAAGTTCGGTGGTGCCACAAGGAATCCGACTGTCTGGAACGAGGTCAAAGCTTCCAGGTTCTATTATTTTAGCTTTCTAATTTTTTTTTCTTTGTCAGAAATCGTTCTCGTGTCATTTTTTTTTTTTTCGTAAAATGTTCATGGAAAAAAAATAGCGAACCTACTTGACTTGATGATCTTCCTAGCTGAAATTGTTTCAGGAAAATTCAGTTTCAATTCCACGCAACACATCAAATGGTAATATTCTTCAATGCCTTGCCCAGTCGGCTTGAGCTGTAGAATACACTGACTGCATCTCTGCAACGAGATATGACGTTAAACCATCTGATAGTGAGGTTCCAACCTTTGAGATTTGGAGAATGTAGTGTACCCCTTCATTGCCATTGCTCCCAGGTCCACTCTAACCCTGACTAGTAGCACCTGATAGAGTTCTATCTATGACTGAAATACAACTGTTCGACATTTAAACTGTGTTCAAACAATTGACTTCTGCAAAATTGAATTATCAGAAATAAAACTGTTTGATAATTTAACTGTAGGATCATTTAACTGTGTGCAAAAAAAGAGCTCAGGATCGTTTAAGAATGTTCTAAACAAAATGTGTTTACAAATAATATATATTTATTATATATGTATAAACAGGATTTGGCATTAAATAACCTACAATGGTTGATATGCTATAAAATCCAACCAAACCAAATCATATATATTTGATATATATATATGTATAAAGAGAATTTGGCATTAAATAACCTAAAATGGTTGATATGCCATAAAACCCAACCAAACCAAATCCTATATATCTAATATATATATATATAAAGAGGATTTGGCATTAGATAACCTAAAATGGTTGATATGCTATAAAACCCAACAAAACCAAATCATATATATTTAATATATAGGTATAAACAGGATTTTACATTAAATAACCTACAATGGTTGATATGCCATAAAACCCATCAAACCAAATCATATATATTTAATATATAGGTATAAATAGGATTTGCCATTGAATAACCTACAATGGTTGATATGCCATAAAACCCAACAAAACCAAATCATATATATTTAATATATATGTATAAACAGGAGTTGACATTAAATAACCAACAGTGGTTGATATGCCCTAAAACCTTACCAAACCAAATGAGAATCTTCAATGGCGTAAAAAAGCATAAACATGGAGGTGTTCGAGGTGTAATGGAAATGTACACGGTAACACGAATTCAAACCCTGGAAGAGACTGTTTGCATTTTACATAGCGTTAATACACTTTAGAAAAGGTATAAATCCAACTATTCCACCCGCCAGCCATGGATAGATAATAAGTCAGACTAAGCTCTTTATATTTTGTATGGTAACCGATTCAGAAGAAGGAAAACTCTGAATTCAAACCTGTTAAACTAAGCTAAAAAATTGACCTTGTCACACATCCTGCTCGTGCGGAAGGGCAGGTAAAAAAAATGGAAACTCATGTCAATTATTGAAAGCATTAACCAATAAATAAATGAATAATTAGCAGCCTTCAATCAAAGAAATAAAAACGGAATTAGATGATATGTAGAAAAATTAGACATTTGGTAGACCACTTAGGAACAGTAGGTACTATTTACCAACCCCTCCGCTCGGGCAGGATATGACACAAGGTCAATTTTTAAGCGGAGTTTAACAGGTTTTGAATTCAGAGTTTTCCTTCTCCTAGACTAGTTGCCTCAACAAGGCTGAAGAACCTAGTCTGTCCTACTATTTACCCATAGCTGGAGGGAGAATAAGGGGGTTCATACCTTTCCCAAGGGTATTTGCCCGAAAGTGAACGTAATAGCGCGACTGGAGTACGAACTCGCGTACTACGATTCCGTAGTTCATCGCTTTAACCATTACACCACGAGGACACCGTACAAAATCTGAAGCATGGGTTCCAGATTAATTACAACTCTATAAATTCTGAGTACTCGTAACTTTATGGCCTTTGGCCATTACAAGCAAATCTTAGTAGATATAATTGCAATGACATTTGTTGATTTACTCTTTTCTCTGATACAAAAAACGAAAGTCTCCCAAGTTGTAGCCGTGTAAGAACTACTGTATAGTTACACCACTTAGACTCTAACAAAACGGATAGAGAAAAACCCAAGGATGCTGCGTACTGTTATGAACAAATCATGAAAGCAGCATCTTACAAAACAGCGGCTGTACAGCCACTTACCTCCTATCTCGCAAACTATCCAAGTAAGACAAGCAAAACATCCTGGACACGGCACGGTAAGTCGGGACGATCTCCTGGGGACATGTACACATGGATAACACCAGTGTTGGCTAAACAGCAGAAACTCACATTCATTACTTCTGTGTAGACACCGGGTCCCGTGTAGACAACTTATCAAGGACGAAGGCCGATAAGGACGGATGGTGAGAAAGGCAAAAGAATCCGTGTTGCCGGCACGCCTTGATGTTGATGATGATAAAGATGCTTATGAATTTAAGTGTGTGTGTGTGTGTGTATCTTCCCTATGGAAATTTTACTTTCTTTCAAATGATTAAACAAATAACGATAACGAGACAATTTCGAATTTAATGTTCAGTATATTTTCATCTATTAATGTATAAATGACGAAATTGAATAATTTGTTGACTTTCAATGGTCCGGGAGACCAGGGTTTAATCCCAGGTCAAGTCATATCAAAGACTCAAAAAATGGTACTAGATGCCGCCTTGCTTAGCACTCAGGATTATAAGGTAAGGATCAAGGATAAAGTGGAGCAATCCAAGGAATGGAGTAGCACCGTCCCCTATACCTGGATGTTGGAGCTATTGAAAAGGGAACCTTCGAGTTACCCTCGACTATGGTCGCAAGCTTTACTTACTCACAGATGATGAATCACGCCATTTTTTAAAAATGAACTTCCAAAATAAGTTTTAAAATAATAATTCTTCGTTTTCTTTATTTTAATCCTTTCTGTCTCTTTGTCTTCGCTGCATTTTTTGTCCTATCTTCTATCCTTCCTGTTTTCCATTCTATTGAAGCAGACCATAAGCGTTTGATGTATAGAATTATTGTTTACCTTGTCCCTCATTTTCTTTCTTTCTTTCTTTCTTTCTTTCTTTCTAATTACATTTGCTCTCTTTTTCTCTCAGACGTGCAGCGTGTCTTTTTTTCTTTTTTTTCATTCATCAGAATCAAATTGGAATCAAAATCATTGATTATCTAAAGTGACGATAGGGAGTATATTCAAAGACATATATTCACGTTTGATTTTATTAATGTTATAGATAATAATAATAATAATAATAATAATAATAATAATAATAATAATAATAATAATAATAATAATGAACTGAATTTTGAATTAGAACTGTTTGAATAAACTGAATAGCTTGAAATAGAAATGTTTTTGACAATTAAATTGTGTACTCATGCTAAACTAAATTGTTTGAAATAGAACTGTTCGTATAAAAATGGATTTAGCATTAAATAACCTACAAAGGTTGATATGCCATAAAACCCAACCAACCAACCAACCACTAAACGAATGCAGCAAATAAGCGCAAAGGGAGATTAGTACAGACTTAACTGAGTGGGGAAGGTGATCCACTGAGAATTTGGACAATAGCACTTAAGACTTAATACTTTGAGAGTTTGGATTTTGACCATACTACTAAATGGTATGTGCACAAACCAGACTCTGTCATTGAGAATGAGATGCATAAAATTCTCTGGGATTTTACGATTCAAATAGATCACCTAATTCCGGTCAGAACACCTGAACTAGTTATAATTCACACAAGAAAAAGAGAACTAGCCGTTGAGTGGATTTTCCCGTTCTTGCTAACAACAGATTGAAAATAAATGAAAGCGAAAAAGTAGACAACTACTTGGACCTTGCTCGAGAACGAATAAAAGCTGTGACACATGAGGGTGACAGTGATACCAATTGTAGTTGGAGCACTTGGAACGGTGCCCTAAGACTTGGAAAGGGGGCTGGAAGAATTGGAAATTAGAGGAAGAATCGAGGCCATCCAGAACACAGCATGGTTGAGATCGGCTGAAATGCTGAGAAGAGTCCTGGAGACCTGAGGAGATTTACTGTCACTCAGACCCCAGGGAAAGACCATCAGTGTAAAAAAAACTCGGAAGAAGAATAATAAAAATCTTAATATAAGTCTGTGTAACGAAGATACATTTAGATACATTTATTCATTGCATATTGGAGGATTTTTACGTAACTCTCTCTCTCTCTCTCTACCTCTCTCTCTCTCTCTCTCTCTACCTCTCTCTCTCTCTCTCTCTGAGAAGAAGAAGATGAAGCACAGTGGCTAACGTGCTAAACTGCGAGATCGTAGTTAGCGAGTTCAAACTCTAGTCACACCATTACATTTATTTTGGGACTAATATCCTCGGGAAAGATAGGATCTCCTTCATCATTCCCAGCTAAAGGTCAAGCAATATCCCTAATGTTTTTCTACAAAGATGGTGTTGGTATGAAACAACCCAAAAAGGTTGATATGCCATTAAAAAAAGAAACCTATGTCTTTTTCTATCTCTCTCAGCCTCTCTTTCTCTTTGTCCAGTCGGCTGAGGCTGTAGAATACACCGACTTCACCTCTGCAGTAGGATAAGACCCCTCCTAACGAGGGTCCTGGATATGACACTAAACAATTTGATGGTGAGGTTCTAGTGATGCTGGGGCTTTGGGGAATGCGCAGCACCCCTTCATTGCCATTGCCCCCAGGTCTACTCTGGGCCCTATCTATGGGTTAAATAGAACTAACTGCATACTTATGCTAAATTGAATTGTTTGAATTAGAACTGTACTTACGCTAAACTGAATTGTTTGATATAGAACTGTTTTGACATTTAACTGTGTATAAACAAAATCTATACTTATACTAAATTGAATTGTTTGAATTAGGATTGTTTGACTAAACTGAATAGCTTGAAATAGAAATGTTTTTGACAATTAAACTGTGTACTTATGCTAAACTGAATTGTTTGAAATAGAACTGACGTTAAATAACCTACAAAGTTTAATATGCCATAAACCCAACCAACTAACCAAACCTCTCGCTCTCTCTCTCTCTCTCTCTCTCTCTCTCTCTCTCTCTCTCTCTCTTTCTCTTTGAATCTATCACCTCTCTGCATATATATATATATGAAAGAATACACTTCGTATAAAAAAACGTTATAACGCCAAATTCGACCTTAATCAATGAAATGTAGATTTTATTCCACCTTCACATACTGCAGGCTTTTTAACCATTCATAAAAAAATCAATAAATCTGATTCTCTTCTTGGTTGCCGAAAAGTTCCTAGACTATATATATATATGTATATATTGTCATCTACAGGCAGATCTGTTTCGTTCAATCAGAACTCGTCAGTGTGGCTATACAAGCTAGATTACCGAAGCTGGGATCGAAACTTGGCTGACAGAAACGCCAAGCCAAGATTCTACCACCCACCTACGATGAAACCAGCGAAAGCGAAGGAAATTTAAACGCTTATGTATCACATTAGTTTATATATATATATATCTGCTTAACGGTTACCGAGAGCTCAATTCATTTGAAGAGCCTTGCATTACGCTTGTGGCAACCATTACTTCCCTCGCTAAAGAGCTCAACCCCACAGGGGTAGGGGAGCACACACACACACATATATATATATATATATATGTGTGTGTGTGTGTGTATAAACTCCTGTTTTATTTTATTAGATAGACTAGACTTCTTTATGATTGATAACTTGTCAATAGCGATCCACACATTCGCTAGGTGTATGTTGACATCTATTTCAGTAGATAAGATATTGCTACCTAAATATATGAACTAGTTTAGAGGCCACTTAAAGTGAAGATGAATCATTCTTGTTTGAAATACATAAAGTCTGTTTCATTTGCGTTAACAAAGCGGCCAGTGCATCTTGCTGCTTCCTCCAGGCTATGCAGTTGGGATTCGGTTTGGACAGGTTTGGTTCCGTTGGGTTTTATGGCACATTAACCATCGTAGGTTATTTAATGCCAAATCCTCTTTATACGTATAACACATCACTCAATAAGTCCCGGGTCTGACATATAGATAGCGCCACTAATAAAAAAAATCCATATGATTTTTAAAAAGTACTAACCTTCAAATGGCACGTGTCAAAATTTGAGCCCAATCAGATTTTTAGTTTACAAATTACAGTTATTTAAGTGAAACTATTGTTGCAAATTTTCAAAACAATGGAAAAATCTGAACTTCGTGTATTGATAAAGCATTGCTTTCTGATGGGAAAAAATAGTGTTCAAGCAAAGCAATGGCTTGATAAGTGCTATTCGGACTCTGCTCCGTCGGAAACAATGGTTAAGAGGTTGTATTGTGACAAATGATGCGGAACGCACAGATTGCCCAAATTCGGCAGTTGTACCGGAAAACTCCAAAAATTACCAAACTTGTTTTGGCTGATTGTAAATTGAAGTTGCATGAGATAGCAGAGGAGTTGAAGATATCAGAAAGCAGTGTATACACCATTTTGCATGAACATTTGACAATGAGAAAGCTGTGTTCAAAGTGGGTGGAGCCGCATTTGTCCACAGTCAATCAAAAACAACAACGCGTCGACGATTCAGAATGTTATTTGCAACTGTTTCAACTCAAAAAAAGGAGTTTTGCATAAATATGTGACAATGGATGAAACATGGATCCACTACTTCACTCAAATTTGCAGTCTGGTCAGTGGACAGCGGCAGGTGAAAGCCGTCCAAATCGACCAAAGACGCAAACATCAACAGGCAACGTTTTGGCCTCCGTATTTTGGGATACGCAAGGTATTTTTTTTATCGGTTAACTTTGAGAAATGAAAAACCATCTATAGCGAATATTATTAGTATTATTGCTGCGTTTGAAGGAAGAAATCGCCAAAAAACGAACACAAATGAAGAAGAAAAAAGTGCTCTTTCACCAAGACAATGCACCGTGACGCAAGTCGATTGCAACGATGGCAAAACCACATGAATTTCACTTCAAATTGCTTCTTCATCCACCCGATTCTCCAGATCTGGCCCTTAGTGACTACTGGCTGTTGGCAGACCTTAAAAGAATGCTCCAGGTAAAGAAATTTGGCTCCAATGACGAAGTTATATCGGAGACTGAGTCGTATTTTAAAACCAAAGACAAGTCGTTCAATAAAAAAGGCTTCGACGTCAGAGAAATGTTAGAATCAGTGTATCATCCTCGGAGGAGACTATTTTGACGAATAAAGTCAAATTTTGCCTAAAAGTTGTTATTTTATTTGTTAGACCCGGGACTTTTTGAGTGATCTGTTATATTAAATATTTAGAATTTCGTTTGTTTAGGTTTTATGGCATATCAACCATTGTAGGTTATTTAATGTCAAATCATATTTATACATATATAAAAAGTAAAGTAAGTAAAGTTGGCGACCGTAGCCAAGGGCGACCAGAAGGCTCCCTTTTCGATAGCTACTACACTGAAGTATGGAGGAGAGCGCTACTTCTTTCCCAGGACTGCTCCACTTTACCCTTGATACGTTCCATATATTACTGAGTGTTAAGCAATAATGTATCAAGTACCATTTTAAAGTCTTTGGTATGACGCGACCTAGGATTGAACCCAGGTCTCCCGGACCATTGGCGAATTTCAATCTTTGTAGGTTTTTTTAATGCCAAATCCTCTTTATATATATAAAATATATATGTCTTGGTTTGTTTGGGTTTTATGGCATATAGACCATTGTAGGTTATTCAAAGTCAAATTATCTTTATACGCATATATTATATATATATATTATCTGTTTTGGTTACATTTTATGGCATATCAAACATTGTAGGTTATTTAATGCCAAATCCTGTTTATATATATATATATATATATATATAGTGTTTTAAACTTTTTGATTTTTCATATATGCGGGGAGTTTCAGAAAAAATTGTATATATGCAAAGGTAAATTATAACAAAATCTTTGAGGAATTGAGTACCCAACACTTTACCAACACACAAACACGGTGTTTCAGAAAATGGTATCATTTTGTAATTACAATAATTTAACAAATTCTTCCTCAAAGAAGGCTAGATAAAAAAAAAATTTAATCTGAATATGAGCACAGGTAAAAAATCATACATAATAATAGTAATTCTTCCTCAGATGATCTCAAATTTTAACGGTATTCAAAATTCTGTCAAATATTCAACTGTCTTTTCCCGTAAATGGCACTTCTATGCCTGAAAAGAAACTAAAAATTAGATCAAGAAGTTTGAGTTGTTTCTGCACATGCTCTTAAGATCTTTGATCATTTTGAACGAGAATCGGCCAAGTTATTAGATTACGAAATGATATCAAATTTTCTGAAACACCCTGCATATCTACCCATGTGTGTGTGTGTGTGTGTTATTAAAGGGTTAGATATACAATTCATTAAGGAGTTTGTTCTAATTTGCTATTAAATATATTTTTACATATAAACGATGCACATGTGTAAATAGGACTGTATTTGTATCTTCCAATCGCTAATTATAGACTAATACATTTAATTAAGTAATTAATATCAAAGGAAACAGCGTTCGGGTTAGTTTTTTGTTTTTTGTTTTTTTTATCGAGATATGTATATCTTAATATGTGTATGTTTGCCTATTATCAACAACGTATAGACTAGATATATTTTCACATTTACATATTCGGTACTTCAAAATATGATAAAAAAAAAACAACACAAATTCGCACAAATACATGAGAATATAAACATACAGACACATAGATAGACACACGCACACACACACACACACACACATAAACATACATACATACACACACGCACACACACATGCGCGCGCGCACAGACACACACACACTCACACTCACGCACACGCACATACGCTCACACACACACACACACGTACGCACACACACACATACACTCACACACACGGGCACACACACATACGCACACACACACACACACACTCACACTCATGCAAACACACATACACACACGCACATACACGTACACACATACACACACGAGCACACACGAGCACACACACACACGCACACACACACACACGCACATATATATATATATATATATATATATATATATATATATATATATATATATGAAAAAATATGGCATTCAGCGGATGATTTTTATATATAGTCGAATTATTTGCCAGCTTTAAACGTTTCATGTTTTTACGTCATCAGTTTGGTTTAGTTTGGTTTGGTTTGGGTTTTTGTTTTGTTTAATAGCCTTCCTTGTAGATGAACAGTAGTGATGCTATTTAACCCAGAGCTAGAGGGATAAGGGTGTTCATGCCTTTTCCAGGGTTATTAATCCGAAAGAGAACGTAATAGTTTGGAAGAAATCCTGTTTTATTTTACTGGATAGCTTACTCTTCCATATGATAACTGGTCAGTAGTTATCGCTAGGTGACTATTGACATCTCTCTCAATAGATAAGATATTACTGCTTAGGTATGTAAACTTGTCTACTAACGTTAGAGACTTGCCACTTGAAGTAGAGATGGCTCCTTCTTGTTTAAAACGCATGAATTCTTTTTTATTTGCGTTAAAGAAGTGACCAATACTTCTTGCTGCTTGCTTCAGGCTGTGCAGTAGAAATTCGGCTTGGTTCGGTTAGGTTTGGTTCGGTTAGGTTTGGTTTGGTTGGGTTGGGTTGGTTGGGTTGGGTTGGGTTTTATGCTATATCAGCCATTTTTGGTTATTTAATGTCAAATTCTCTCTCTCTCTCTCTCTCTCTCTCTATATATATATATATATATATATATATATATATATATATATATATATATATATATATGATTTTTAACACATTTTATTGATAACATTCTTAAATAAGCCTGAACTTGTTTTGCACACAATTAAATTGTTTCAAGTATTGCTATATAGCAGTTTCAATTTAACACCAGTCATTTTTTGTGCACACAGTTAGTTCTATTTGACTTATTAATCAGATCCTACCACTCCGGGTCAGAGTGGACCTGGGAGTGATGGAAGTGAAGGAGTACTCCACATTCCCAAAAGCTTCACCATAATTGGAGCCTCACCATCAGATAGTTTAATTTCATATCCAGGAAACTTGATGGGGTTGGGTCTCACCCCTCTGCAGAGATACAGTCGGTGTATTCTACAGCCCCAAACAACTGGGCAGACTTGGACAGAAGCAATACGAAAAAACACATTAGCAATAAAAATTGAATTGCTCAGATTATCATTAGTAAACAATTATATCTTCAAGTAATTATTCTTAATAAAAACAATTTATATGCAATTATATGGTATTAAGTATCCCTATCTAATGACCCAGATTCAATGTCAAAATCAGTTCTATTTAAATATCGATCATATGGAAATCAGACCTGACCGATAAAATGAAACGCAGTTTCTTCCAGGCAACGGTCGTATCGATACTGCTGTATGGATGCACTACTTGGATGCTAACAAAACGGCTGGAGAAGAAGCTAGACGGCAATTACACAAAAATGTTGCGAGCCTTATTGAACAAGTCCTGGCGGCAACACCCCACAAGGCACCAACTATACGGCCACCTGCCTCCCATCACGAAAACTATCCAAGTTAGACGAACCATACAGCCAGGTCACTGCTGGAGAAGCAGGGACGAGCTCATAAGTGATGTACTCCTATGGACCCCCACATATGGCCGGGCAAGAGCAGGACGACCAGCACGAACATACATCCAGCAGCTATGTGAGGATACAGGATGTGGCCCTGAAGACCTGCCAGAAGTGGCGAGAGAGAGTCAGGGATATCCGCGCTCACGGCACAACATGATCATGATGATGATTTACATTGAATATGTATACTTATGCTAAACTGATTTGTTTGAAATAGAGTTGTTTTAACATTTAACTGTGAGTAAACAAAAACAAAACTATACTCATACTAAACTGAATTGTTTGAAACTTTTATCAAAATGACCTAATTTGGCGTTAAATGACTCGAAAAGTGTTGATACGCTGTAAAATAAAACAATCCGTAACACCCAACCACCCATCCTATATAACATAAGTAATTTCAAGCAGATCTGTTCGGGAACCTGACAGGTACTTCAATTCTGAGTCAGAATGGACCTGGGTGTAATGGAAATGAAAGGGTTCTTAGGTGAGCTCTTACCTTTCTTCAAGGTTTGCTGTCAGCATATTTAAAGACTCGCTGACAGGATAGAGGAAATAATTGGAACCATACAACTGGGTGTGAAAAAGTTTGAGACAAATTTCTAAAATGTATCTTTTTTTTAAATGCAGAGAAACATTGATATTATAGTCATGGTTACCATCAAACATTTACAATTTAATAAAATTTCGACATTAAATGAATTATTTGATAAACAGTCGAACAAATAAATATGATATCGAAACAATCCCACTTTCAGTGAAATTATTGTAGATCACCGCTCCCTCACATGTCATAACGCATCCCATAGTGGTGATACAGACCCCGTTGAGAAATACTGCTTTAAAGAAATTGGTTTGGTTTGGTTTCTTTGTTTAATGACATATCGACTTTTGTAGGTTATTTAATGCCAAAGCCATTTTCCTAGAACAGTAGTGGTACTATTTAACCCATAGCTGGGAGGATAAGGGGGTTTATACCTTTCCCATGGGTATTTGCCCGAAAGTGAACGTAATAGTGCGACTGGAGTACGAACTCGTTTACAACGATTCCACAGTCCATCGCTTTAACCATTACACCCCCAGGACACCCCCCTTTAAAGAAATGATCTCCTTTTATTTTCATTGATAGTCTTTGTTTTTGTTTTTTTGTTTTTTGTCGTTGTTGTTTTTGTAGTTGTTGTTGTTGTTTTTACTGTCGATTTACGTTAATATAATTCTTACCTTGTAAGTCTTTATCAAATTCAGCTCACTTTTATGACGTGTTTATCTGTGATATTGTGTAATGCTTTATTCAAATATTCAATATCCAAAAGTTACTGTATTTCTTGACTGTATTTTTCTTATGTTCGCCATTTTGACTCAGACTTGTGGAAACCTTAGATGCATTCCTCAGTAATGCATCACAGCAACTATTATTTCTGGAGTTCATATAAATTGTATGCGTTTGTTTAGACTGATGAAGGGAAAGGATAGGAGAGAAATGGTCATGAGAGAGACCTGGCCAATGATATCACTGTCTTTTGTCCTTCCACTTTAATTTCTTATGTACATTTTAAAGTACGAAGAGGAACGTTGGTGCCAACATCTGACGAAGACCTCAAAGCATTCATTCACTTCTGACCCAAGAGCTGAAAAAAGTGTTGCATATTAACATCGATTACTTTCCTTTCCCTTCCTGATCACGTCTCGTGTAAGTGTACAGAATATTATCGAGTCTTAGAAATATCTGACTATGTGTTCAGAGAACGAATAATCACAAAATCTACAACTTGATACATTCTTTTCTCGTTTTCTTTTCCACAGAAATGTGAGGTTCAAAAGCGAACAGGTCAATCCAAAATAACCAGACCAGTTTTACACCTTATTCTTGCTTAGTAGAGGGAATGTCTGGTTTTATGATTGATTGAGTTTAACAGCATGCCATTCAGGGTTATTTTATTCGAAATAATTGAATTTCTAAACATGATCGACATTTTTTTTATATTTCTCCTCGAACTGGAAATTTACTGTCAAAGTAATTTTCAAAAACTAAATCTATGAACAAATATTTTTGTCAATAGAGTAATATACTTTCGGAATAAATTGCCAAATGAAATCAAAAATAGCTATAATGTAAGATTTAAGATGAAATTGGATGATTTCAGAAAAAATAGAAAGAAAAAGTGTTGGGTATCACCTACCCTTTCAGCATAATGAGCTGTCCCATCTGCCATATATGGCAGTAGCGAAGATCAGTCTGGGAGGAATAAGCCTACGAGTCAGACGAGAAGAGCCGTTCCTATTGTTGAAGTATATCATTACTCTATCACTAATCCTATGTTCTTATTACTAACAGTCTCTCTCTAGTAAATACTCTTTCCTGTAAATATAACTATAGTCCTCACATATCGTGGTTTGTCTTATTATTACTACTTGTGTTCACTAACGAGAACACAACAAAAAGAATTTCAAAGTGCATTTTGGGGGATTATCGGATAAATTACAAACCAGAATTTGATCTGTATACAAATACTATATTAATAGTGTATATTGTTCTGTGCAAAGATTCTCATTTTTTGAAGATTGATTTAAGAAGATTGTAAAAAGGAGGTGATAACCAAGGAGGCATAATAAAAAATTAATAATAAATTATGAAAATTGTTCGTTCATATCCTATTTACCCAACCCCTCCGCTCGGGCAGGATATGACACAAGGTCAATTTTTAAGCGGAGTTTAACAGGTTTGAATTCAGAGTTTACCTTCTCCTAGACTAGTTGCCTCACCAAGGCTGAAGAACCTAGTCTGTCCTTCTATTTACCCATAGCTGGAGCGAAAATAATTGGATTCCTACCTTTCCCAAGGGTATTAGTGCTATGTGAAATGCAATCAGTCTTATCCAGGAATTGAACTCGTGTCGCCGTGTCCATTTCCTACGACGATAACCATTATACCACGGGCACCTCCTAAAATTGTTCGTTCATATTAACATTTTTTTCTGTATTAGTTGT
The DNA here is from genome assembly GCA_963585895.1 of Sepioteuthis lessoniana. NCBI lineage: Eukaryota > Metazoa > Mollusca > Cephalopoda > Myopsida > Loliginidae > Sepioteuthis > Sepioteuthis lessoniana. The sequence goes on from OY757909.1 coordinate 22,177,669, forward strand.
CTAAATTTTTTAGACGAACCTTGATGATTTTTATCATTGGGAGGTTTCGGACTATTGTCTTCATCTTTATCGTTATTTCCATAACGTTTCGGCCGATATGTCCTCCGGCCTTCTTCAGGTGTTTGTCAAACTCGGGAACCTTCACGGAACTTCGAATTACGTCTGATTCCGTTAGCCATAACTGGGTACAAGTGTTAAGTATTCCTGTATTGATACTCGCCTGCAGTCAGGATTGAACCAGATAATTGTCTCCTTAGAAGCTTAGGGAACCAACGACTATAAACGTTATGCCATGTGTACTGCTGGACAATTCAGAGGGTATTTTGGGGACTTATAAACTTAATGTTCTTAGTTGACGAGAATTACTACTATTATGTATAATTTTTTTTACCTGTGCTCATTTTCAGATTTTTTTTTATTGATAAAAGTGTCAAAAATATCTTCAGAAAACTAGCTAATCTCCGACTGAAACAAGTAACATTAAGGGATGATCACACAGATCACCTATCCGCGCACCAATTCTCAAAATAGATAATACTGGAATATTTCACTTGCACAAATTCTAATCTAAATGCCAAAGCAAACAATGAAAAGCAAAAACACATTCTAAATACCCCAGTCAAACCCGAACCTTCCCACCAATCCAAAATAAGTCATACTCAAAAAACCATTGTACAAAAACGACTAGAAATATGAAACCTCTCGTCTAAAATCCAGAAAACCCTCAATATTGATTTAATGGTTTTTAGTCAAAGTTGCCAACCTGAAAAATAAAATAAAACCCAATCTAATTACTTTCTTGACTGACCACGGATAAAGAAGTTTTAGACACAACCGAATAATTAAAATTTTATCTATCACACACACACACACACACGCAAACACTCACACTTACACTCACGCACCGGCTGATAGCCAGTCAAACGAATAATTTGCGGGGTTCGACTTGAAAGACCTTAGTACGTATCCTAGTAATCGCTGACGTCTAGACTCGATCAGCTCACAAAGTGGCTTATACTGTTTTCTTCTTAATACATCCTCATATCCCGTCCTGTCGTGTTACAAAAGACGGAGAAGCAGTAGTCATACACGAGATATAAAATATATAAGATATAATTAGTTCCTAATAATTCATAATGAGTCTAAAATTTGATCTACCCCATCGACATAAAAAAAAAGATATTTGTATTCGTAGGTCGTCCCCACATAAGCATTTTTTTTTACCGAGACCTAGAGAGCTGTTATAGTCATTTGGACACGGACGGAACAATTAGTGAATTAGTAATTACTTTCCGGCGTCAGTCAATACTAATTAGTAAAGTGTTTACACTAAGCTGACGCGTCAAATGTTTGTACCAACGAAATGAAACCCATGAAAGGCATATATACAACTAATACGTAGATTCAGACACGCATGCGCAGAGGTCATTTTCTCGGATATTTACGTTTTTAAAAGCTAAGGGACAATAACAGGTGCCTTTGAGCACGCACACAAAAAATAGATTCTCACTCAATCTTTACGCCACAGAGGGGCTAAGAATATGCTGACTGTATCCCTTGAAGAGTGATAAGAATCTTGAAAAGGGGGTATTCTGAGTATAACTCTAAACCAGATCTGGCGGTGAGACTCCTGTTCTGGAGTTCTGAGGAGTGTGGAGTCACTCTTTCATTGCCTTTACTTCCATTTCCACTCTAGCTCACACTTTGTATTGATGTATTGTCTAGAAGCTTTTGACAGAGCTCATGATATGTTGACCTTATGTCCTTCAGAAGAATAAGGCTCCCCTCTAAAAAAAATAGGGGATTGTCCAAGGTATAACACTAAACTGTATCTGATGTTAAGGCTCCAGTTCTGGAGATCTGGAGTGTGTGTTGTCATTCCTGTATTGCCATTACTCCCGGGACAACTCTGACCCGGTATGGTACTACTTATTAAGTTCCTATCAATGGGTCTAACAGATCCGTTTACAATTTTTTTTTCGTATTTGATAGGAGCGTGTACAAAAAACCCTCTAAAGAAACAACTACAGAAAAATTGTAAATATGAATGTACAATGAAAGCGATTCCTAACCTCAAGGTATAAAATAACACTAGACGGTTTAGCATGCCATTAAAATCAACCAATCAATCAATCATAGTAGGACAGACTAGGTTCTTCAGCCTTGGTTAGGCAACTGGTCTAGGAGAAGGAAAACTCTGAATTCAAACCTGTTAAACTCCGCTTAAAAAAATTGACCTTGTGTCATATCTTGCCCGAGTGGAGGGGTTGGTAAATAGTATCAACGGCTGAACAGAAAGTAAATTTCTAATGCGGGTACAGCTGATCTGAATTCAGAGTTTTCCTTCTCTTAAACTGGTTGCCTTATCAAGGCTAAAGAACTCACACAGCCTTCCTATTCATAAATCTACTAAAAGTCGTTTAAAAAAATTTTGCATTACACTGGAATGCTTGATGCCACATAGCTTTTTAAATCGCTTGCCTATTTGCAGATGGTTAGAGTATTCACCAATAGTCCGGGAGATCGGGGTTCAATCCCAGGTTGAGTCATAACCAAAGACTCAAAATATGGTACTTGATGTCTCCTTGCTTAACACTCATCATTATTATTATTATATATCATAGCAAGGAAGAATGATAATGATGGATCATAATAAAGAGGCATGACACTTTTTTTTCCATAAAAATATACACGTCTCACATTATTTTTCCTAAGGGTCGAAACTTTTGTAAGCACAAGAGAAAGAGAGAGAGACAGAGAGACAAATACAGACGGAGGACTCGGAGAACTATTGTGACCCTTTCTTAACCCCCATTTTGATTCCATATCCAGGCCCTTACGTCTCAGCTTTTTTTTATGAATAATTCTCAACTGGTGTCCGCAGTGGAACATTGTTCCACTCCCAGGTGTCCGCTGACCACTCATTGGCCGCGGTTCTCGTGATTCTGTGTTTGACGGTGTGACAGCTAGACTGCTCTACTGACTGTATCTGACGTGGGTACCCGACTATATATAATTTCATAGCAACACGTTCTTCTGGTTGTCAACCCACGATAAAGAGTATGTGGAGCAATCCAGGGAAAGGTATAGCGCTCTCTCCTACACTCCGGTGTGATAGCTATTGAAAAGGGACCTTTCAGGACACCCTTGACTACTGTCGGCTAATTTATAATTGTTTAAATGAATTGCTGCATACTTTGTTACAGTATCAGTGATATAAGAGGCATTGTATTAATGTAATTGAAAATCATTTTAACCGATTATCACAAACAAATCTATTTGATTCAGACATGGAATCATAATCGGTTCAACCACTTGGGACCAGAGGGGAATGTAGTTTAGCCCCATATTTAGGGTTCACACTTTAAATGCCTTTGTATCGAAATGCATGAACGAAAGAGGAAAAATGGTAAATTGTTAGTATGTGTGTGTGTGTGTGTGTGTGTATAAATTGAGCGAGAGAGAGAGAGAGAGAGAGAGAGAGAGAGTAAAAGAGAGCTGTCAGTTCATATACCCCAATTGTTTAGCCTCCAAAAGATAAGGAATGAAACTCAATTGAAAATATATTTCTTGAATCAAATTTATGTTGGATACAAGAAAAGGTTATCCTTATTGAAACGAATTTAAAAGGGTCACACCTAATCCCCGGTGACATCAAATGTGATTATACACTCAAGATATATCCATTTAGTAATTTACTATAAAAACTAGCCTTTCAATTTATATATATAATCATGCATGCGTATGTGTTCGTATTTCCATATACACACATATATATATATACATCCATATATGTGTGTGTGTGTGTGTGTGTGTGTGGACCCGGAAAGGAATGGGCTCCGCCAGGTATTTTTGCCCAAGATACACTTCATGAATAGCTCCTCATGACCAAACCAGGTTGCAGGATGTCTTTTTTAAGTATGTATGTATGTATGTTTGCGTGCGTATGTATGTATAGATGTGTGTGTGTGTGTGTGTATGTGTGTGTGTGTGTGTGTGTGTTATCCAGCCGACTGGATGGATATAATTCCAAAAATCTCTCATATATTATTTATATTCGATAAACAGAGACAAGTTTTCTGTCTTAATTGAATAATTTATCAAAGTTATGCAAATCGTTTGTCGTTCTCTGTCTGTCTGTCTGTCTGTCTCTGTACACCTCCCCATATATATATATATATATATATATATATATATATATATATGTGTGTGTGTGTGTGTGTGTGTGTGTGTAAAATTTAAAAAAAATTCCTTTGTTTTTACTACAGTTGTCAATATGTAGTACAGACCCACTACAAAGTCGAATTTAACCGGTGATAAAATCCCTTTTTAAAAACGTTTCAACTAAATGGCCATAACAAACTTGTATTTGCTGCTGGCTTTTAAAATGAGTTTTTATTTCTAGTTACTTCATCCACGACCTAAATTTATATCTATTTATCTATCTATCTGTCTAATCTCTATGACAATGTGTATAGCGATAGGTTAATCTGTGTTGTTGATTTGGAAACTGGATGGAAGTGACAGCCAGGTATGGGTGGACAATATTGGAAATATTGTTTGGGATTTGTGAATACGACCCGAGTATAAAATAAATTTTTTTAGCGAAAGAACTGACCTTGTGAACTTAACTTGAACAATTGCTGATTTCAGATGTATTTCCAGCACGGTAATAGAATTGAATTGTGATAAGATGTGCATATAATTGCGGTATTTTGACGTCACAAATTAGTTGGTGCTTGAGCTGTGAAGCAAACGAAGCGATTCGTATAAAGAGAGGTGCCCGTGGTGTAATGGTTATTGTCGTAGGAAATGAACACGGTGATATGAGTTCAAATCCTGGACGAGGCTGATTACATTTCAAAAAGCTCTAATATCCTTGGGAAAGGTGTGAACCCTCTTATTCTCCCTCCAGATCTGGGTAAATAGTAGGACAGACTGGCTTCTTCGACCTTGGTTAGGCAACTAGTCTAGGAGAAGGAAAACTTTGAATCCCAACCTGCTAGAATCCGCTAAAAAATTTACCCTATGTTATATACTGCCCGTGCTGTATGTAGGTTCGAGCTGCCTTTGCTCGTCCATGTGAAGGGGTCCACCGGAGTACATCACTTATGAGTCTGTCCCTACTTCTCCAGCAGTGCCCCGCATGTCTGGTTCATTTAATTTTGATAGTTTTCGCGATGGGTGGTAGGTACTATTAACCAACCCCTCCGCTCGGGCAGGATATGACACAAGGTCAATTTTTAAGCGGAATTTAACTGGTTTGAATTCAGAGTTTTCCTTCTCCTAGACTAGTTGCCTAACCAAGGCTGGAGAACCTAGTCTGTCCTACTATTTACCCATAGCTGGAGGGAGAATAATTGGATTCATACCTTTCCCAAGGGTATTAGTGCTTTGTGAAATGCAATCAGTCTCGTCCAGGATTTGAACTCGTGTCGCCGTGTCCATTTCCTACGACGATGACGACTACACCACGGGCACCTCCTCCGATGGGTGGTAGGTGACCGTACAGCTGCTGCTTGTGGGTTGTTTTCTTTTGATGTTGTTCAATATTGCTCGCAGCATTCTTGTGTAATTGCTGCAAGCTTTTTTTTCCATACGTTTAGTTAGCGTCCATTTAGTGCATCCATATAGCAGTATCGACACGATCGCTGCTTAGAAGAAACTGCCCTTCATTTTATCGGTCAGGTCTGACTTATGATATGAATACACAACTTTAATTTCGACACCTTTATCTATGTTTTAACTCCAAAGCAAGTACGGTACCACAAAAAATCTTTTCCATACAGAAGGTCATGGGCCAGGAGAATTTACATTTCTATTAATACGTATTTTTCTTATAAAAGATTTAGTAGCGAATGTTTTGAGAAAGAAATGAAATCAAATGATTTCAAAAAATGGCAGGAAAAGACAATGCTAATGGGGAAATTTATTTTAGACAAGCAATACTGCTAATGATTAATTGATTGATTTTTAACGGCATATAAACCCATCTAGAGCTAGTTTGTTCCGAGAGATTAGAGAACCGCGTTCATTATACGTTGACATTTATATTTTTGTATAATTTTAAAGAGCTTTTTTGGTTTTATTTTTTTATTTTTTTTCTGAACACGAATCGATAGGACCCTATCAGCTATTACCACTCCAGGCCTGAGTGGACCTGGGACTAATGGCAATGAAGGGCAACTATACTCTTTTGAGATCTCCAGAACAGGGGCCTTACCATCAGATTCAGTTTAGTCATACACATGTCATCGCCTTTGGGGAGGGTTCTTACCACTCGCAATGAGATAGAGTATCCAAAGCCCTGCTGGCAGGTGTATATACATCACTTTTGGGTAGGGTTCTTACCCCTGAGAAGGAGATAGAGTATTCAAAGCCCCGCTGGCTGGTGTAGATACAGCTAAGCTCAGCAGCATTGTCATAGATTCGGGTTGAAGCATGTTACGTCAAATCAAATCTTTTCGTTTAGTTTCCTGTTCCAGCAAAAACTGGAGATAGCTGACCCCCCGCCAAACACCCAGCTAACCCTAACCCACTTTAGTGTTGTGTCTGAAAAACGGACTTGTATTTTTATTAGTTTAATATATAAAAGACACAATCATCAAACAAACCGGTGTCTTGAAACACGATGAATATCATCAAAGGTTATCAACTTGACAAGGCAAATGTTTAGAGATAGTGACACAGATATATACAATATACATTTTGTCTATGAGGCATTTCTGACAAGTTTGTTTTCATTTAAGATAGATTTATTGCTTATATCACACCGCTAAGCTTTGTAAAAACTTTAACGTCTTTAAAGTCTACTTTAACGTCTAAGTCAATGACTTCTTTGTTTGTTTGTTTGTTTTGGGGGGGGGGGGTTGGCGGGGGGAAGTCTAGATAGTCCATCCGTTGAAGTCGGGGAGGTGCTGCTGTTAAGTTCATAAGGCAGATCATTCCCAAGGGCGTGTGGTCACTCTCAACTTCAAATGCACATCCGTAAATGTATGTGCGAAATCGTTCGCAGCCGAATACAACAGCTAAGAGCTCTCGTAGCGCTGCTCTGTTTCGGTCAGTGATTTTGAAACAAAAGCTATGGGTTTGCCTTCTTGGATCAGGGCTGCTCCCAAGCCTCAAGATGATGCGTCTACTTGTATTACGGACATTTTAGAAGGGTCTTAATAGTGTAGTAACATTTCCTGGCATATTAAGTCATTTATTTCTTGCAGCGACTTCTGTTGGCTATCGTTCCAATCATAGTCAGTATCTTTTCTTAGGAGTTCCCTGAGGTTTGCTGTGAAGTCTGACAGCCTCGGAATGAATGGTGCCATGTAAGTAATAATTCCTTATACCTTTTGTAGCTCAGTGATATTAGTTGAACTGGGAAGTGATTTAATATCCTCCACTTTCTGGGGATCTAGATGTATTCCGTTCTTTTCGAATATAGCACCGAAGAATCTGACTTGTTCCTGGTTTATATCACATTTGTTACTGTTAAATGTTAGTCCTGCAGTTCATGCTGTCTCCATCAGCTTTCGAAAGTTGAGGTCGTGCTTCTCTTTGGTTTTTCCGTGGATAATAACTTCATCGATCAACGCTAAAGCTCCAGTACACTCCCCTATCATCATGTCCATCCACTGCTGGAACACATCTGCGATATAACTAGGCCAAAGTGCATCCTTTGGAAACAGTACCTTCCAAAGGGAGAATTGAAGGTTGTTAGCAACTGTGATTACATATCAAATTTGACAGACCAGTAGCCATTTTTTGCATCCAGCTTGGAGAAGAATTTGGCACCTGGCAGTTTGTGTGAGAGCTCTTCCATAGTTGTAGTTTTGTAGTGGCAACACATGATGGCCTTATTTAGATCTTTGGGGTCTAAGCATAGGCGGAGTTAGACGTTGCTCTTGCGCACATACACAATGCTGCTAACCCAATCTGTTGGTTCATCGACTTTCTGGATTATTCCTTGTGATATCATCTCATCTAGTTCTGCCTTTACTACGTCCCTCATATAGATGGGGCATTTCCTGGGTGCATGAACTATTGGATGGTTGTTTGATCGAAGTACGATGTGGTACTCCCCTGCGAAGTTACCAATTCGATCCATTTGATCCGGATATGCTTCAATCAGGTCTTTCGTGGAGTTGATTGGAATATTGTCTGATGGAGTAACTGGGGTATTTGTCTCATGATTGACTAGGGCACACTTTGTTCTCTGAATGGAACAGTGTAGGGTAACGAGTCTTAAATCCTGAAGGGAGGGTAAACCTAGTATGGTAGGTCCAGTGAAGGTCACTATGTAGAATTTCACGTGTCTCAATTCACCCTTGTGGGCACATTGAATTTGTATGGGTCCAACCTGTGGTATACTAGACCTGTTGTATGCCGTAAGTACTGCTGCTTCTTTCTGTGTTGTGCCAGGACGCGGTCGTCCATTCCGGTCTACATGTTCTGGAAACATTTGCTGGAATGTGCGTAATGGGAGTGTGTTTCCCTTCGCGCCAGTGTCCACCTTGATTTTTAATTGTGGACTCTTTTCTTGTTTGGTAGTATAATGTCCAAAGAGGCAAATGCCTCTGTCCGAGAGCACTTTTTTTCCGTGGTCTTCCATTGAATAAAAAGACATTTTCTTGAACTCGTCCGCTACCTGGTCCTGAACGTTAATAGAGTTCTGGAGGTTTTTATGCGCATAGTACACTGGTGCGAATTCTTTTGGTTTGGTAGACCTGTTCGTCTGTGGCTGCCAGTACGTTTTTGCTTTTGGGTTTTTTTGGGTTTTTTTAGTTTTTTGTTGTGGCACATCCTAGCCCAGTGGTTCTTGCGTCCACATGCTGAGCACGTGCTGCCTCGAGCACGGCAGTTCCCATTTTTATGATTAAGTCCACATTTGCCACAGTTGTCTGTGTCCTCAAGTCCGTATTTTATTACACTTATTTGGTTGTCGCATTTCCCTTGTAGCTCGTCCATTTGTCTCATGTAGTTAATTGAAGCCTCGTAACTTCTACTCGTGTTGAGTACTTCTGACATGGACATTGCCTTGTTCTTGCTGAGAAGCTGTTTCTGTAGTTCTGGGAATTTTGTTCCGGTAATAATCTGGTCAATTATTCTTTCCCCCATCGCACGTTCGTCTCTGAACTTGCGTTTTTGCGCCTGAAGCCTACATCATGACAGAAAATCGTCAATGTTTTCTGTTTCTTTCTGCGAGTAATTTTGTAAGCAAAAGCGTGCAATCCGAAAGTTAACTTGTGGCTCTGTTTGTTCTAGAAACTTAACCTTCTTTTCCCGCTAACAAAAGAATGTGGAAGTAGATTTGTGGGATTTTTCCACTATTTTCCGGGAGACCAGGGTTCAGTCCCAGATCAAGTCATACCAAAACTCAAAAAATGGTACTTGATGCCACCTTGCTTAGCACTCAGCACTATAAGGTAAGGATCAAAGATAAAGTGGAGCAATCCAGGGAATAGAGTAACGCCCTCGCTTACACCTCGGTGTTGTAGCTAAAGAAAAGGAAGCCTTCGGGTCGCCCTCGTCTAAGGTCACCAACTTTACTTTTTAAATTTTGGTTGTTTAATCTTTTTTATTTTCGTATTTTATATGTTCTTTTTTATTTAATCTTCATTTAGATTATTATTATCATTATTATTCATTTAGATTATTAATCCCCTCAATATGCCCATTTCAGTAAAAGCTAAAAAAAATTGTTCCATCCTCTTCGAGTAGTGAAATACGAAGGTCATATTAAATTGTAAGAATTCACACAACCTATTGCCAGAATTCTGATTTTTATGAATAAGAATTTGATGTAGGTAATAAGATGAATAAAAAAGGAAATAATTTGTCCTCGCTTAAATATATTTCACTCTCTTTTTTAGCGTTAAAATGTTGCTCACATTTGTGGAAAATGGCCGAAGAGATATGCTTTAACCCCAATGAACAATTTCCTGTGTGTTTATCTCAAGAAAAACGTTTACGTAGGAAAGACTTACACAGCTATTGTGCGAAAGCAATACACCCGCAGGCTGAGTGCGGGCATTGTAATTGATATGCTAAGCTGTGCAGTTTTAATTGGGAGAAAGAGAGAGAGAGAGAGAGAGAGAGAGAGAGAGAAGGAGGGGGAGAGAGAGGGAGGGAGAGAGAGAGGGAGAGAGAGAAGGAGGGAGAGAGAGGGAGAGAGGGAGGGAGAGATAGAGGGAGGGAGAGGGGGAGAGAGAAGGAGGGAGAGAGAGAGGGAGAGAGAGAGGGAGAGAAGGAGGGAGAGAGAGAGAAGGAGAGAGAGAGGGAGGGAGAGAGGGGGAGGGAGGGAGAGGGAGAGAGAGAGAAGGAGGGAGAGAGAGAAGGAGGGAGGGAGGGAGAGAGAGAGAGGGAGAGAGAGGGAGAGAGAGAGAGGGAGGGAGGGAGAGAGAGAGAGAGAGAGAGAGAGAGAATGTTGTTTTCATGGTGGTGAACATTTAAGGATAAGTTTTAGATTACATAATAAACTCTTGTCTTTTAGTTATATAGTGAATATATTTTCTTCTTAATCTCAATCTATATATATATATATATATACATATATATATATATATACATATATATATACATATATATGTATATATATACATATATATATGTATAATATATATATGTATATATATATATATACATATATATATATATATATATAGATATATACTCCCCTACCCCCATAGGGTCGAGTTCTCTAGCGAAGAAGTAATCGTGTTGCCATTAGCGTCTATTGCAAGTCTCTTCGTATTTGAATTGAGATCTCGGCGGCCGTTGAACGGATGTATGTAAACAATATTAATTGTGATTCATAACCGTTTAAAATGTACTTCGTAGCTAATATCTCCTCGTGGCTAAATGGTTAGGAGCTTTGGCTTGGCGTTTGAGTCAACCGGGTTTCGATCCCAGCTACGGGAAGATACTGTCTAACCACACTGATGAGTTCTGATAGAACGAAACAGATCTGTCTGTGGATGACTATATATATAATCGGACCAAGACCTACAATCTCCAGATGATTTCACTCAGAAGCACGAGTCAACCAAATGCCGATATCCCTTGTGCTATCTATCCTGCGGGATAATTCTGAATTAATTTTTTGGACTTATAAGCCTAATGTCTCCCTTAACCCATGAGATCCTTCTCACTATTATTATATACGATTTTTTGACTCAGCTAATATTGTAATTTTTTTCATCAGGCCTTTTTGATTATTGGTTCCTATATCGTATTCATTTCTATACTTGGTCAGCTCAAACATGTCACTGTAACCCAACATATACACAGCTTCTTTGAGACGTCTCATTCTCCACTGTTCTACCCTATTTATTATTTCAACCTTATCACATAAGGGTAGATAGTTTCAATCCCAACAACAGATAAATAACAAGTAATACTTTAGCTTTATACTTGTACCCGATCAGGGTTAACAGAATTAGAATAATCTACACCCGTGGATTAAATAAAGGGTTCTATTCGAAATTCTCTGTGAGCTCCTGAGCTCGACATAAAACATCTGAAGAAGGCTGAAGGACACATCGGCCGAAACGTAGTGAATACAATGAAGATTAAGACAATATTTCAAATACTCAAAGCGATAAAAATGATCAAACTTTATCTCAGTAATTAATAAAATTAATGATATTTTCATTTAAAAAGGATCTCAATATTATGGAGCATCCAGTATATAAAATCCAACCCGTTGGTGAGGCTAACAATACGTTGACTGTATCCCCAGTAGAGGAGTAAAAAAAACCGTCTATGGGATGTCCTGGGTATGACACTAGACTGCATCTGATGGTGAGCCCCAGTTCGGGAAATATGGGGAGAATGTTGTACTCCTTGATTGACATTAGTCCTGGTCCATTCTGACCTGGAGTCATCGTACCTATTAAGATCCATGGGTCAAATAGATCAGTTAGATAGGAATGCTTATTAAATAACCTTAAAAAAAACTCTTAAAAACAACTAGACAAAAAAATATAAGTATGAATGTACAATATACGCAATTTCTTAACCTTGGCTCAAAGTAATCCAAGACGGTTTACATGCCGTTAAAATCAATCTGTCGGCACTAAATAATCCATAAGGAGTTAATGTACCGTTAAACAAATTAATTGAACCTGTATATAAAGAAATAACTTGATAATATACCCATTCAATTTTTGCTTTAATCATCATTACGACTGATCACCTTATTGCTTTAGTTACATAAAAAGTAATTATCTACATTTTTTTTAATGTAAATAAACTTATGAGAACATAAATTTCTTGACGTTATAACACTGCTTTTCTTGAGTGAGTGACAGGTGAATAGTAATGTTTTTGAAAAATTAAAGAAAGCTTAAATGGGCTACCTTAATAAATTATACATGATATTGTTGTTGTAAAACTACTGAAAGTCGGAAAATAAAAAAGAGTCACGTAGATATTTTCTTCACTTAGAAAGCGCAATTGTTTACAGGTCTTGTGAATTTGCTTTTTGTTTTTTTATTATTGATATCGTCACTACTTCCTGACAGTGTCACCTTGGCACGTGATTTAGCCTAAACACGCAGAAGAAAACTAATAACGGGAGCAATCATTTTGGCTTAATGGTTAACGTGGCGGACTATGGATTCAAAGTAAGCGAGTTTGAACCCCCAGTCACGCTGTTAAATTCACTTTCAGTCTAATACCCTTTGGGAAAAGTAAGAACCCTCTAATCACACCAGCTATGTGTTGAAAAGTATCACTACTGTTCTTCTACAAGAATAGCTCATACAGTAACTAATCCACGAAGGTTGACGTGCCATTAAAATAAAGAAACCGAAAGAAAGAAAAAATAACACGAAACTAACCTTCAAGTCTAAAGGGAATGGATTGATTTTAACTGAGAATTTTTCACCTTAAGATGTAATGGGCGTTTAACTCCGTGTCAAACTTCTCCATGATTCATGACCCTTCATCGGAGGCAAAAAATAAGACGGTACACATCCACACTGAACACCGGTTAGCTGTTTATTTAACAGACGTAATGTAAGGACAGATCATAACCAATGAGAAGGCAACACTAGCATGACCTCTGTGGCATATATGTATTCACCGGTATCCACTGTTCACTATCTTTATCCTTAACAACCAGGCAACACACACGCGCTTGGTCATTGGCAGTGTTCAGCTATGCATATCAATGGGTCAACAAACGCTTATGGAAGCCCTCGTGCAGCCAGCAATTCTCAGACACGGCTATTGTTAAGTGAGTGAAAGAACGTATAAACTCAACAATTCGATAGGCGTCTTACCCACTATAAATCGATGCAGCGAAGGGACCCTATTAGTTGTGCCTCTTCACCACCGTCTCTGCTCTTCCAATGTAAAATTGTTTAGCGCAAAAGATTCACACAGCCACATCTTCTCTTCACACGTGCAGCACAAGAGAGCTCACATCGTGATTCACCACGCCAGTGCTGTATATTGACCTCTCAGTGGTTATCCCGTACCAGCTCCTATCTACAGCAGGCCCTAAGAAAAGAAAGCTAACCCACGCAGCTGGAATGAAAGCAGCCGTCCACAGTAACTACTTGCCACGAAACCGAAACCCAGAGCTCGAAACCTACCCGTCTTTCTCCAACTGTTCATCAAGAAAAGGAAAGAAAAGAAAAAAGTGGTACGTTTCACTTTCATGTAGATCTTATTTCTAATGTATAGAATGTATTTAATGTATTAAAAAAAAATTCACTTCTGATGTAGGTATCTGTATGTCAATATAATTTCCTGTATTGGCTTTATTTTCTTATATTGGCGAATTATCATTACAAACATTAACTTCACACATATACATACACACGTACACACAAACATATATATATATATATATATATATATATATATATATATATCTTTTCGTTTTTCATAAGCATAGACTTTACTCGAAAATTGGACTGGAAATGGTTTTAGTCTTTGAATCAAAGCATTTTAAGTGTATTACTCCGAAGAAAATATCACAATTGATTTCTGTTTCACACATACACACACATATATATATTCATACATATTTACCAACCCCTCCGCTCGGGTAGGATATGATACAAGGTCAATTTTTTAACCGGAGTTTAACAGGTTTGAATTCAGAGTTTTCCTTCTCGTAGACTAGTTGCTTCACCTAGGCTGAAGAACCTAGTCTGTCCTACTATTTTACCCACAGCTGGAGGGAGAATAATTGGATTCATACCTTTCCCAAAGGTATTAGTGCAATGGGAAATGCAATCAGTCTCGTCCAGGATTTGAACTCGTGTCGCCGTGCCCATTTCCTACGACGATAACCATTACACCACTGGCACACACACATATGTAAGAAGGTTGGCCGAAAAGTTCATTGACTAACCCAAATACACTCATGGAATATGACCAAATAAGGTTTATTTTTTAACATACACTCCTTGCAGTTTACGCTCTTCTTCAGTCAGTGTTGCAATGTTTGGATCCCATTAGCAATCAGAAGTCAACAACTGATAAGATGCCATCCTATGAATTTGTCAGCCTTTAAATTTTTCCGTCCATCCTCGTATATCATCACGGACCGCTGTTTACAATGAAATGTAAATAATTTTTCACTCTAACCGAAATAGAAACATTATTATCATCATGGACCACAGTTAACTATGAAATGCTTAGTAGAATCCTACACCCCTTCCTAAATAGAAGTACCAATATTATCATCGACTGAATAAATCCACGTCATCTGGTAACTTTATGAAATTCTCACAAGTCATTAAGTGATATAACCAAAAGGTCGTAACAAGTAAAACCAGTAAGAGTTTCTCGTCGATAGTGAATTATTAAGGTTTCCCAATCGCTGGTGTGCTAAAAGGTTTAAATAAATAATGTGTCTTAGTCTTTACTTAGTCAGACCGTCTCCCAGATTTGCTTATTCGAAATAAAAAGACTAGACAGTCAAAACGATTACGCAGACTCTAAGAAAGTCTTACGTCAACTATCCATTATGTCTGCACAGTAAAGTCATTTTATCTTTTCTTTTCTTTTTATTTGTTGGTAAAATGCCAAATTTTTCATTTCGTGTTTATCGGTGGGGGGGGGGCCTCGTGAGTTCGAACTCCAGTCCCTTTGTTATGTTCACTTTCGGATTAATTCCCTTGGGAAAGGTTTGAACCACCTTATTCCCACTGTTATAGGTTAATCATTACCACTACTGATTCTAAAGAAGGATGGCTTTGGCATTGAATAACCCACGAATGTTGAAATGCCGTTTAAATAAAGAAACCAAACCTAAATTACCAACCTATTTTTTTAAATACAAGACGTAAAATCTGTATTTATCAAATTTTGCGCCATGGTAAATATTCTTTATATACTGGGTGCATTAAAAAAAAAAGGAGGAGACTATGTTGAAAAATGAAAAGTGTGAAAAATAAATTTTTCGGACACAAAGTTCAGTAGAGTGATATAGATATACGCATTGGTAAAGCATAGACAGTTCAATGATCATATCGAAATCTGATCTCTCAGATAAAACAAAAAAGAAAGACTTGTAAACTGTTGCCATGTCAGTACTACTATATAAATGCACCGTTTGGACTTTATAGGAAGGCTTGGAAAAAATCTGTGAACAACACAATGGTGCTGCATGTTGTTTAGAACAAATCCTAGAAGCAGCACCCTACAAAACAGCAGTTGTACGGTTATTTACTTCGCACCACCCCAGTAGGAAAAGTAAGTGATGCTGGGCACTGTCAGAGAAGTAAGGATAAACTCATAAACGGCGTTCTTCCATGGACTCCTACAGATGGACACACCAGAGTTGGTTGACCAGCAAATACTTACATTCATCAGTTCTGTGCTGACAGTGGGTGTTGTCTAGAGGACTTGCCAAGATTGATGGCCGTTAGGGACGAATGACGAGAGAGAGTTAAATGAATCCGTGCTCTCAGCATGATGATGATGATGATGATGACCCACAAATAAGTACACTTTTACATTCTTTTATAAAGAGCTAACTTTCTTCTAAAAAAATCATCATCAGCATCATCATCAAGTAGTGCTGGCGACATGGAGTTCCTTGACTATCTCTTGCCATCCATCCCTAGCTCCTGACAGGTCTTCTTGACAGCATCTTGTGTCAGCGCAAAACTGGTGTAAGTATTTGCTGGTCAATTAACACTGGCACGGCCATGTGCTGGAATCCATAGAAGAACGTCGCTTATGAATTCGTCCTTACTTCTCCAGCAGTGTCCCATGTGTCTTGCTCGTCTCACTTGAACGTTTTGTGAGATGGGAAGAAAGTGGCCGTGCAGGTGTTGCTTTGGGGGTGTTACTTCCAGGATTTGTTCAAGACAGTGTGAAGCATTCTTATGTAGTTCCAATCAAGCTTCTTTTATGCGTTTTGATAGATTCATGTAGTGATTCCATACAGTAATACTGACACCACCACTGCCTGGAAAAAATCCCGTTTTATTTTATCAAATAGATCAGACTTCCATATGATCGATAACCAATCGCTTGCAGTCCACACCTTCGCAGGGCATATACTGACATTACCTTGAATAGATGAGACTTTGTGAGTTATGTTAACTTATCCACTAATTTTAGAGGCTTGCCACTGAGTAGAGGTGGCTTCTTTTTAATAAAAACATATGCATTCAGTTTTATTTGCATTCACATAAAGGGCAATGCTTCCCGCTGTTTGTCCCAGGCTATGTAGAAGGGATTTGGCTTAGGCAAGAATATTTTCAAGAAGGGCTAGGTCGTCAGCATAGACTGTATCTGTCATAGTTTCTGCGGGATATCGTCTGCTTCTTGCCTTTTTAAGATGTGAAACCATTTTTTTTATTATATCTATTATTCGAAATATGTAGTCTAGGTAGAGCATAAATAGATATGGTGCTTATGTATCTACTTTTAAGGCTATCTCGATGGAGTTTGTGTTGCCATCAAGTGAGCAAATGATAGCTTTCGTGTTTTTGTAAAGCATCATTATAGCGATGATAGTTTCTTTAGGAAAAGCCTATGCAAGGTTTTTAGCTTCCATCTTTTCTCTGTATATGGAATCTACGGACAATAATGTTGCTTTGAGAATCTTTGCTTGTACTACCTTCGATGATTTGACGGATTGTTAGGATCTGTGATGCTGTGGAGTGATTTCTTCGAAAGTTGTTCCGATCTTTTCAAAGAATTTATCGATTTCAGGTTTGATACGATTGAGAAGGAGGACATTATCAATCTTAGCAGATATAGCAATTAGAGTTATGCCAATGTTGTTCTTACTGATTCTGAGGTCGCCGTTCTTGTTGAAGGGAAAGATGCAACCTTTCATCCATTTCTCTATTGTGTTTTGCTAATAGACTGCATTGCATAGCTGAAGTATGTCATCAAATTTGCATGTCTTCTAAACGTCAAGGAGTATTTGGTCTAAACCTGCGGCTTTTCTGTTTTTATTTTTTATTTTATTTTATTTTATTCATTTATTAATTTTTGGTTGTGGGGTTCAATACTGCATCAAATTCTTCCTCCGTAAACTGTCTTACTTTGACGCCTAGCTGACCATTAATGACTTTTTGGATTGGTTTTTCAGTGACTTCAAAAGGCTTTCCGAGCATATTCTTGAAATGTTCTTTGCAATTCGGAAGACTTTCTTCTTGACTGGCAGCTTTTGGTTTTGTTCTTTTTCTTCTGGCTTTCTAATTTCATAGTTTTGGCCTTAAATGCATTTTAATTGATTTTCTTCTTCTTTTTTTTTTTTTTTGGTATGTGTTGGGGAGGGGGTTTTTTTTTTTGTTTTGGGGTTTGTTTTTTGTTTTTTGTTTTTTTTTTTTTTTGCTTTCTTAAGTTTCTGCGCGTTGGCATTTGTTAGATTTCTTTTATTGAGTAAGGAATTTTTTAAAAAGTTATCTCGTTTTTTCCAAACTTCGAATGACTCCCAAAGAACTCTACATATGGCACTTAGTTTGGTTGGTATACACTCTGATGTTGCTTCAATATAGACAGCGACAAAGTTTTCATATTTATTATTCAGAGTATGTTTTTCAGATATCTCCTGAAGAGTATCGAATTTGTTTCTTACAATTACTGTATATTGATTGCTTATATCTCAATTGGTAAGTAAAGACCAGTTGTAATGTGGGATTTTGATTGTTTGCTTCTCGTTTCAGTGTAGATTCAGGAGTATCTGTGATCAGAAGATACTCCTTTAAAAGTAGAATGTGCGTCACAATGCAGAGTCCTATTGGCCGCTTCTTGTTTATAGGTAATACAATAGAGCCGGGCTTTAGTGCTTTTTGGTTAGGGGTAGGTCAATAGTTTTCCTTCCTTTTATAGTTATTTATTTATTTATTTATTCATTTTAATCTAATTTAGTGTTTAGGTATAAAAGACTGTTCTACAAAGATTTTATTTGGATGCGCCCATTGTGTAACGGTTATCGTCGAAGGAAATGGAATCGACAATTTGAGTTCAAATCCTAGACGAGTTCGTTTGTGCTCCACTTCACTTTTAGATAGATAGATAGATAGATAGATAGATAGATATGAGGGTGTATTATTAATTTCATTCTCCAACGAGTGAGAACCATATAACATAATGCTGATTTGGTGCCACGTGAACCAGCTGTATTGACATAACATGGGGAGTTTTTAAACTGGGAGTGGCCATAATATGGTATGTGGGGGTTATTAAAACAAAATTTTAAAAATCCATGACACAAGGGATAAAAATGATTAAAAAAAAGAAGAGAATAAAAGAAAAAGAAAGAACAACAGAAAAGAAGAAAGAAATGAAGACAGAAAAAATAAAACCATAATAGATAAAAAAAAAAAAAGAACAAAGCAAAGATCAATAATATTCAATGTGTGATTAATATTCATCACTGAAGTGCATTGACAAGGAAGGAGACCATGCGAAAACAATTGTATAAATTGAATGTATGTTTCATCATAAGTTTCGCTCTTACCGTTATATCACACATTGTTACGTTTGTCATACTCCGGTCAAAACCAATTAACTTTGTTTACTTTAGCGTTAAGAACTGGAAAACAGAAAAAAATGTGAGCGAAGTATTGTACATAATCCAGAATTATTAACCTAAGCTATAAAAGAACTTCTGATATAAATAGTTCAGTTCATAGTCACTAGTTTTAAACTTTATACCATCTTTAGTATTTAGACCACTTTTTTAATTTAGATCATCTTTGATATTTAGACCATTTTTGAATTTAGACCATCTTTAGTATTTAGAACAAATTTAGTATTTTGACCATCTTTAGAATTTAGATCATCTATATTTAGAGGATCTT
This sequence comes from Sepioteuthis lessoniana, assembly GCA_963585895.1. Taxonomy (NCBI): domain Eukaryota; kingdom Metazoa; phylum Mollusca; class Cephalopoda; order Myopsida; family Loliginidae; genus Sepioteuthis; species Sepioteuthis lessoniana. The sequence goes on from OY757909.1 coordinate 22,196,949, forward strand.
TAGAATTTAGACCATCTTTAGTATTTAGACCATCTTTAGTATTCAAATTTTGGATTGTGGAGAAAAGACACTTTTACAGAAGATTAAATCCGAATGATAAAACACACTTGGCAAAAACGGGCGAAACCATCTGCCATTCTTAAAACGTTAAAACTGATTTAGCGTTTTTTTTTTTCTTTTTGAAAAGCGCCAAATGATAACGTAATGGCTATATATATATATATATATATAGTTAGCGACCATAGTCGAGGGTAACCCGAAGGCTCCCTTTTCGATAGCTACTACACCAATGTGTAGGGGAGGGCGCTACTCCTTCCCTGGATTGCTCTACTTTACCGTTGATCCGTACCTTATAATGCTGAGTGTTAAGCAAGGAGGCATCAAGTACCATTTTTTGCGTCTTTGGTATGACTCGACCTGGGATTGAACCCAGGTCTCCCGGCCCATTGGCGAACACTCTAACCCCTAAGCCAATATATATATATATATATATATATATATACGCATCACATTTGACGACGAATTATCAGACAACTGACTTTTTGACCTTGCAAATTTTTGCCAACTTAAGCAAACTTCTTTCCGATGCCAATAATGCCAGTTGAAATTTCTAGTTACAGAGAAAGCTGGAAAATAATTTCGTGCCATTTGATGAACAGATACGTTAGTCAATCATTGTAAGACACGAATGTATGTCCACAGAAGGCCTTAAATGATGATCTTTCTTGATAAGAAGGTTAGTAGTGCTTGCGAGGATTTAGTTCAGTAGTTCATGAAGGTTGAATCTTTAGCACTTGGAGTTATTCCGCAAGATTCATCCTCTCTAAATCGTCATATCATTTTAACAGTTATCCAATCACTCTCTCTCTCTCTCTCTCTATATATATATATATATATACGAATTTATTCAGAACTTTCAAAGCCTAATCCAGATCTTAGATTCGTCACAAACCTTTCACCTTTAAATGGGTTTCACCTGCATAGAAATTTAGATAAAATCCTGAATTAGTTTTTCTATTTTGATATGAAGAGGTAGTTTTGCTACAACAAAAATGTTCAGGTATGGCTCTTCTTTCCGAGTGAGGCAAGAACCTTTTGAATGAACCTCTTATATATATATATATATATATATATATATATATATATATATATATATATATATATATATATTTCCACAGAGTAAAAAAAATCTACTTAGGTTTTACTAAACGAATCATCAAAACATTTCAGACAAAACGAGAGTTAGGCCAAACTACATTTTTGTTGATTAAAACAATCGCTAAGAAGAATACAATTAGCATAAAAGAGTATTAACTAAATACCTAAATAACTATATCTATATCTATCTACATATATATATATATATATTATAAGAGTGTTGGTTGTTTCTAAATCACTTTGTGGGATTGTGTCGAACTAAGTGCAATATAATATGGAGAGTGCTCAATATCTAGGATAGAGCTATTATATAATAATGATAAATAAATATATATTAGATATATATATTTAATTCATGGAATTTAGACAGCGACCCCTGGGTTTCATGGAGTTTTTTGCAAAGCAACAATCATCAGGCAGTTGAGAAAATGAAAAAATATATAGCCTACTAAATATTATTACAAAAAAATGAGTGATTTTTAAAGGTTTTTCTTATATATATATATATATATATATATATATATATATATATATATATATATATATATATATATATTAGATCTGCAACTTCAGACAAGAAATAAATAGAAATTTCTAATGAAAATCTAGAAAAATCCACAAAATTCCGTCTACCATATCTCCCTAACCCAAATATCACAATATATATATATATATATATATATATATATATATATATATATATATACGAGGATCATCAAATAAGTTTCCAGAATATTTTAGTATGGGCACTTTTATTGATAGTACACGCATTAAACTCTAGTCCCATTCGGAGTAATCTCCTTCGGCTGCAATGCAGCTTCTGGAAGGCCCCATGGAAATCCTTTTGTGTGAGCGTCTCAATGACCTTCGTCACAGCCTCTTTCATCTCCTCAATTGTCTCAAAACGACCGCCTCTGAGCTTAGGGAATAACCAAAAGTCACAGGGAGCAACGTCTGGACTATAGGGACGCTGAGAAACTGTCTTGATGCCCATCTTGCTCAAATAGTCTGTGACAAGGATGGAGTTGTGGACTGGTGCATTGTCCTGGTAGAAATGCCACTGAGTCGATTTGAAGAGTGTTGGCCTCTTCCCTCGGAATCTCTTCCTGAACTCCCTGAAAACCTCAACATAGTGACCCTAACCCTAACCCTTTGGCCAATCACCTCTGGTGTATTGACTTCCTTACCCCTCCCACACCTCTCATCATCCCTCACAGATTCCCTGGCTTCCTTGAATCTCTTATGTCACTCAAAAACTGATGCTCGACTCATGCAAGATGGTCGAAAAGCAGTCTGAAGCATTCTATACGTTTCTATGGTATTTAAATTAAAAACAGAATTTTATTGCATGTCGTTCTTCTAAAGTGTTTTCACGTCAAGATTACATTTTTGAAATTCACCAGCTGTGACAATCAGGCTTTAGTAGGGTGTATTCCAATTGCTGCGGTAGCTGTTCATTTGAAGCTGAAATCATAAAAATTGGTCAGTCATCCCATAAGATGTATAGCAATAAGATACTGACTTTTCAAGAGTCTACGACAATCGTAAATGCCTGTACAAAAAAGTCTGGAAACTTATTGAATACACCACACGCACACACACACACACACACACACACACATATATATATATATATGTATATACATATATATATATATAAACTCTATAACATATCAACTATTCACATACAGAGACACATATACACACACTACGACCCAGAGAAAAACAACAAAAAGCTTTATAGCATACCAAATATCAAAGACTACTTTGGGGAAAAGAAAGTGCACCTACGAAGGAGGACACAAAACACTCTTAGAAAGAGAAATAGAAGAAAAAAGAAATAAAGAGAAAGAGTGAGCCAACCCCTACAAGGAGTATATAATCAAAACAAAGACCTCTATATAACCCTGACACCATACCGAAAATAAAATTAAAGATTCTCTGAGGAAAACCATAGGCTAGAAATACGTGTAAGAACTAAATAGATAATCTTTTAAAGACTATAATTCTCATGGTAGACCTATTCATTTTAAAATATTTACTTTTTTCTCTCTTTAGACCTACAAAAAAAAGAAGAAAAAATATTTAATTCCCTCGCTGACATGGTACGCTTGGCTGAGAGGTCTGATACTAAGTCTAACATAAGATTTGGCTGGTTTCGATCCCAGCTTCAAGTTTCCTTCGTGTCTAGCCACACAGAACAGTTGTGATATAACGAAACAGTCTGTCTGACAATATATATATATATATATATATATATTCCTTTCTATGCCGAAGTAACCTGGACGACCTCCGGGGAGCGATGGAAGATAGAGACAGGTGGCGAGAGAGGGTCAGGGATATCCGTGCTGACAACGTGACATGATGAAGATGATGTTTTCACCTTCTATTTTGTTTTTGTTTTTCTTTTGTTTTCATTGTTCTCTTTTCTTTCCACTTCTCATTGCTACCCTGTTTTTTCTTTCCGTTTTTGTTTCGTTCTTTGCCCTGTTTTATTATCATTATTATTATTATCATATTTACCAAACCCCTCCGCTCGGACAAGATATGACACAAGTTCAATTTTTAAGCTGAGGTTTGAATTCAGAGTTTTCCTTCTAGACTAGTTGCCTCACCAAGGCTGAAGAACCCAGTCTGCCCTACAATTCACCCATAGCTGGAGGGAGAATAATTGGATTCATACCTCCCAAGGGTATTAGTGCTATGTGAAATGCAAGGATTTGAACTCGTGTCGCCGCGTCCATTTCCTACGACGATAACCATTACACCACGGGCATTTCACTATCATTATTATTATTATTATTATTGTTTTCTTCTTTAACTTTTGGTCCATTTATGAAAGTATGCAGGAATCCGAAGAATGTATTACCCTAAAGACGTTAACGATTATGAAGAAATCAGTTCTCGCCATTGTTCAGTAAGTTGACAAGTCGTACACAATCTTAAAGGAATTCCCAAAACCTGATATCTTTCAATTGTGATGCAGATAATGTAAATCAGGCTGACAAGGACAAATGTTAACCTTTCGCTGATGTAAATGTTACCGTTCTTGCTGTTCGATTGAGATACAGAAGCGCACATTTAATGACCTGTTCGGTGATTGGTCAGTTCAGATGCAAATGACCTAACGGTTTAAAGTACGGCAGATGAAATCGCTGAACAAAGTTCAAATTTTGTCAAACAATTTCCTTCGCAATTCCTATTCTTCACAATACAAGATGTGTTCTAAAAGTACCAAAACTGAAGCTGTATCTACACAGACGGAAGTAAACAATGAATGAAACATTGATTTTTCTAAAAAGGCGAGCTGTATTGAAAAAGTATCGAGTCTGAAGCTGTATTTACCAAGAACAGAAATGAACAATGAATGAAACGTTGATTTTCTTCAGAATATAAGGTGTGTTGAAAAATATCGAGACTGAAGGTGTATTTACCAAGACAGAAATGAACAATGAATGAAACGTTGATTTTCTTGAAAAGGCGAGCTGTATTGAAAAAGTATCGAGACTGAAGCTGTATTTACCAAGACAGAAATGAACAATGAATGAAACGTTGATTTTCTTGAAAAGGCGAGCTGTATTGAAAAAGTATCGAGACTGAAGCTGTATTTACCAAGACAGAAATGAACAATGAATGAAACGTTGATTTTCTTGAAAAGGCGAGCTGTATTGAAAAAGTATCGAGACTGAAGCTGTATTTACCAAGACAGAAATGAACAATGAATGAAACGTTGATTTTCTTGAAAAGGCGAGCTGTATTGAAAAGTATCGAGACTGAAGCTGTATTTACCAAGACAGAAATGAACAATGAATGAAACGTTGATTTTCTTCAAAAGACAAGCTGTGTTTTGAAGCTAAATTTTCCAAGACAGAAATGAACCATGAACCAAGGAACGTTCATTTTCTTCAATATACCTACTCAGTGAGAAGGAAAGCAAGTTTAGTAATGGCTAACATAGTTATAGTAATTTACATTTTGCTAAATCTCAGGATATTCCCAAACCAGATATACTAAATTAAGTATCAGCTTAGTTTCTTGAGATTTGTCTTGCTGACAGCACCTCCTCACAGTATTAATAGAGTAGCATCAAGTATACTCTCTGATGACTGTGACAATATATCAATTAAGCAAACTAGTTTTTCAACTTCCTCGCGTGGACTTATATATATATATATATATAGTCATACGACAACATTTTTACATAGATTAAATTACAATCCAAAATAGAAATCTTTTTAACAACTTTGTGAGAAGTTGTAAAGATATCTCTTAAAATTAGTAAGTAAATATTACTAACGTTGTATTCATTATTTTAACGTCACAATATTAAGATACTCAGTGAGGATCGATTCACTACGTGATCAGCTTCTGAATCAAACTATTGATATATATAGTGAACAACACTTCAACATAGCCAGGATATGACACAAGGTCAATTTTAAGCAGAGTTTATCTAGTTTGAATTCAGAGTTTTCCTTCTCCAGAGCGGTTGCTATGCCAAGGCTATCGGTGACTGAGCCTATATACATGTAAGTTTGAATAGAATAGACTCAGAGTCAGCAATGCCTATATGATCATAAAATATAGCAATGCCTATATCATCATAAAATTCATTATATATATAAATATATATATAATATATATATATATATGCGGAGAGGCTGGTAAGCACACACACACATATATGTATGTATACATATGAATATATATATGTGTGTGTGTATGTGTGTGTGTGTGTGTGTGTGTTTACCAGCCTCTCCGCACGAGCAGGATGTGATACAAGGTCAACTTTTTAAGCAGTGTATTACAGGTTCGAATTCATAGTTTTCCTTCTTCAATACAGTTGGCCATACCAAGATTAAAGAGCTCAATCTGCCCCACTATTTATTCATGGCTGGATAAATGGTTGGATGTATACCTTTCCTAATGGTATTAATGCTATGTGAAATGCAGTCTGGTAGAGGATTTGATCTCGAGATGCAGCGTTCATTTCCTTCGACATTAACCATTACACCACGAGCGCCTCTCTATGTGTACATCTGTGTGTGGGGGTAGAGAAACAGATTTTCAAATTGTTCTCAATGCTTTCTCTCTTTGTCTTTATATATATATATATATATATATATATATATATAATATATATATATATATATATATATATATAAGGATTTTCCGTGGCGCAGTGACAAACGTGCTGGACTGTGACATCGCTGTAAGCGAGTTTGATCTCCAGTCACTTTCGGACTGACATCCGAAACGAAAGGTATAAACCCTTGTACCCACCCTATAGGTTAAATGGTACAACCATCGTTCTTCTAAAAGGATTACTTTGGCATTAAATAACCCATGAAGGTATATATGCCATTAAATAAAGAGCCTAAACCAAAGCATATATAGTACACGCATACATACACTCACACACAAACAGACACTCATGATTTGCCCTATTTTCTGTATTCTATTTCCTCAGAGAAGATACTTATCCAGGTGACAAATAAAAAACATCTACCCAAAAAGTCTGTCCACGACAGAAAGAGCTCCCAAGCCCCATCGCATTTTATCCCTGCCCGCCCTCTGAAGCTTTCTACTGCATTTTTCAGCATTTTCGTTGGATTAGAATCAACTCAGTATTTTTTTCTTTTTTCTTTCTTCCTATTTGTCATCCCTCTGCCTCCCCGCTGACTTTTTTTCTTTCATTACCGCGAAGGTGAGTGACGGAACAAAGTACACCGTGGGAAAACTAGTTTCGTTAGAAAAACAAAACAAAAGCCACCTCCTATCTAGCCCACAGCAGACATCAACATCAAACAGGATGCAAAAAAAGAACACCCATCCAACCTATTCTCATTGTTGTAAATTCGATACGTAAGCAAAAAGGACTAGATGCTTGCTCATAGGTTCGAAATATGAAAAATTGCCATTCATCTATTTTGCTTAGTAAACGCCTAAAACAGCGTACACTTTGCATGGCTTATAATATGCTGATTGTATTCCCTGCTGGTTAAGCCCTCCAAAAATTGCACTAAGCTTTACCTGGTAGTGAGGTTCCTGTTCTAGAGCACTTGGGAGTGTGGGCTCACGCTTTTATTGCTATTAGTAGCAGTACCTGTTAAGGTCTCCTCTATGGTTCAAATCTGTTTAAGAATTATTTGTATTAGATAAGAATACTTGATATCATATTACTATTTAGAAAAAAAAAAACTCTTAAGAAACTCCACATTGTAAATCGTAACCCGCTTAAGTACTGAACAAGGCCGTTGCAGGGGTTGGGGTCGTCGTGGTGTAATGTTTAAAGCAATGGACGGCGGAATCATAGTAAGCGAGTTCGAACTCCAGTCGCGCTATTACGTTCACTTTCGGGCAAATACCCTTGGGAAAGGTATGAACCCCGCTTATCCCCCCAGCTATGGGTTAAATAGTACCACTGCTCTTCTTCTAGAAGAATGGATTTGGCATTAAATAACCCACGATAGTTGATATGCCATTAAACAAAGAACCCAAACCAAACCAAACTTAGGCTGTCGCAGCTAAACTTCAGTGATGAAGCGAGAACTGATGATTTCAACGTAACTTGACCATGAATATAAAAATAGTTTGCCAAACGGTATTTCCTAAGCCCTCCGCTTCGGATTGAGAGTGGTACAAGGTCATTTTTTTACGGCCAAAATCCTCTTCAACTCAGACACATTCCTGAAACAGTGCTTAAAAGTAGCTCGACTCCGTCATCTCAATTGCTGCCTCAGGCCTCAGGTAATAAACCTGATTCTTGCCCTTTGAGATAAAAGGCAGATGTTTCTTGGAGGTAAGACAACCCACCTAAAACCACGCTCTCCAATGAGGCAATCAAAAAAAAATACTCGATAGTTTTCTTCAAAAATTTTAGCTGTTAATATTCATTTTTTTGTATTGTCTCTATTCTTTAAGTATATTCTTTTTTTTTTTTTTTCGGTCCCTGTTCTTTAAAAGGTATGAACTTCCTTATCAACCCCAGCTATGGGTTACATAGTACTACAACTGTCTTTCAACAATGATGACTTTGGCATTAAATAACTTGCGAAGATTGATATGCCATTAAACAAAGAAACCGAAACTGAACTTATACTTTATTATATTCTTTTTAGTTTTATTTTCATTTCTAATATACATTTTTTACTCTCTCTAATTATATATATATATATATATATATATATATATATATATATATATATATATATATATATATATATATATATATATTCATCCCGATTTTTTTATATAATTTTTTACTTCGTCTTTTTTTAATAGAAATTATTTTACTATCCAATTTTTAATATATTTATTCCCTCTCACTATTAATTAGCATATTTTTTACTTACCCTTTGTTTTTATATATTTTTTACTCTCTCAATTTTTTTAAAAATTTAAATACCCTCCCTATTCTTTTAGATATTTTTAAATCTCCCTATTTTTAATATATTTTTCCCTCCCTATTTTTTGAAATATTTCTTTACTCTTCTTAGTTTTCATGTAGTTTCTACTTTCCCTATTTTCAATATATTTTTTCCTCTAACTATCTTTTCAAATATTTTTCACTCTCATTAATTTTAATTTCCCATTTATATATTTTTTTTTTACTTTATCTATTTAAATATATTTTTTTATTCTTTCAATTTTGAAACTTTTTGAACTTTTTTTACTCTCTTTATCTTTTTATATGTATAGTTTTTATTCTAGCAATTTTTTTTACATTTTTTCTCCCTTTTTCTCAATATATTTTTTGCTATCCCTATTTTGATATATTTTTCTTACTCACCTTATTTTTAAGATAGATAGATAGATAGATAGATAGATAGTAAACAGACTGAGATAGATAGATAGATAGATAGATAGTAAACAGACTGAGATAGATAGATAGATAGATAGATAGATAGATAGATAGATAGATAGATAGATAGTAAACAGACTGAGATAGATAGATAGATAGATAGATAGATAGATAGATAGATAGATAGATAGATAGATAGATAGTAAACAGACTGAGATAGATAGATAGATAGTAAACAGACTGAGATAGATAGATAGATAGATAGATAGATAGATAGATAGATAGATAGATAGATAGTAAACAGACTGAGATAGATAGATAGATAGATAGATAGATAGATAGATAGATAGATAGATAGATAGATAGATAGATAGATATGAACAGACTGAGATAGATAGATAGATAGATAGATAGATAGATAGATATTTACAATCCCTTCCTCTAATTATTTCAATGTAGGTGTTGAAATTCGACAGAAAACCCTAATAGCATACAAAAGATGTACAGAGAGAATACTCACTTATGACACACCCCTCACCTTGTGCCGTATTTGCGAAATAAAATCAAATTCTTAAGAAGCTATCCTTATAACAAAATATTCCAATATATATATATCACCCCTCTTCTACCTCCTCCCACCCTTCCTTCCTGTGTCTATTCTGAATTATCTTATCCATTAGATCAGAAGAAGTCCTGTTAATTTTGCTGTTATTGATTCATATCAATACCCATAACAGGATGTAAATCAATTTATAATCCTTATGTGACCGGTTTTTGTTTTTTCTTAAAGAAATTATTGCTCTGTGATGTCAGTTACATTGAGCTCTTTACCAGGAAAATTTAAATGTTCATAGTTGAATGATTTTTTTTTTGTCCTGACGGAATTATTCCCGACTCCGGTTTAACAGGACCGAATGATATATATATATATATATATATATATATATATATATATATATATATATATATATATATAAGAGAGAGAGAGAGAAAGAGAGAGAGAGAGAGATAGAGAGAGAGAGAGAGATAGCATCACCAAACAAAAACGGCTCATAAGTTTGTTAGATCTTCGTCAACTAATTTTTAAGCTCTCCAAAGTCTCGATTGAGCGGAGATTTCAATTAATACCTAATTAGGATTATGTATTTCTTCCGAAAGGGATGCATCGATATCATCATGGCCGGCTGTTACAAAGAGTTCCTAACAGGTTCCCGGGTCATCCATCACATTACTAAAATTTCCATTATATATATATATATATATATAGTGTTTAATTTTCTAGATCATTATAAATAAAGAGTACTCCATATCGGTGATAGAGCATATATATCTAAATTAAGGTAGACTAAACTGATTGAACGGCGCTTGGTGACCGCCAGTTTCACGGTCTGAAGATCGCATAGGGAGAAACTGGCCACCACCCAGCTCCGTTGATTCCGTATCTACGCTATCTTAATTTATATCTATATGTTCTATCACCGATATTGAGCACTTTCTATTTATAGAATAAAGCAATTTCCAGTCCAATTCAAGACTTAATGGCAATCTTGTGGAACCTGAATCAAAGTTTGATTATGTGTTTTGCTACTGGGACCAAGTAACAGCTTTTCCTGAACCCTTCGTCACCACAACCTCTCTTTGACAACTTTTCAAGAAACCAACTTAACGAGCGAACCAATGATCAAACACATCATAATAATGAAAACGGATATTCATCTAGAAGAATGATTTTGGTAATGAATAAGCCATGAAAATTGACATGCCATAAAAACAAAGAAACCAAACTATTTCTAATAGAATTAATTTAAGGTTATATGGCATAATATAATCCGATGAAATACGAATGATTTTCAAACAGAACAACATTGTAAATAAGACATACCAATAACCGGATAAAAAGGAAGCAAAACAATTTTGGAGAAAAACATAGGAACGAAGTGAATTGTACAGAAAATCTGAATGGATGATCAATATGGAATAAAAGCTACAAGGGATCAAAGAGGACCCTAAAACAAAAATACACCTCGATTCGCTCAGAGTGACGTTAAAAAAGTACCCACCTGGCAGTCATGGATTCTGATTTAAAAATTCACTTTTATCGACGACAAACTGGCTATTAAAATGAATAGATGCTTTGAAGAAACAAACATACCCAAATGGATGACAAAAGGAAAGATCACACTGATCAAAAAAATAAAAAATAGAAAGGAACCGCCCCTAACAATTATAGACCCATAACGAGCCTACCGATGATGGGAAAATACTAACGGCACAAATTAAGAAGGAAATTTACAATTCGGCAATAAATCATGAACTGTTTTCCGAGTAACAGAAAGGACGCCACAAGGAGACGAGGGAAATAGGTGTTCAACGCATTTTCCAGGAGAGTAAAACGAGGCGAAAAAAAATGTTGCAATGGCATGGATTGACTACAAAAATGCCTACGATATAGTCCTGCAAAATTGGATAATTGACTGTGTCAAAATGAATAGATGGCCGACAAAATCATAAAGTTTATCAAGGAAACCATGAAAAACTGGAGAGTGGAATTGACACCAGGAAGAGAAAGTTTAGCCGAGGTGAAAATCTAGAGAGTTATATTCTAGGAAGATACGCTATCACCATAACTATTTGTAATTGCGTTGATGTCCCTCAATCACATACATAGGAAATTCACAGGCAGATGCACTTTCACTGAATCGCAAGAAAAAATCAACCACCTAATGTACATGGACGACATCAAACTGTTTGCCAAAAATGAAAAAAAATTAAAAACCAAAATACAGGCAGGATATATTGATGGAATTTGGCATAGAAAAATGTGCCATACTAATAATGAGGGGGTGGGGTCCTCGTGGTGTAATGGTTAAAGCGATGGACTGCGGAATCGTAGTACGCGAGTTCGTACTCCAGTCGCGCTATTACGTTCACTTTCGAGCAAATACCCTTGGGAAAGGTATGAATCCCCTTATCCTCCCAGCTATGGGTTAAATAGTACCACTACTGTTCTTCTAGGAGAATGTGTTTGGCATTAAATAACCTAAAAAGAGTTGATATGCCATTAAACAAAGAAACCAAACGAAACCTAATAATGAGTAACGGAAAACGATAAATGACGGAAAGAACAGAACTACCAAATTAAGAAAAAATCAGAATGCTGGAAGAAAAGGGAAATCACATGTACTTCGGAAAAATTTGGAAGTGGACGCCATCAAACAAGCGTAGATGAAAAAAATCATTATCTAGGGGGATAAACACTTGGGCTGTCTCCCTTGTATACTACTCGGAACCATTCTTGAAATGGAAGACAGAAGAACTCCAACGAATGAACCAGAGAACTAGAAAGCTTATGATGATGCATAAGCCTTTAAATTCCAGTAGTGACATAGACAAACTATCTGTATCAAGAAAAGCAGGAAGAAGAGTGAAGACTGTGAATACAGCGTCGATACATCAGTACGGCGACTCGAAGACTACATAAAAAGAACAAAGAAAAATTGATGACAGCAACCAGAAACAACACAAAAAACACAGGGATCAACCAAACAATAACTAGGAAACAAGTATGGGAAGAAAAACAACTATATGGATATTTAAAGGGGCAAACAAACGAAATCTGACACGAGAAGACTTGGACATGGCTAAGAAAAGGAAACCTTAATAGAGAAACTGAATCTCTTCTAGTAGCAGCGCAAAACAAAGCCAAACGATCCATGTTAAAGTGAAAATAAATAGGACGCTACAACATAGCAGATGTAGTTTATGTGGTGATTGAGACAAAACGATCAATTCTATAATAAATGAATGCAGTAAACTAGCGCAAAAAGAGTGGGAAAAGTAATCCACTGGGAATTGTGCAAAAAATTTGAACATACGAACAAGAGGTACATGCACAACCCATAATCCATCCTGGAGAATGAGAAATACGAACTTTTCTGGTATTTTAAGATATAGACGATCAACAAATCTTTTCGCCAGACGACCAGACCATGTGATAGTCAACAAAAAAAGAACCTGTCGATTAGTGAACTTTACTATCCCGGCTGGCCACAGAGTGAAAATTAAAGAATGAAAGCGAAAAGAGAGATAAGTGCCCACACCTTGCTAGAGAACAAAAAACACTATGGAACATAAAAGTGACGGTGATACAAGTTGTTATTGGTGCACTTGCAGTAATCCCTAAAGGATTGGTAAAGGGACTGGAAGACTTGAAAATAAGAGGGCAAGTGGAGACCGTCCAAACAAAAACATTATTAAAATCGGCCAGAATAAAGAGAAGAGTCCAAGATACTTTCTGTCACTCAAACTCCCGCGAAAAAGCATCAGCTAACGCAAGTGTAAAATAGTCTTAGAGTGAGTAAATAATAATTATAATAATAATAAATAAAGAAAAAGTTGGCGACCTTTGTCGAGGGTGACCCGAGGCTCCCTTTTCAATAGTTACTACAATGAGGTGTAGAGGAGGGCGCTACTTTACCCTTGATCCTCACCTCATACTGCTGACTGTTAAGGTGGCATCAAGTACCATTTTTAGAGTCTTAGGTATGACTCGACCAGGGATTGAACCTGGGTCTCCCGGACCATTGGCGAACACTCTACTCCTTAGGCCATAATCAACAAAAAAAGAGAACTTACCAAATTATAGACTATGTTGTCCCGGCAGACCACAGAATGAAATTGAAAGAAAGGGAAAAGAGAGTTAAGAACCTGGTCCTTGCTAGGGAACTGAAAAAACTATGGAACATGAAAGTGACGATTATACAAATTGTAATTGGTGCTCTTGGTACAGTCACTAAGGGATTGGTTTAGGGACTAGAGGACGTGGAAATAAGAGCATGTGTGGAGACTATCTAAACTACAGCATTGTTGAGATCGGCCAGAATACTGAGAGGAGTCCTGGTGACTTTCGGAGATTTGCTGTCTCTCCAACTCCAGGGAAAAACCATCGGCTCACGCTGGTGTGAAAAACTCGAAATTGGTGCTCTTGGTACAGCCACCAAATGATTGGTACAAGGACTGGATGACGGGTGCAATTGTAATCGGCGCGCTCAGTGCAGTCACGGATGGGTTGCTACAGGGACTAGAGGAGTAGGAAATTGGGGGTGGGAGGTGACCATCCAAACTCCAGCATGGTTAAGATCGGCCAGAATGCCAAGAAGAGTCCTGAAGACTAGAGAAGACTGGCTGTCACTCAAACTCCTGTGGAAAGCCGTCAGCTAAGGCTGGTGTGAGAAACTCTCAAATGAGTAAAATAATAATAATAATAATAATAATAATAATAATAATAATAATAATAATAATAAGAAGAAGAAGAAGAAGAAGAAGGATAAGTACCTCGACCTTGCTAGAGAATTGAAAAAGCTGAAAAACATGAAAGTAACGATTGTGCCAATTGTGATTGGTGCGTTAGGCACAATAACTAAAGGATTATTAAAAGGCCTGGAGGACTTAGAAGTTGGCGGGCGGGTAGAGACTATCCAAACGACAGCATTGCTGAGAACAGCCAGAATCCTGAGACGAGTCCTGGAGACTTGAGGAGACTTGCTGTCACTCAGATTCCAGTGAAAAACCATCAGCTAATACTGATGTGAAAAACTCTAATGAGTAATAATAATAGTGGACCAGAGACGAACTTAAACAAATAGACCAAAGAACAATAAAACTAATGACAATGCATAAGGCATTACATCCCAGAGACGATGTTGACAGACTACATATATGTATCAAGAAAAGACGGAGGAAGAGGACTTACCAGCATTGAAGACAACGTTGACGTATCGATACGACGACTCGAAGACTACATAGAAAAATACGAAGGAAGACTGATTACAGCCATCAGAAACGATACTGATAATACGATGGACAACAGAATGACAATAACGAGGAAACAAAAATGGGAAGAAAAACAACTCTATGGGCGTTTTAAACGACTAATAAATAACATCTCACATGACAAAACCTGGACATGGCTAAGAAAAAGAAACTTTGAGAGAAACAGAATCTCTCCTAATAGCAGCACAAAACAACGCCGTAAGAACCAATTATATCAAAGCGAGAATTGATAAGATGCAACAAAATAGCAAATGTAGGTTATGTAGTGATAGAGATGAAACCATCAATCACATGATAAGCGAATGCAGCAAATTAGCTCAGAAGGAATATAAGACTAGACACGGCAAGGTGATACACAGGGAGATGTGCAAGAAATTTAATTTTGACCATACCAACAAATGATATATGCACAACCTAGCACCTGTCCTAGAAAATAACACTCATAAACTCCTATGGGACTTTGACATACATACGGATCACTTAATCTCAGCCAGAAGACCACACCTAATTATAATCAACAACAAAAAAAAGAGAAATTGCAAAATCGTCCCGGCCGACCACTGAATAAAATTGAAAGAATGTGAAAAGAAGGATAAGTACCTCGACCTTGCTAGGGAATTTAAAAAACTATAGAACATGCATATGACAATTATACCCATTGAAATTGGTGCTTTTGGTACAGTAACTAAAGGATTACTAAAGGGACTGGAAGACTTGAAAGTTGGCGGTCGAGTGGAAACAATCCAAACTACAGCATTATTGAGAATAGCCAGAATACTGAGAAGAGTCCTGGAGATTTGAGGAGACTTGCTGTCACTCAAACTCCAGTGAAAGACCATCAGCTAATGCTGATGTGAAAAACTCTAATAATAATAATAAGTTAACTGATAAGAATCAATTTAAAGAAAATGAATTTAATTTTTTCCCATCATGCAAAGGATTTTGATCAAATGACCCTTGAATTTCAAATTTTCAGTCAATGGCAATACTCTCTCTTTGTAACTGTCATTTTTGTTTTATATCCGAGACATTTAAATTTAAACGCGTGTTTCTTTGAATTTTTCAGATCAAAATTTAATATTTTTATAGAATGGGTTTTCGAAATAGCACCCTTATTTTTTATTGTGTTCAGCTAGAGTATTCTCAGACTCTTTTTTCGGGAATGTTTCGTACCTGGTAACCTTCATAGAAATTTAGAATTAAATCCTTTATCTAATCCTGAGTCCAGATATTAACCTCGTGATTTCATTTCTATCACGACTAATGTCATTTTAAAGAATTTCTAAACTCATAATTATCAAACTTTCTCTATATGG
Organism: Sepioteuthis lessoniana; assembly: GCA_963585895.1. NCBI lineage: Eukaryota > Metazoa > Mollusca > Cephalopoda > Myopsida > Loliginidae > Sepioteuthis > Sepioteuthis lessoniana. The sequence goes on from OY757909.1 coordinate 22,213,059, forward strand.
TTTGGTCTTAGGGCACCTTTGGTGGTGTAACGGTTAGCAAGCTAGACTAGCAAACCTACACGAGTGAGTTCGAGTCTCATTGGGTACCCCATTCATTCGGCCTTGTGCCGCATCGAAGCAAAAAGCTTCGTAAATTACTATATGGTTTGGTCTTAGCATAGTCTGGCTCAGAGACTGAACTCCTTACATCTGTTGTATAGCCATATCAATCACAAACATTATACATATGCGAAAACACAATAGGCAGACTCAAATACACAGGCGACTCCGTTGTTCAGGTACGAACATTTATTAACTTCTTGACTTCTGAGTTCGATTCTTCGACACGAGGAGAGAGAGACACACAATTCTTAATCATTCTATACTAACAAAACTCAAACGCTCGGCACATCTCGTAGTCTTTAAGATCTCTGTCGGTAGAGATCTGCAGAACTCCATGGTCAGACTTCTACTTCTCAACACCATGGTCTTAACTCAACCTCAACTCTCGACATGGCCAAAGTCAACTCCCAACTGGACTGGCCTCACTCGAGTACCCAACTCGACTGGCCTACAGTAAAACTCAACTGACTTGCCCCCTGTAAAATACCAACTCGACTCGTCTCCAGTCGAGTACCCAACTGACGTGTTTTTCAAAATACCTAAATTCTCAGCCTATCGCTTCCGGGCATGACGTCATTCACACTCCAGTCTCATTTCCTATCTGGGGTTTATTATGACAATTGTGATTGTCATATCCTCTGCGCACGAGCGTAAACCGTACCCAATGTCTGTGCACCTGAACTAAGAGCAGAATAGTTCAAAGCCCAACCAAACTGAATGATAAAATATAATTTACGAAAAATGATTAATACAAAAAAAATCATTCCGTAATTATATTACACATCAACAGCAACAGTTGGCATACGCTGCCTGCAAAAGGGTAGCTCCCCCTCTCCGTAAAATAAGGTGTCCCGGATATGATACTTATCCTCATCTGGTGGTGATGCTCCTGCTCTAAAGTTCTGTAGTGTATGGACTCACACCTTTATTGCCATTACTGCCTGATCCACTCTGACCCAGAGTTCTAGTAACTGTTAAGGTCCTATCTATGGGTCTAATTGATAATTTTAACAATTATTAGTACTGGATAGGAATACAAAATACCATTTAACTGTGTACAAATTATCTAAATTAATATTTAATTATTTACTTAGAATTGTTATTATAAGTTACTTGAAGCCAAATTATTCGTGTAGAAATATTTGATATCATAACTGTGAGCAAACAAATGATCATCTTTTAATAGGAATGGTTATCATATAATCTAGTACAAATTATTTTTATTAAGAATAGTTACTTTAAGCTATAACTGTTTACTAAGGATTATTATTCTAGTTACTTGGAACCATATCACTGTGTGCAAATTATTTGTATTAAGAATAGTTACTTTAAGCTATAATTGTTTACTAAGGATTATTATTATTAGTTACTTGAAACTCTACAACTGCATGCAAATTATTTGTATTAGATAGAATTACTAGATACAAAAGTGTTTGCAAACAGTTGTTCATAGACGAATTAAAGAAATCAAGAGGAACTAAATTAGAAATAATTACTTGAAGTCTTATAGATACTTGTATTAGTAAAGAATTCTTGAAGCCATACAATTGAGCATAAATTATTTGTATTAAGTAGGAATATTGGCTAATGATTAGAGTGTTCACCAATAGTCCGGGAGACCAGGGTTCAATCCCTGGTCGAGTCATACCAAAGACTCGAAATGTGGCACTTTGTGCGGCCTTGCTTCACACGCAGCATAAGGTACGGATCAAAGGTAAAGTGGAGCAATCCAGGGAATGGAGTTGCGCCCTCCACTACACCTCGGTGTAGTAGCTATCGAAAAAGGAGCCATCGGGTCACCCTCGACTACGGTTGCCAACTTTACTTACTTACTTTGTATACTCCTGTAAATTAATTGTGTTGAGAATATTTACCTGAAACTATACTCATTTACTAAGGATTAATGTTAGTTTCTTGAAATCATATAACTGTGTGCAAACAAATAACTATTATCAAATAGAAACCATTACTTAAAACCTTATAAATATTATTATCATATAAGAATATTTGAACCCATATAACTGTTGCAAATTATTTCTTTTTGATAGGTTTTTGTTTGGTTTAGTTTTTTTTTTTTTTTGCTTTGTTTTATGGCATATCAACCATTGAAGGTTATTTAATGCCAAATCCATTTTTATACATATAAACAGTTCTATCTCGAACAATTTAGTTTAGCTTCAGTATATAGCATAAAGTTAAAAAGACAGTTTTATTTCAAACTATTCAGTTTAGCCTAAAAACGCAGTTTTTGTCAAAAACAGTTCTATTTTAAACTATTCAGTTTAGTCAACATAGTTAAATAGTTCTAAGTATCGTTATGTATCATTAACATCTCAATTAACCACCAGTCATTTATTTACACACAGTTAAACGTCAAAATAATTCTATTTCAAACAATTTTGTTGAGCATAAGTACGCAGTTTAAAAGTCAAAACAGTTCTACTTTGAGTAATTCGGCTTAGCATAAGTACGCAGTTTAGTTCTATTTGATCCATAGATAGGACCCTATATGGTGTTACCACTTCAGACCAGAGTGGGCCTGGGAGTGATGGTAATAAAGGGGTACTCCGCATTCCCCAAAGCCCCAGCATTACTGGAACCTTACCATTATTGTTTAGTGTCACACCAAGACACTCACTGGGGGAAGTCTTACCCTACGGCAGTCGGTGTATTCTACAGCCCCAGCCGAATAAGCCCTTTTAGATAGGAATACTTGATATCATATAAAGGCATCCGAAAACCTTTTGAAGAACAAGACAAAAGATGTGAATATAATGAATAATGACCGTGATTATCTAACCTCTAGGCATAAAATAATTCTCGATGGTCGTATATGTCGTTAAAATCATTCAATCAATCAATCAACAAGGCATGACGAACCCTAGTTATATTGATTCAACTGATTCGCCTTTCATGATAGTTGGTTTCTCAGAAGAAATTCTATTGTTTCCAAGAAGAAATAGTAAAATATTTTCTGTCAAAGTTCACTGATTTCAAATAATCAGTAGTACTTGTTCCTTTTGAGATAGATGTGAGTAAATCTGTGGTCTATGCAAATGTTTTTTTTGGGGATGAGAATCTTATTTATACATTACTGCTTTTTGTTTTGTATATCGGCTTGTCTGTCTGCCAAACTCTTTCTTGCTCTGTGTGGGTATGTGTGTGCGTGTGTGTATGTGTGTGTGTGTGTGTGTGACTGAGAGTGAGTAAGAAAGAGACAGACAGACAGACAGACAGACAGACAGAGATCTTAAATACATATGTACCATCGAACTTTGGTTTGTTTCAAGTAAATATGTTAAAAGTGAAAGTGGCCATAAAAAGTAACCCTAAAATGACATCCACCGCCCAACACGGGAAGCATCTATTCTTTGGTTGGAGGAAAAAAACGAAACGAGAAATATCAACAATGAAAAACAGGAGAGTGAAAAGCAAAAAGAAAAAAAGAAAAATAGAAAGACAGAGAGAAAATCAGTGAGAACGAAAGAGGGTGAACAAAAGCAGTCAATAAAAAAACAAATAACGAATGAAACTCAATAAAGAAGAAGAAGAAGAAGAAGAAGAAGAAGAAGAAGAAGAAGAAGAAGAAGAAGAAAATATGATTAAAGAAGAAGAAGAAAAAGAAGAAGAAGAAGAAGAAAATATGATTTTAAAAAAAGAAGAAAAAGAAGAAGAAGAAGAATATGATTGAAGAAGAAGAAGAAGAAGAAGAAGAAGAAGAATATGATTGAAGAAGAAGAAGAAGAAGAAGAAGAAGAAGAAGAAGAAGAAGAAGAAGAAAGTATGATTAAAGAAGAAGAAGAAGAAGAAGAAGAAGAAGAAAATATGATTAAAAAAGAAGAAGAAGAAGAAGAAGAAGAAGAAGAAGAAGAAGAAGAAGAAGAAGAAGAAGAAGAATATGATTGAAGAAGAAGAAGAAGAAGAAAGTATGATTAAAGAAGAAGAAGAAGAAGCATTAACAAGAGTAAAAGGAAAAGATTAAGATGGAGATAAAAAAGAAAAACTTCCAGGAGATCTGGGTGTTGTATAGCTGGAATAAAGGTACAATATCACTTGTTTATAAAAATTTGAACTCCTTTATTCGGAATGTCATAATGGTTGTGTGTATGGGAGAGAGAGAGAGAGAGAGAGAGAGATAGGGTGAGAGAGAGAGAGAGAGAGAGAAAGAGAGAAAGAGAAACGAAGGATTTGGACCGCCATGATTGACCCCACGTTATTGTGTCAGTCAGTGACTGCTAAGAGTTACATCATATCTTCAGATTTACACCATATCTTTTTAATCCACGTTGAGATACATATTTCAGAACCTTTCGACTTTATGCTTCTCAATCCAGGGGCTGCCACCGCACCGCTCCCGGCTGGCGCCTAAGACGATGCATCTCGTCTACTCGGCTGATTGCTTCTCTCTTAACTTACCGCCTGACTCCCAGTGCTCGAAAAAACTCAGCACTTTATATTTTCTGGTCGCCTGCACATTTTTCCTTCTCGCTCACTTCACATGGTTCATTCAACCATACCAGTCAACAATATATATATATAGTCATCCACAGACAGATCTGTTTCGTTCTATCAGAACTCATCAGTGTGGTTAGACGTACTAGCTTCCCGTAGCTGGGATCGAAACCCGGTTGACTCAAACGCCCATCCGAGATTCTACCCCTCATCCACGAGGAAATCACAATTACTATTGTTTACATACATTCGCTTAACGGCTACCGAGAGCTCAATTCATATATATATATATATATATATATATATATTTATATATGCTGCAATCTATAATATGTTTTTTGCTCGTGGCAGAGGTTGAATGTCAAATAGCTGTACTCTCAAAAAAATTCCGTGTCATGTTCTGCTTATATGTTACCTCCCTTGCATATTTCTTCTATCCTAATGTCTAATGGAGATTTGTACAAATATGTCGTCAATATAAAAAGGGATATTTGTTCAGTATATTGGAGCAAGTAAGCATTGTTCCTGCTCCGGATCTTTTCTATAAATATATAACTGAGAAAACTCAATAATGAAGGTTTGTTGAACTTTTTTCAATAACATGGAAATGTGCTCCGTATAAAATTAATCAATTATCATACAATGGGCACTCCTGGAGATTTGTTAGAATCCTCTTATATATTTATAAGTGCGCGTCTTGTAGATTAAGGAGGATTAAAAAGGTCTAACAAAAAGAATTATTCCCAACACATCTTCCACTTAATATTTTTAGTATATATATATATATATATATATATTCTTTTCCCTGATCACCCACGTTACATTGACCATTCATTGTAAGATTCAAGTTTAGCTCTCTTAGACATGGGGACGAATGGGCCTTAACTAGCTACTTTGATCCATTAAATCTTGACAGGGGTATATATATATATATATATATATATATATATATATAGATTAAATCGCGAGTCGGGACTATCCTACTACAGTTTCGCCTAAACCGGCTCCTCGGGATATCTAGCACTGTTTGTAGTGCAGCATTTTACGGTGGGTTTTCGTTCTTTTGACCAACTGACTGCATATCTCTTGATTTTTTTTTTCGACTAGTGTGACGAAGTTGGTCTTTCCTTTTTTTTTCCGAAAATTTTTTTTTCTTTTTCCCTCAGGCAGTGATCCGAGATATTGTTATCTCTAAATTCTAGCGGGTTTTTTTCTTTTTCCTGATAACCGTGAATGCTGGTAGATAGTAAGTTAGTATATATATATATATATATATATATATATATATATATATATATTCATTTATCTATAAAAATTACAAGGCTTATGATAATAGAATCACAACAGCAACAGCGATTGTAACACCGGCGATAGAAGCAACAAAAACAATTATCGTAAACATGAAAGAAAGAAAAGTGAACGTTTAAAAAGAAGAAAAGTTGAATGACGTAAAAAGACAAAGAAGAGCTAGAAGTGGAAGAGAAATAGTTAAAAGGGAGGCTGCCCTACAAGTAGGCCGACAGGTCGACTGAGGCAAAGGCTGGTCGACGAACAGCCAGCAAGACTGGCAGGCAGGCAGGCAGGCAGGCAAGCGGACAGGTGGGCATTTCTTTATTATCATTATTATTGCTAGTTGTTAACGTCTATGTCATTGATACAGGTAGTGTTGTTGTTTTTCAGCGGTTTGTCAGTCAAGCCACGATCCTGGGACAAATGCTTCGATGTGTGGATATCTGTCGCCAAAAGAACATGATTGGGGTTAGTATTGTAAAATCCTTGTTTTCATCTTATTTACTAAACTATTCTGTCTCTGTTTGAAACTGAGATATAAGTCTGATACTGCTACTATCCGGGACGTTCAATATATCCTTTAGTTATTGTCCTTTTCGTACTGAGCTGGCTGTGAGTGATGAAGGTTTCAAACATGGAGACCTTGCCCCATTCATCACGGATTAACAATAGCTATTAATAACATATTATCCTACGCTTATACGTATATGTAAATGGGCACATATATTTATATATGCATATCTAACACCGTTATTCAGACGAAACTTACAACGATGTTATAAATGTTTTTATTGTATATAGAACAACTTTTGTATAATGCTTTTTCTTATGGATTAGCATGTTTATATGAATATGAGTACTTGTATTTTCCCGTGACTAAATAAAATCATCGGGATGCCATGTTGAGATGCTTATGGGAATAGTTTGACGGCGCCCATTTCCTCTCGAAGTAACCGGAGAAATGTTGGACTAAATTTGCAGAATGGCTATAGTATCGGGTAATAATTGAATTGTCCTAGACAGACATCTGTAAATATGTATATGTATACATGTGTATGGTTCTCGTATAAATGAAAAAGAAAAAAAAAATAGATAGATAGATAGATAGATTGAGCAAACAGAGATTGATGGACGATATGAATAAATAGATAGATAGATAGATAGATGTATTTAATGGCTTCATTATAATTGCTTGTCTAAGTATAATAACAGTATAAAAATGGGAGGGATTTTTTATTTATTTTCAGCATTGCTTTAATATTGTTAGATTGAGTTTAACTCACGGTTTTGAAGCACTTTTTATATCTGTTTCTTTGATGGTCATTGCATTATATATATATATACATTTAAAATTTAATGCTATATATATATATATATATATATATATCAGTGATATCCAGTCAGCGTCCAAGACAAAGGGTGTGGATTATTCGTGTATAAGATAAATGAGGAATTTCATATAAATCTATAGGAGTGCTAGATGTATAGCTATTGTTATATATTCCTTTTCCAGGTTTATATAATAAAACTCATATACAGAGTGTCTACAATGTTACTAGAAAACTCAGAAATGGTTAGAGTGTCATTATGAATTTAATTCGGCGAAGATACACACGTCTACACGTAGACAAACACACAAATATACATATACACTTACATGCACGCATACACACACTCACAACAAAAACACACGCGCAAGTGTGTCAAGTCATCTGAAGAGACGAAGGGTAGAATAATATTCTTCGTCGAAAAAAAATTATTATGACAATTTTACCAGGTCTAAGTTTTCTTCTAGTTACATTATAAATATATATTGAAAATGAATTAACCCTGAGAAGTTCCAGTCACGTTCACTTTTAAATTAACATCCTTAGGGAAAGGCATGAACACTCTTATCCCCCAGATATGAGTTAAATAGTACTACTACTGTTCTTTTACTAGGATGTCTTTGGCATTGTTTTACCCACAGAAGTTCATATGCCATTTAGAAACAAACAAAAAGAAACCATTTATTCAGTGATTGTGTCACGCAAGAATTCGAATTTTACTCTATCAAAGCCAAAGAAGCTATGAATTTCTCTCATAATAAACTTTTAAATATATATATATATATATATATATATACCTGTTTGGTTTTGTAAATGTCTGAATTGTCACGAAGAAGCACTTAAAGTAACAAGAGTTCGCATACACACACACACACATATATATATATAGCGACATAGTTACTCAATAAATTCTTCTTAATGCAATTCAATACAATGTATGGATTGATATGCCATGAAACAAAGAAATCGAAACAATACAATATATATATATATAGTTTTATTTTCCTGAATATGTGAATAGTCCCGAATAAACAGACATATGAAGAGTAGACTCATGTAAGTGGTAATTTACTAAACATTTTGCTTAGATGTGGCACAAGGCCATATGAAAGGGGCACCCAATGAGACTCGAACTCACTCGTGTAGGTTTGCTAGTCGAGCTTGCTAACCATTACACCACCAGAGTAGACTCATGTAAGTATTAATACGAGCACACACACACAAACACACACACACATATATATATATATATATATATGTATATATATTTATCGGACGTTGGCATAATGGTTAGAGTGTTCGCCAATGGTCCGGGACACCTGGGTTCAATCCCAGGTCGAATCATACCAAAGACTTTAAAAATGGTACTTGATGCCTCCTTGCTTAACACTCAGCATTATAACGTACGGATCAAGGGTAAAGTGGAGAAATCCTGGGAAAGGAGTAGCGTCCTTGCCTACACCTTGGTGTGGTAGCTATCGAAAAGGGAGCCTTTGGGTCGCCCTCGACTATGGTCGCCAACTTTACTTTTTTACTTTATATATATATATATATATATATACTGAAAGAATTAAAATCCCACGTCTTTTCATAGATGGTTGGTAGTGTTTTATGGCATATCAACGCATGTAGGTTATTTGATGCCAAATCCTGTTTATACGCATATATTTAATATATCGGATTTGTAAGCGAACAATTTATAGTTAACATCTTTAAACTATCTACTGCTCATTTGTTTACACACAGTTCAATAGCTTCAAGTATTGCAATATAACACCCATAGTTTTATTTGCTCACAGTTAAATGGTTTTAAGACTTGCTATGTAATACTAATAATTCAACTTAACATCAGTCATTTGTTTTCACACAGTTTTATGGTTTCAAGTTTAGAAAATAGTCGCATGTTTCTATTTTGTTACATGGATGGGACCCTAACAGATACTACCACCCCAGGATACAGTGAATCTGGGAGTGATAGCCATGAATGGGTACTCCACATTCCCCAAAGCTTCTGAAGTGGATCCTAACCATCATATGGTTTAGTGTCATACCCTGTAGACTCCATCAACGAGTGTCTTTGATATGACACGAACAATCTGATGGTAATCAGTGATGCTGGAGCTTTGGGGAATACGGAGTATCCTTTTATAGCCATTGCTCCCAGGTCTACTTTGGCCCGGAGTGGTAGCAATCAATTGGTAAAATAGAACTAAACTGTGTGCTTATGCTTATAGACAAATACATGGATCTTGCTAGAGAGCTGAAAAGGTGACCATGATAGCAATTGTAGTAGGCACGCTTGGAACGGTCCCCAGTGGCTTGGAAAGAAGACTGGTAGAATTGGAGATGGGAGGAAGAATCGAGACCATCCAGACCACAACATTAAGATCAGTTTGAATACTGGGAAGAGTGCTGGAGAACTGAGAAAACCTAGTCACCCAAACTTCAGTGAAAGAATTCACCAGTTAAGTCTGTTAGTACAAATAACCAACTTTCTTGGAGACAAAACCAAACGTGAGTTCGAATCTCACTATGAGACTCATACTTTATTATTGTCTCTAAAGCACACTGTGTTATACATTGACCTTCGGCCCGGCCAAACATACCATTCCAAAGTGATGCACCGGAAGGAAGTGACACATTCCAATAGCCAGTAATCGAAAGAAATCGCGTCGGCGGATTTGGCTGACGAAATGGGACAAGGTAAAAGCCCATGATACACTCATAGACTGATACACCGGAAGAGAGTGACCTCTGAACTGCATGACAGTTATTTCCGCTTGATGACGATCAAACATGCCATTCCAAAGATTGAGTGGGCGATTGAGTGGGCGTTGAACTATTATATAACTCGGTCAAGACAGGAAGTCAGACAGTTGGAGATCAGACGAGTTAGAGACAAGATGTGGTAGAGCAAGCCAGCACTCAGCAGAGAGCTGGGCCCCCGGGCCTCCGGTTGAGCATCAGGAGAACGAGAAGGACACAACGCCGATGGCCATAAGAGTGGGGGTCAATATATATTGCAGTTATGTTCGGTCTCCAACTCCCTCTCACACACAACCCTTTCGAACCTTGCAAATAAATTGAGAGGTATATTTTTTAAAGAAGTCTTCGCTCGTTCTTTATCGTTGTGTCGTTGTGATTCTTTCTGCATGAATCTGCTTATGACTGTACAACATCTAATGATTTGGTGCCGAAAAACGGAACATATCGTCATGATATGGTTACGGACTGGGTTTCCACGGAGACGATCAGAGAAAACACAAGGCCCCCAGAAAATAAGAAGAAAAGAGAAAAAACAAGAACACACCGACGCGTAAAGAAAGAAAAAATAAAAAGAAAAGAGGAAGACACTGCGATGTGCTGGAAGAAATGAAGAAAAAAAAAGAAAACAAAAATCAAAAACAAACCAGCAACAAAAAAAGAGAAGAAGAAAAAATATGTAACTGTCATTAAATTGCTTATTCAAATACTTCTCTACCTCACAGTCAATAAATAAATTTGGGTTCGTGAAAAAAGAATTTAAATTGATTATAATGGTGAAAGCATTAGTTTTAATGACAAGGGTCTTTCTAGAAAGATAAAATTGGAAATAATTTTTTTAAAAAACTCCCTCTCACACACAACCCTTTCGAACCTTGCAAATAAACTGAGAGGTATATTTTTTTTTAAGAAGTCTTCGCTTGTTATTATACATTGCGTCGTTATGATTCAGCATGAATCTGCCTATAACTATACAACAACTGTTCCTCGCTGTGGTGTGAAATAACGATTTGACTGATTTACGATTTTAAAAAAAGGAACTAAAATTAGATTTAGATACGAGACAAAATTAATGATTAAATTATTCCTTAAAATCAATTGTTAAAATTAAAAATAACAATGAATGATATGAAAAGTCTGAATTGCTCATCTTAGCGGATATGAGTATATATTAGCATATGACGTCAGTGATTTAGTTTGATTCACCTCAAAACCAGTATGTATGGTATCCTTCCAAAATTAGGAATGAGTTCAATGATTCTGGCTTCAAAATTAATTCACTTAACTTGTCCACATTAGAAGCGTTTGATGGCTTTTTGAAATTCCCCTTATAATAATTCCTTAATATTGTAATCGCCGTCCGCGTGGCTTTGAATATGCTGACTATATTTTCTGCAGACGGGTACCCCTCCAAAAATTGATGTCCTCGGTATAATACTAAATATGAATCTAGTTGTGACGCTCCATCTCTGATCATCTGGGGAGTGTGAAGTATGTATTTACCAACGCCTTCACAATGTGACACGAGGTCAATTTTTTAAACAAATATTAACAGGTTTGAATTGAAAGTTTTCCTTCTCCGAGACCGGTTGCCATACCAAGATTAAAGAGTTCAGTCTGTCCTACTTATTTATCCATAAATGGAGAGAGAATGATTGAATTCATGCCTTTCCCAAAGGTATTAGGACTATGTGAAATACAAACAACCGCAGCCAGGATTTGAACCTGGGTTACCGTGTCCATTTCCCAAGACGATAACCATTACACCACAAGTAAAACTTAATAGGGGAGAGTGAAGTGCCTATTCATTGCCATTTCTCCCAGGACCACTCTGAACGATATGGTAGTCTAGTTTAGTTGGGTTTCATTGTTTAATGTCATATCAAACTGCGTGGTTTATTTAATGCCAAAACCATCCTTGTAGAAAAATAACAGTGGTACTAACCAGTAGCTGGCAGGATAAGAGGGTTCATATTTTTCACAAGGGTATTAGTCCGAAAGTGAACGTAATAGCGAGACTGGGGTTCGATCTCGCTTACTAACATGTAGCTGTCCAGAACATTAGCCACAACGCCATGAGGATTCCTCCAGCTGAGTGGTAGTACTTGTTTTAGTCATATCTATGAGTCAAATGGATGTTTAAAAACCCTTCGTATTCGATCTTGCATCCGACACGTTAAAAAAGATCCAGTTGAATCGAATATATATATATATATATATATATATATATATATATATATATATATATATAAGTAGTCTTGCCTTCAAAATTAGTTCACCAAATTTGTCCACTTTCGAAGCGTTCACAAACAAACAAATGTGTAAAGTGGCCGCGAGTACTGTACGTCTCTCAGCAAACCAGCTTACGACTGTCGTAAATTCTGCATCCAGCCTCTGGCGTTGTTATTCAGTATATGAAATGGAATATTGATCGAATCGTATTTAAGGACAGTCGATATTCGGCAGCTACAACAAACCATTTCCTTTTCATACAGAGGACAATATCTAAAGCTGTGGATACGTTCAAATCTCTTTTGGTCAATAAATATTCGTTTCATTTATGAAGTGAAGCAGGATTGATAATTATTTTTCTAATTTTAGAAAGATTCTAATCAACCAACATCAATTTTCATAGCAAAAAATACAAATGAAAGGAAATAACAGGGAGGGGAAAAAATCAACCTGATACGTGCGAGATGTTGTTTTTCTTATGAACCACAGAAGTATTAGAAGATGAATAATAGCACCTTGCTGGAAGATGATAAGAAATGTGAGATATTAAAACAACACATCATACCCGTTTTCACTTGCGTATGTATTTACCCAACCCTCCGCCATGAACACAAGATCAATTTTTAACAGGAGTAAAGCTGGTTTGAATTCTCCTAGACTGGTTGCCAAACCAAGCCTAAAGGGCCCAGTTGGCTCTACTATTTACCCAAAGTGAAGAGGGTAGGAGAACCGATAGCTTCATAATTTTCCCAAGAGCATTAACGCGAAATCATGTTTACCAACCCCTCCGATCGGGCAATATATGACACAAGGTCAATTTTTAAGCGGAGTTTAACAGGTTTTGAATTCAGAGTTTTCCTTCTCCTAGACTAGTTGCCTCACCAAGGCTGAAGAACCCAGTCTGTCCTTCTATTTACCCATAGCTGGAGGGAGAATAATAGGATTCATCCCTTTCCCAAGGGTATTAGTGCTATGTGAAATGCAATCAGCCTCGTCCAGGATTTCAACTCGTGTCGCCGTGTCCATTTCCTACGACGATAACCATTACACCATGGGCATCTCCAATTAACGCGAAATGAAACGGAAACAATGTCGACCAGGGTTTGAACTCAGGTCACTGGTTCCATCTCTTACGACGATAACCATTACACTACGTGCACTTCCAATGCATTTCAGTCGTAAGAGAAGCTTCAAAGACACTTACGAAGAGAATGGAAGAATTACAGACACGGCGAAGAAAACAAAACAAAACAATATACGGAGACGTGTTCGAGATCTAAGTAGGCTTACGATCATTTCATCCGAAAAGTTATGGTTTGGTGAAGTTGTAAGCGAATGGTACTGGGATGGGAATTAAGGAGGTAGTTCCCTTGAAGCAATGGCTAAAGTGCTATACTGTGAACTCGAAGTATACGAGTTCGATCTCCACTCGTGCTATTATAATCACTTTCGGATTAGTACCTTCAGGAAAGAGTAAACCCCCTTATCACCGTCATCATTGGGTTAAATAGTATCACTGATGTTTCTCTACAAAGATGGCTTTAGCAATAAATAACCCGTGAAGGTTGACATGTCATTAAACAAAGAAACCAAATCAAAAACTGAATTGATAAATTTTAAAAAAAAAAAAGCTCCTGACGGAAAAGAAATGATTTGACAAAGTTCAACATCTCATCCAGTAGACTAGGTGTAGCAAGCTATGTTTGATCTAGAACCCCGGACTGAAAACAGCACTTAACTGGAACTTGCCGAGATCACCAGCGATCGGTCATGAAAGATGGTTGTCCGCACACCCCGAAATGTGGTGATCGGTTCTGTGAACCTCAATAAAAGATGATGTGATTCCTCGATTGGCTTTCTTTCTGTGACAGAGGTACGAGGAGACAAGCGTTTACTTGAACACAGAAAACGAGGAACGATTCTAAAACACGGGAAGAGACAGTTCCAACTTGAACGAAGCAACTATCCCGTACGTTGTGTCCGTTATTCTTTTCCACCTGCTTTTAGGGTCTCAATGACTAAACAGAGTGAATAAAACAACAGGCGAGTTGTGTGTGTGTGTGTGTGTGTGTGTGTGTGTGTGTGTGTGTGTGTGTGTGTGTGTGTGTTTTCTCCTTCCCTATCCGACACTTATCTATCACTGACATATCACTGACATTGGTGACTACGCTAGAGTTTTAAAAAATTGGTTTGCATCAAAAATTATTTTCGTTTTTTATTCAATTGATTGAAAGCTCCTAGACATTCTTTTTAATCCTTATCTACTGTTCTACTCATGATAACTTTCTCTTAATATTTTTATGTGCTGGTATCTGGGTACTGCTTCACTTTGCACTTTATAGCATCTTAATCGACGACTGATCCTATTTACCCAACCCCTCCGCTCGGACAGGATATGACACAAGGTCAATTTTTAAGCGGAGTTTAACAGGTTTGAATTCAGAGTTTTCCTTCTCTTAGACTAGTTGCCTCACCAAGGCTGAAGAAACTAGTCTGTCCTACTATTTACCCATAGCTGGAGAATAATTGGTTTCATACCTTTCCCAGTGTATTTATTAGTGTTATGTGAAATGCAATCAGTCTCGTCCAGGATTTGAACTCGTCTTGCTGTGTCCAATTCCTACGACGATAACCATTACACCACGGGCACCTCCTTAATCGAAGACTGATAATCGTTAGTTTCTTCATTTTATTCCATGGCACAAGTCACAACCAGTAAAAGGCTTGGACCAGCTTTGAGCAATGCAGTAATATATTGTTTCATTTTAATCCACTCGAGAAATTTTGCGAGCATTACTAATGGTTTAGAGGTTCAGCTTAAAATAATACCTCAAAATTGTAAGAATTTCACTTCTTGTATCCGGCATCTATGTGAAATGCAATCAGTCTCGTGCAGGATTTGAACTCGTGTCGCCGTGTCCATTTCCTACGACGATAACCATTACACCACGGGCGCCTCCATTATATATATATATATATATATATATATATATTGTCATCCACGGACAGACAGTTTCGTTGTATCACAACTCTTCAGTGTGGCTAGACACGATGGATTCCCGAAACAGCGATCGAAACCCGGCTGACACATAATGTTATTTATATAGAGGAAATTGATTCATGATGTCATTAATATAAAAGAAACTTCGTTGTTCGATAATCTTTATATGTGTACATGAAATAAGCTTTGGAACAAGGGTTTCGAAATTTGTTTATTCACCTAAAAGTATCACGCTAATCAAACAAAAAGGTAAGATGTGGACAACGAACACAAATACACAAATATCGTATGTTGTTTATAAACCTCAAGGCTCTATGTGTCTGTGTGTTCGTTGGTAATATCACTAGTTGTTGTCGTTGTTTTGTATGGGGACTTTTTACATTTTTTTTTTACTCATTTTTATTATCTTATAAAAATTCAAACATACTCATGATTTTTTTTCTTGAGTAATAACCAGTATATATATATATATATATATATATATATATATATATATATATATATGTGTGTGTGTGTGTGTGTGTGTGTGTGTGCGTCTGTGTGTGTGGAAAATCTTCCGTTGTAGGTCCAAAGAGTGAAAGAAATATTTTTAAATGAATAGGTCCACGAAAAGATTTGTATTTTTAAAGATTTAATTATTTTTCTTACATACGTGTATGTTTCCAGCGTTTTGCTTTCGTCAGAGAACATATGTGGCACAAGGCCATATGAATTGGTCACACAATGAGACCTGAACTAACTCGCGTTTGGAGGGGTTTTAGTTTTGAATGGGTTTATATAGAAGTCACTCCTCCCTCAGAGTGTGTCTATTTTAGTCTGTTTTACCCCTAATTGGTCTTTGATATTTGAGATGTTTTTGTTGTTTTACCCTGGCTGGGGATATATTTTGCTTTAAAACGAACGCTGTGTGTTCAAAAAAATTCAAATCACCTAAATCACAATTTTAAGTCGCTCAATTTCTCGATTATCAACAATAAACCCGGTGTCAAGAAAAAGTAAAGTAAAGTTGGTGACCGTAGTCGAGGGCGACTAGAAGGCTCCCTTTTCAATAGCTACTACACCGAGGTGTAGGGGAAGGCGCTACTCCTTTCCCTGGATCACTCCACTTAACCCTTGATACGTACCTTATATTGCTGAGTGTTAAGCAAGGAGGTATCAAGTACCATTTTTAAACTCTTTGGTATGAAGCGACCTGGGATTGAACCTACGTCCCCTGGACCGTTGGCGAACACTCTACTCACTTGACCAATGAGCTGGTTATGCAATGTTATTGTGAGTGGGGTTATTTTATTCGTTTTTCCTTTTAATGATACTATATATATATATATATATATATATATATATATATATATATATATACTCGGAAAAACTGGTCATCCAGTTTAATTCGTCCACATTTTTGTGCAACTCTATCGTAACTAGAAAGCACGTGTTAACTTCAACTGCTTACTTTCAGAACCTATTTGGATCAATAACGGGTTAAATAAGGCAACATTACTGCCCCTGCTATTTATTCAGTATCTTCTGCTGTAACAAACTCTCTCTCTCTCTCTCTCGCCCCTTCTCTCTCTCTCTCTCTCTCGCCCTCTATCTCTCTCTCTCTCTCTCTCGCCCTCTCTCTCTCTTTCTCTCTCTGTGTTGAATGTTGTGCAAGACTGTGACATTGACGTCTACATTCGCTTCAGAACAACAGGTAAAATCTCAATGTGCAATTAAAGACCTTTCAGATTCTCGTTCGGGTGCTCCTCTATATTGACGAGAAAGCTCTCGTTGCTCAGACCGAAGAAGATATGTAAGTTGTAATGGTTCTCTTCTCCCGAGCAGGCTCTGCTTTTGGGCTCACCCTCATGCTAAAGAAGAAAGCCACATTTATTCCATCTCAAGGCTAGCCATATATCGAACTAAACATCGTCCAGGGTACAAAATTAGATGAGGTTAATTCTTTTATACACTTTGGCATCTCTCTCTCTCTCTCTCTCTCTCTCTCTCTCTCTCTCTCAATGTATCCCTTGATTCAGAAATAAATATAAGGATCGAAAAAGTCAGCTTAGCCTTTGGAAAGCTCGAAAGCCATGTGTCGTCTGTCAGGTATTACCATCAAAACTAAGTTTGGTGTCTATGACGGGGGCGTTTTATCTGTCCTCTTCTGAGATTACCTATCATCTCATCTAAGCCTTGAAAAGATTCCATTAAGCTTGTCTTATGAGGACTCAAAACATAAAATGGTAATCTCTAACACTAGACACCATCGTTCACCAGGAAGCCAATACTTCAAAAATTAAGATGCTCTTTATATATAATCAGATACATCGGGCTGGGCACCTTACCAAGACGTTAGGTTACCCAAGCAGCTATTCTACGGAGAGTTGCAACAAGGTAGATCTCAAAGATGCCATTGTTCTCCAGCGGGCCAATACTTCCAGAATTTAGATGATGCACATACACGATCCGATACATTGAGTTGTACCCTTTACTAAGGTAGAGGGTGTTATATTAATCAAGCAACCCGTCTAAAACCTAAGACATCTTATAAATATGCTGTCAAAAACAACCTCAGGACGCTTAGTAAATCGTAGAGACCGGGAGATGACGGTGAATCGATTAACTCGTAAAAAAGGGATTTACGATTACTTTGAAGAATTTGAAGCACATAGAATCTTACACTTCAGTCTGATATGAGCACTTCGAAAGCAGGACTTCGCCTTTGATCCCGCCTCTTTTTAGCATGAGCATATTTGTAACATCTGTTGTAGTTTCTTTTGTTGAATGGCATATCAAACTTTGTAGGTTATTTAAGGCCAAATCCATCCTACTAGAAGAAGATTAGTGGTACTATTTAACCCATTGCTAGGAGGATAAGGGGGTTCATACTTTTCCCAAGCGTATTTGTCCCAAATTGAACGTAATAGCGCGACTGGAGTTCGAACTCACGAAACAACGATTCTGTAGTCGGACTTGCTAGTCATTCCCCTGCAAACAATCGTGTCCTCTCTCTGACAAACTATGTGTGTCTACAGAAGTCTTATGAGAGTGCACAGGGCTAATATTAACAGCAAAGACAGTTATCTTGTTTGTCTCTTATGCGATAGAAATTGTAATAATATACACGTGCTCTCATGGGTTCTTTTAGCGGGTCGAGGAAATGAAATAAGAATCAATATAAGTATATATATATATATATATCATCATCATCATTATATCGCGCTGGTCGCACAGATATCCCTGACCCTCTCTCGCCACTCCTCCCTATCGTTCATCGCCCTAGGTAGGTCTTCAGGACAACATCCCGTATCCTCACATAGCTGCTGAATGTATGTTCGTGCTGGTCGTCCTGCTTTTGCACGGCCATGTGTGGGGGTCCATAAGAGTACATCTCTTATGAGTTCGTCCCTGCTTCTCCAGCAGTATCCTGCATGTCTGGTTCGTCTAACTTGGATAGTTTTCGTGATAGGGGGCAGGTGGCCGTACAGTTGGTGTCTTGTGGGGTGTTGCCGCCAGAACTTGTTTAAGATTGCACGTAGCATTCTTGTGTAATTGCCGTCTAGCTTCTTCTCCAGCCGTTTTGTTAGCGTCCATGTAGTGCAGCCATATAGCAGTATCGATGTGACCGCTGCCTGGAAGAAACTGCGTTTCATTTTATCGGTTAGGTCTGATTTCCATATAATCGATAGCCTATTGATAGCTGTCCATGCTTTCGTTAACCTCGTTTCGATGTCCTTTTCGGTTGATTCGACGCTGCTTCCTAGGTAAGTGAATTTGTCTACTAGTTTAAGAGGGGTTCCTTCTAGAGTGGAGATGTCCCCCGTTTGATTATAGCACATATATTCCGTTTTGTGTGGATTAAAATAGAGGCCTATGCTTGCTGCTGCTCGTTCCAAACTATGCAGTAGTGTTTCGGCTTGGTCAGGTGTATTTGCCAGTATCGCTATGTCATCGGCGTAGTCGGCGTCGGTAATTGTTGTTGCGGGGTACCTTCTGCTTCTTTTCTTCGTCAGTTCGATGCCATTCTCTTTGATTTTGTTAATCGATGTTCTAAGTACGTAGTCTAGACAAATGATAAAGAGGTACGGAGCCAGCGTGTCCCCTTGTAGTACTCCTGCTACAATGTCGAAGTATTCTGTGTCTCCATCTGGTGATCGTACTTTTACTTTAGTGTTTCTATAGAGAATCGTTATTGCCGCTACGGTTTCTTTAGGTATGCCGTACGCTAGTAGGATTTGTTCCATCTTTCCTCTGTGAATGGAATCGAAAGCCTTGGTAAAGTCAACAAATATTAATGTTGCTTGTAGGTTTTTTGCCTGTACACCTTCAAGGATTCTACGGATGGTTAATATTTGTGAGGTCGTGGATCTATTTCTTCGGAAGCCATTTTGGTTTTTTCTAAGTATGTTGTCGATTTTGGGTTCTATGCGGTTTCGTAGTAGGGCATTGTAGATTTTGGTTGCTATGGATGTAAGTGTTATGCCTCGGTAGTTTTTGGCTAATCCGAGGTCCCCCTTTTTAGGGAAGGGGAGTATGCATCCCTTCATACATCTATCTATCTATCTATCTATCTATCTATCGGATTTTGATTGTATACTGCGTTGCAGTGTCGGAGTAGTATGTTGTCGAATTGTCTGAAAGATAGACAAAAGTTATTAGACAAATAAGAACATTTCTTTTTTGTCATTTTTTTATTGTTCCCAACTAGTTTCGACCTTAGGCCAACGTCAGGAGAAACGTTTTTGGGAAGAAATTTTTTTAAGTTATAAATTTTTGTAAGAGTTGATAAGCTGTTAAAGAAGTGACGAAAAGTTAACTTGTGACGTTGTATATCCATTCGTTGAAGGAAAATTATTTTCTAGTATTCAAGTGTCTTTAACAGACATTTATAGGAACACTGTTATTATGAAAACCTGGGCTCTCCATTAAGGAGATATATATTAAGCATGCACGGGGTATTTCAGATGAGCCGTGACTGTTTAGTCAGGCATTTGTTTATCTAGGTGTTTTTGTGTCCCCCTCCCCCAAGTCTGTCTATCCTGTTTCAAGGTGTTGTGGTGAGGTTGATGTTAAAGCTATTTGGGGTCCGTGTTGGAAACGCTCTGTCTTCGTTTGCCTCGTAATTTTGTACTGCGTATTTTTTATTGATTCTTTCTATGATAGTGAACTTTGCGAAAACATTGTTCTTCAAGTATTAGTTTGTTGTAACCAATAGATTTGATTCGGTTTTTATAGTTATTCATTTAAAGTAAAATGACCATTCTGACTTTTTTTATGCATTGTTTTTAGCAGTGTGTGCAATCCAGTAAATAAATCATATTTTTGCTTCTGCTATATATATATATATATATATATATATACATCGAATAGTTTCTAGAGAACTATTTTTAAACGAGCCAGTGCTCTTTTATTTGCACACAGTTAAATGGTTTCAAATATTGCTAATACTGAGAGTTTTATTTGCACACAGTTAAATAGTTTCAAGAATTTCTATCAAGCATTAATATCTTTATTTGCACACAGTTAAATGGTTTCAGGTATTGCAATTCAGCACAAGTAATTTAATTCAAAATTAGTCGTTTACACAAAATTAAATGATTCTAAGTATTGCAATGTAATACTAATAATTGAATTTAACAGTCATTTGTTTGCACACTGTTAAATAGTTTCAAGTTTAGTATATGATTAGACAATTCAATTTGACCCATAGATGGTACCTTAAAAATTACTACCACGCAGGGTCAGAGCTGGGAGAAATGGCTAGAAGGAGTTTCTACATTCCCTTAAGCTTCAGAATTGGAACCTCACAATCAGATGCTATTTACTTTTATATCTGGGACATTCGTAAGAGAGAGAGAGAGAGAGAGAGAGAGAGAGAGCTTAACCCCATCTGCAGAGATGCAGTCGGTGCATTCTACAGCTTCAGACGAACTGGCGAGATTGTAATTTTAAAATAAAACAAAAATATATCTGAATAATGTTACTTTATTTTCGAAAGGAATAAATGTGCAGATGTGTGTGTGTGTGTGTGTGTGTGTGTGTGTGTGATGGTCCGACTAAGTGTCTAATGATATAGAGTATTTATCACTAGTGTCCAGGAAAAATTAGATTTCAAATAATGATTTTGATGGCAAAAAAGTCTTAATCACATTGAAAAGTGACAAAATACAACCTTTTCAAAAATTTCCCTGATGCTGACCTCAGCTAAACGAGCAATTTCTTTTCTTCTTTATTTCTTTCTGTAATTTTCGACCGTTTTTTCTTTCTTTCATTCTTTCTTTCCTTTTGTTGATTGTTTCATTACTATCCGCTATTTTCTTTCTTTCTTTCTTTCTTTCCTTTTGTCGTTCGTTTCATTACTATCCGCTATTTTCTTTCTTTCTTTCTTTCTTTCTTTCTTTCTTTCTTTCTTTCCTTTTGTTGATTGTTTCATTACTATCCGCTATTTTCTTTCTTTCTTTCTTTCTTTCTTTCTTTCTTTCCTTTTGTCGTTTGTTTCATTACTATCCGCTATTTTCTTTCTTTCTTTCTTTCTTTCTTTCTTTTTGTCGTTTGTTTCATTACTATCCGCTATTTTCTTTCTTTCTTTCTTTCTTTCCTTTTGTCGTTCGTTTCATTACTATCCGCTATTTTCTTTCTTTCTTTCTTTCTTTCTTTCTTTCTTTCCTTTTGTCCTGTGTTTCATTACTATCGGCTATTTTCTTTCTTTCTTTCTTTCTTTTTGTCGTTTGTTTCATTACTATCCGCTATTTTCTTTCTTTCTTTCTTTCTTTCTTTTTTTTTGTCCTGTGTTTCATTACTATCCGCTATTTTATTTATTTATTTATTTATTTATTTATTTATTTCCTTTTGTCCTGTGTTTCATTACTGTCCGCTATTTTCTTTCTTTCTTTCTTTCTTTTCTTTCTTTCTTTTGCTCTATTTCTATCCGAGATTTTCTTTCTTTCGTTCTTTTTCTCCATTACAAACTGACAAACTTTGTATGATTCGAGCTAAATCAAATTGCGTCTGGCCAAATTTATTTACTCAACGTATTAATAACAATGAGCCGACTGGAAATAAGCTGTAGTCATTCAATTCACCCTAAACTACGGAAGACCTATTCTATAACCGGGGTCAGTAGTCTTGAAAAAAGGTCAATTCATGAATTCAAAACCTTTGCCAATACAGCATGAGTAAGTGTGACGAGGTAAGACCTATTAGTCTTACAGCTTTTATGACTTGGTTTGATTTGTGCAGTGGATGAAAATAAAACTTACTGAAGCTGTTGATGATAATATACCGTATAGGCCAAAAATAAGTCCACCTCCAACAACTTTTTTTAATAAAAATCTAAGTTTTCTTCAAAAATAAATATATCAGGATTTTATTATTTCTTGTTTAACATTATTCAATGAAAACGGATATTTTTAGTTATTATTTATCACCAAACTTTACAGTATTGTCCTTAAGTATAAGGTTAAAGACTCATTCACATGAGAAGCTAATTTCTTAGCATTTAAAGAATATTAGACTTGAAATTTAAACATACCATCGGCTGATGGCCGAAGGCCAAAACCGGTCGGGATTAAAAAATTCGGACAAAAAAATTAACTTTTACATGTCGATTCTTTCGTTCTTACGTTCATATGTATATATATATATTTATATATATATATATATATATATAGAGAGAGAGAGAGAGAATGTGTGTGTGTGGGGGGGGGCATGTGTGCGTGTGTGTGTGAGAGAGAGAGAGATTTAAGTTGGAATATCTTTGATACAGTCCATATTTACCAATCCCTCCGCTCGGGCAGGATATGACGCAAGGTCAATTTTTAAGCGGAGTTTAACAGGTTTTCCTTCTCCTAGGCTAGTAGCCTCACCAAGGCTGGAGAACCCAGTCTGTCCTACTATTTACCCAAAGCTGATGGGAGAATAATTGGATTCATACCTTTCCCAAGGGTATTAGTGCTATGTGAAATGCAATTAGCTTGGTCCAGGATTTGAACTTGTGTCACCGTGTCCATTTCCTACGACGATAACCATTACACCACGGACACCTTTGATACAATCAGAGCTGCTTGGCGACAGCTTCACGCCTATGGTTGATATCCCTTTACATACTTTTATATGGACATAGTGGGAAGGTTAATCTAATTTGTGAGGCATTCTGAATGGAATGGTCGAGTTTATATTGTTTTCTATTTATATCTGCGGAGATATATAAGGGTTTTTCCAATCGTATACTTATTTACGTGGCTCTACTATATTAATTATGATATTTATCCAATCATTTACTGTTAATTTATGTGTTCCTGGTGTTTTTATTCATTCATTTATTATTATCATCAAATCAGACCTAACCGATAAAATGAAACGAAGTTTCTTCCAGGCAGCAGTCGTATCGATACTGCTGTATGGATGCACTACATGGACGCTAACAAAACGGCTGGAGAGGAAGTTAGACGGTAATTACACAAGAATGCTGCGAGCAATATTGAACAAGTCATGGCGGCAACACCCCACAAGGCACCAACTATACGGCCACTTGCCTCTCATCACGAAAACTATCCAAGTTAGACGAACCAGACATGCAGGACACTGCTGGAGAAGCAGGGACGAGCTCATAAGTGGTGTACTCCTATGGACCCCCACACATGGCCAAGCAAAAGCAGGACGACCAGCACGAACATACATTCAGCAGCTATGTGAGGATACGGGATGTAGCCCTGAAGACCTGCCAGAGGCGATGAACGATAGGGAAAAGTGTCGAGAGATGGTCAGGGATATCCGTGCTAGTGGCACGACATGATGATGATGATTACTACTTGTGAGTTTTTCACATAAGCATTTTTCACTGGAGTCCGAATGACAGCAAGTCTCCTCATGTCTCCAGGACTCTTCCCAGTACTCCAGCTAATCTTTAAAATATTGTAGTGTGGATGGTCTCGGTTGATTTCCAACTCTTCCAGTCCCTTTTACCAAGCGTTTACGGACCATTCCAAGTAGGCCACTTACAATTGGTATCACTGTCACTCTAATGTTCCATAACTTTTTTTGGTTCTTTGGCAAGGTCCAAGTACTTGTCTCTTTTTCGTTTTCTTTGATTTTCACTCCGTGGTCAGCTGGGACGGCAAAATACACTATACGGCAGGTTGTTTTTTTTCCCTTTATCTATCACTAAATCTGTTCTGGCCAGGGTTTGGTAATCTATTTGGATGTCAAAATCCTAGAGAATTATTGCTATTATCATTATCTTACTCGTTTCAGTGTTTTTCACACCAGCGTTAACTGATGATCTTCCACTGGAGCCTGAGTGACAACAAGTCTCCTCAAGTCTCCAGGACTCTTCACAGTATTCAGGCCGATCTTAACGGTAATGTAGTTTGGATGGTTTCCACTCGTCCTCTTATTTCCAATTCCTCCAGATCTTTTACTAATCCTTTGGTTACTCTACCGAGCGCACTGATTGCAGTTGGTATTACCATCACTTTCTGGTTCCATAGTTTTTCAGTCCTCTAGCAAATTCGGGGTACTTATTTTTCTTTTCGCTTTCTTTCAGTTTTACTCTGTGGTCTATCTGGACGGCAAAGTTCACAATTCAGTAGGTTCTCTTATCTTTTTATTGATTATCACTGAAGGCTCCCTTTTCTTTAGCTCCTACACCTCTAGGTGTAGGAGTTGGTGCTACTCCTTTCCCTAGATTGCTCTACTTTATTCTTCATCCGTACCTTATTATTCTGAGTGTTAAGTAAGGAGGGATCAAGTACTGATTGTTTATTAAGAAGTTTGTTTTGTTGGAAAGGTGATTATGGCTCTTTTTCTTCATGGCAAAGATTACAGTATTGTGAGGCATCATAGAAAGGTGGTGCTACATTTTTTTGTTTTCCTGTTTTGGGGGTGTTTTTTGTTTTGATCTTTGAGATCCCATTTGTGTCTAGAAAGTGTTGTAGTGTATTGGAATACTTTACCGTTAAATGATGATTTTTGGTTGGTTGGTTGGGTTTTGGGTTTTATGGCATATCAACCTTTGTAGGTTATATAATGCCAAATCCATTTTATACAAATAATCAGTTCTATTTCAAACAATTCACTTTTGTCAAACAGTTCTAATTCAACCAATTAAGTTTAGTATAAGTATAGATTTTGTTTACACACAATTAAATGTCAAAACAGTTCTATATTAAACAATTCTGTTTAGCGTAAGTAGAGTTTCAATGTCAAAAACAGTTCCATTTCAAACAATTCAGTTTAGCATAAGTACAGTTTAGTTCTATTTGACCCATAGATAGGACACTCTTCAGGTGCTACCACTCCAGGTCAGAGTGGACCTGGGAATGATGGCAATAAAGGGGTACTCCACATTCCCCAAAGCTCCAGCATCACTGGAACCTCACCATCAGATTGTTTAGTATTATATCCAGGACACTCGTTGGGGCAGGGTCTTACCCCTCTGCAGAGGTGCAGTCGGTGTATTCTACAGCACCAGCCGACTGGGCAATGATGTGTGTAGTTTCTCTGTTTCCAGAGGCATGCAGTTATTAATATTTTTTCCGCGTTTACTTTAGATCTTACGATGGCTTTGAGTACAATGTTTGTTTGTAGGTAATTTCTGTTCGGGGTGGAGGCATTCAGATTTTTTGTTTGTTTGTTTATTTTTGCAGTTACACGTGGGGTGTTTTTTTTGTGTGTGTGTGCTTGAAGTATGCTGTAGATTTTCTTAATATATTTTTCAGTTGTACACAGTATATTTTCCGTAAAACTGTAACTAAATTCTAATGAATTTCTACTGTATAATTGTTTTTTGGGGTTTAGGAAAATGTTTCCTTATCAGTTTTATAAATATTTCTCCAATATTTGTTTTTACATTTTATCGCATAGATAGATAGATAGATCATATTGTTTGTAAATATATTTATTATATATTTATCTATTTATAATAGATAAGTCACTATATGTTCATAAAAGTGTATACGATATTTTTCTGAATGCTTTTTGTTTTTCTATTGTTGTCAGTTTGTGTACAAACCAGCGGGTGGAAGGAGAATATTGTCAAATCTTTGTCAGCCTGGTGTCAATGGCGGAAATCAAAATTTCGAATCGGAAGAAATCTTGTCGTTCAGCTCAAGATTTTCCCGCCTCAACACAATTTCCGTCACTGCCAAGGAACTGGATTCCCTTTTGCTAACACATTATGTATCTACTAATCCACACACTATTCGTATCTATCTGTTCTGACATGAAGTCATTTGTTTCATCCGTTCCCATCTGTCTCAGACAACTTCTATCTATCTATCTTATTTACGCCATTATATTTGAGCGTTCACCAATGGTCCGAAAGACCAGGTTCAATCCCAGGTCGAGTTATACCAAAGACTCAAAAAATGTTACTTGAAGCCTATTTGCTTAACACTCAGCCTTATAGGGTATGGATCAAGGGTATGTGGTGCAATCCAGGAAAAGGAGTAGTGGTGTAGTAAATATTGAAAAGGGAACCTTCGTGTTGCCCTCGACTACGGTCAGCCAATATATATATGTATATCTCTGATGAGGCTGATTGCATTTCCCATAGCACTAATACTCTTGGGAAAGGTATGAATACAATTATTCTCCCTCAGCGATAGGTATATAGTAGGGCAGACTGAATTCTTGGTTAGGCAACCAGTTTAAGAGAAGGAAAACTCTGTATTCAAACCTGTTAAACTCCGCTTAAAAATTGACCTTGCGTCATATCCTGCCCGGACGGAGGATTTGGTATATATATATATATATATATATATATGTCTCATACGTTATATCTGTAAGATGTAATTTATGTCTGGAAGAAAAGATACAAATTATGTTGTACATTGATCCTGTTAACCTATTAAATCAGAGATGTGATTTTATTGCCGGATGAAGGTATAGAAATAAATTTAGTCTCTTTTGAAAAATTATTGAATAAATAAATAAATAAATAAATGATAAATAACTATGATTTATTGTATCTATAAATGAATTAAAATTTGAATTAACATTGGTAATTTTTTACTCTATTATTGTAATTTGATGGTGGGGAAAATTTACCGTTAATGACATGAGTTTTAGATTGTTTTATTTCAATTTAATGATTAAAATTTGACGTACTAAAATGAGATTTGTCTGAATAATATCTTTTATATATAAATGTTTGAATGTTTAGACATGTGTTTTTGTAGCTGTAAATTTTTCCTCTTTTAAATTTGAAGTATGATGAAACCAGATATTTCTTTACATGCCGAAATAAATTGATACTTTTTGTTACTTGAATTGGAAGAGTTACTTTCGTATAGGAGAAACAAG
>OY757909.1:22245511-22303011 GCA_963585895.1 Sepioteuthis lessoniana
AAAAAAGCAAAAAGACAAAAAGAATCTGAACGAAAAATGGGAAAAAAACGGAAGAAAAAAGAAAAAAAGCAAGTGATATAGAAAGAAAGAAAAAAAGAAAGAAAGAAAGAAAGAAAGAAAGAAAGTCCAATGTAAAAAAAGCAAAAAGACAAAAAGAATCTGGAAAAAAAATGGGAAAAAAACGAAAGAAAGAAAGAAAGAAAGAAAGAAGAAAGAAAGAAAGAAAGAAAGAAAATTCTATGTAAAGAAAGCCAAAAGACAAAATGAAACTGAAAGAAAAATGGGGAAAAAACAAAAAAAAAGAAAAAAGCATTTTAAATAGAAAGAAAGAAAGAAAGAAAGAAAGAAAGAAAGAAAGAAATTCGAAGTAAAAAAAAAGCCAAAAGATAAAAAGAACCTAAAAGAAAAATTGGAAAAAAATGAAAGAAAAACAAGTTAAATAGAAAGAAAGAAAAACAAGTTAAATAGAAAGAAAGAAAGAAAGAAAGAAAGAAAGAAAGAAAGAAATTCGAAGTAAAACAAGCCAAAAGAACCTGAAAGAAAAATAGGAAAAAAAAACGAAAGAAAGAAAGAAAGAAAGAAAGAAAGAATCAATTTATGAAAAATGATAGAAAAAAGAAGATAAATATAGAAAACTGTATATATATATATAAAAGGATAAATTATAAAAGAGACGTTATGTAGAAAGAAGAGGAGGATAAAGATAAAAAGGTAAACAGCGGGGAAATATAAACAAAAAAAGAAAAGAAATGAATCAAGAGTTGTTTTTGTTTTTGTTTTAGATTTTTTTTATTGTTTTTTTTTTTTGTAAGTCCGTGACAGAAACAAGAGACAAAAAAAAAGAAAGGAAACCGTCAGGGAAGATAGAAAAAGAGTCAAAAATATGCCAGGCGAGCAGATTGTTTTAAGTCAAGCAAAAGGAAAAATCTCATCAAAGAAGGATTGTATTAAGAATTTATTGGCTTTTCTTTCTTATGACACATTGTCAAAATGCATTCCGCCTTTTTTGTCACGCCCTTCCCATCACCTTCGTCCTCTCTCTCTCTCTCTCTCTCTCTCTCTCTCTCTCTCTCTCTCTCTCTCTCTCATTCTTTATTATTTCCAGTTGTGCTTGCCACACCCACCAACCATTAACTGTTGCATTTCCCTACTGCCCTAACAAACAAAACACACCTTCCCCTGTTTGTTTGTTTGTTTGTTTGTTTGTTTTGATTTTTTTTTAATTTCCAAGTGCAGATATTGTTGTTGAATATGGATAAATAAGTAAATAACAATCAATTGAAAAAAAAAAAATTCAAAAGCAATTGTAAGAAAAAGGAAAAAAAAATGCCTGATTCCGTTGTATCACGAAACAATGACTCTTGTTCAGCACAGAACAAATGACAAAGCGATTAAATTATCGTGACGTTGAATTTAGAATCTTATAAGCGAGTTCGAACTCAACTCTAGCTGTTATGTTCACTTTCGGACAAATACACTTCGGGAAAGTCATGAACCACCTTATCCCTTCCAGCTATGAGTTTAACAAGGATTACTATTGTTCTTCAAAAAGGATTACTTTCGCATTAAATAACCCACGAAGGTTGATAGAGTTATTAAGTACTTAGCAACTCTTTAGACATTTGCTAACTCCACATAAGATCTGTCTATCAAGTCCACAGTTTTCAACTATTTGGGAGCCGGGACTCCTTTCTATTTATGTGTTTATCTGTTATACAATTACGGAATGATTTTTTTTTATATTAATCATTTTTCGTTTATTATATTTCATCATTCGGTTTTGGTTGGGCTTTGAACTATTCGGCTTAGTGCAGGTGCACACATTGAGTACAGCTCACGCTCGCACGCAGAGGATATAACAATCACAAATGTCATAATAAAAACCCCAGATAGAAAATATTTCTATCTGTGGTTTTTATAACTAGGTGTGAATGACGTCATTACTGGAAGTGATGGGTCGAAATTTTTGGTGATTTCGAAAAAGAAGTCAGTTGATATTTTGACTCTGGGCCGAGCAGTCCAGCTGGGGGTTGGCTGGGGGTTGGCTGGGGGTGATGTAGGAACAGTCAGTATAGTAAAAATTGTGTCTCTCTCTCCTCGTGTCGAAAACCTAACCTCAAGAAGTTTATAAACGTTTCGTACCTGAACTTAAGAAAGTCGTCAGTGTTTCGCGTATTTCCCTGCATCTGTATATTTGTATAGCTGCATCTGGCTATATTACTTATCTCGTGGACCCCCATATAAATAAAAATGAAATTAACCAAAAATACTTAATCAAAATCACATCCAATATTTGTTCTGATAAATAATATTTAGTGAGAGATATACTTGTCCTGCTTGTCACAATTTGTGATATTTTTGATAAATATATAAGCAATTCTCTTTGTACAAGTCCATATCAGAATTTGGTCATCATATTGATCATTGCTGAAAATTCTATTTCGCATAAATACATCGTTGTAAAAGGTAGCAGCATTTTGATCGCGTTTTGAAATAACAATGGATACTAAGCCAAAATTTTGGGAGTGATTACTGTCTAACAAGAATTTTTATTGGTGTGTAATAGAAACTGAAAATACGAATTTACGGTTCTATCACTAATCGGATAATATAAAGATTCAAAATATCCTTGTAGCGTCTTTGGACCCCTGCAGTTGACCCACTGTGGTCCCCCTGTGATCCCCAGCTTACAGTTTGAAAGCCAGTATATTAAGTAATGCAATTGAGACAAAATAAGTGCTCAACTCGAATACAAATCAATTTTAAACCGTTCAAAAATAGCTCAGTCGATGGGACTTAGAATATACTGACTGTATCCCCTACAGAGGAGTAAGGGGCGTCCTGGGTATAACACAAAACTGCATCTCATGGTGATGCTCCAGTTCTGGAGCGACGGAGAGTGTAAAGTACCTCTTCAGTCCTTTAAAACGGCGCCCTGGGAAGACACACACCAACAAAAATAGTATTCCTACTCATAGAAACAATACTGAAGGTATACTTTGTTTAATGGCATATCAATCTTCCTGGGTTATCTAATGCCAAAGCGAACATTGCGGAACTCCAGTAGAAGTTCTATTTAACCTATAGATAGGATGATAAGGGGTTTCATACCTTTCCCGATGGTATTGGCCCGAAAGAGAACGTAATTGAGGCTAGAATTAACAGGTTGACTGATAGATTTTAACGGCATGTCAACTCGTATAGAGTAATTTTATAATCTGTGGTTAGGGAATTGCGTTCATTGTACATTTACATTAACATTTTTGTGAAGGTGATTCTTGAGAGTCTTTTCTTTTTTTTGTCAAGCAGTTCTACCAAATACCATTTTTGTGAATATGTTTCTTAAAAGTCTTTTTTTTATCAAGCTGTTCTACCAAATACCATTTTTGTGAATATGTTTCTTAAAAGTCTTTTTTTTATCAAGCTGTTCTACCAAATACCATTTTTGTGAAGATGTTTCTTAAAAGTCTTTTTTTTGTCAAGCAGTTCTACCAAATACCATTTTTGTGAATATGTTTCTGAAAAGTCTTTTTTTTATCAAGCAGTTCTATAAAATACCATTTTTGGGAAGGTGTTTCTTAAAAGTCTTTTTTTTATCAAACAGTTCTACCAAAAAATATTTTTTGACGGTGTTTCTTAAGAGTCTTTTTGTTTATCAAGCTGTTCTACCAAATACCATTTTTGTGAAGATGTTTCTTAAAAGTCTTTTTGTTTATCAAGCTGTTCTACCAAATACCATTTTTGTGAAGATGTTTCTTAAGAGTCTTCTTTTTTGTCAAGCAGTTCTTCTAAATACCATTTTTGTGAAAGTGTTTCGCAATATCTTTTGGCATGCAGTTCTATCAAATACCTTTTTGTTTAGGTGATTCTTAAAATATTTTTGCATGCAGTTCTATCAAATTTGTGTCGGTGTTTTATAAAAGACTGCTGAGGGCTGTTCTGTCAAATGCATTTTTTGTGTAACTTTTTCTGAATTGTTTTACTTTTGTTTTGTTGGTTGTTCTTTTCTTGTGTTTGGTACGCGAATCTCTAAAAAAAAATTTCTGTAGATGTTTCTTAAGAGTTTTTTAGGGGAGGGCATACAGTTCTATCAAATATATATTTTTGTGAAGGTATTTCTTAAGACTTTTTTGTCTGTTCTCTCAAATATATTTTGTATTGATTTTTCTTAAGAGTTTTGGTTTTGTTTTGTTTTGTTTTTTTGTTTTTTAGGAGTTTTTGTGCGCAGTTCTACTAAATTCATTTTTTTATATAGATGTTTACAAAGAGCTTTTTTTAACACCCCGGTGTATCAAATAGATTTTTTAAGTCGGTGTTTCATAAGAGGGTTTTTTGGCACACAGTTCTGTTAAATACATATTTTGCATAGGTGTTTCTTAAAAGTTGCTTTTTTTTTGCTCCCGGGTGTATCCAATAGATTTTTTTGTGTAGGTGTTTCATAAGAGGGTTTTTTGGGGGTTCACAGTTCTGTTAAATACATTTTTTTGCGTTGGTGTTTCTTAAGAGGACTTTTTTTGGCACCCAATTCTCTAAGATAATTTTTTGTGTAGATCTTTCTTGAGAGGGCTTTTTTAACGCAATTCTCTAGAATAAATTTTTTGTGTAGGTATTTCTTAGAAGGTCTTTTTTTTTGTCTATCAGTTCTATAAAAAAATTGTGTTTCTTTAGAGTTTTCTTATCTTTTTTGTCGCGCTGTTCTATTAAATGCATTTTTTACGTTGGTATTTAAGAGTTTTTGTTTTGTTTTGTTTTTTAGTTTTGTTTTTTGGCATACAGATCTTCATTTTTGTGTCGGTGTTTCTTCAGAGGTTTTTCTGGCAGGGTGGAGAACGCAGTGCCATCAAATACATCTTTGTGTATGCGTTTCTTTAAAGTTTTTTTGGCACACAGTTCTATTAAGTACACGTTTTAAGTATGTTTCTAAAGAGTTAGTTTTTTTAGCACGCAGTTCTATCAAATACAATTTTTAATAGGTGTTTCTTGAAAGATTTTTTTTTTTACCCCTGGGTGTATGAAATAGATGTTTTGCGAAGATGTTTCTTTAGAGTTTTTTTTTTTTTTTTGTCACGCAAGTCTATAAAAATGATTTTTGTGGAGGTGTTTCTTAAGTGTTTTTTTTTCTAGCATGCAATTCTCTAAAATAATTTTTTTTGTATAGGATTTTCTTGAGAGGGCTTTTTTGCACGCAGTTCTATCAAAAAAATCATTGTGTATTGGTGTTTCATAAGAATTTTTTTTTCTTCTGCGGTTTATACACAGTTCTATCACAAACATTTTTTTTTTGTGTCGGTATTTCTTAAGACTTTTCTGTCTGTTCTATCACAAACATTTTTTTTTGTGTCGGTATTTCTTAAGACTTTTCTGTCTGTTCTATCACAAACATTTTTTTTTGTGTCGGTATTTCTTAAGACTTTTCTGTCTGTTCTATCACAAACATTTTTTTTTTGTGTCGGTATTTCTTAAGACTTTTCTGTCTGTTCTATCACAAACATTTTTTTTTTGTGTCGGTATTTCTTAAGACTTTTCTGTCTGTTCTATCACAAACATTTTTTTTTTTGTGTCGGTATTTCTTAAGACTTTTCTGTCTGTTCTATCACAAACATTTTTTTTTTGTGTCGGTATTTCTTAAGACTTTTCTGTCTGTTCTATCACAAACATTTTTTTTTTTGTGTCGGTATTTCTTAAGACTTTTCTGTCTGTTCTATCACAAACATTTTTTTTTTGTGTCGGTATTTCTTAAGACTTTTCTGTCTGTTCTATCACAAACATTTTTTTTTTGTGTCGGTATTTCTTAAGACTTTTCTGTCTGTTCTATCACAAACATTTTTTTTTTTTGTGTCGGTATTTCTTAAGACTTTTCTGTCTGTTCTATCACAAACATTTTTTTTTTGTGTCGGTATTTCTTAAGACTTTTCTGTCTGTTCTATCACAAACATTTTTTTTTTTTGTGTCGGTATTTCTTAAGACTTTTCTGTCTGTTCTATCACAAACATTTTTTTTTTGTGTCGGTATTTCTTAAGACTTTTCTGTCTGTTCTATCACAAACATTTTTTTTTTGTGTCGGTATTTCTTAAGACTTTTCTGTCTGTTCTATCACAAACATTTTTTTTTTTTGTGTCGGTATTTCTTAAGACTTTTCTGTCTGTTCTATCACA
The DNA here is from genome assembly GCA_963585895.1 of Sepioteuthis lessoniana. Taxonomy (NCBI): domain Eukaryota; kingdom Metazoa; phylum Mollusca; class Cephalopoda; order Myopsida; family Loliginidae; genus Sepioteuthis; species Sepioteuthis lessoniana. The sequence continues at coordinate 22,251,667 of OY757909.1, forward strand.
AACATTTTTTTTTTGTGTCGGTATTTCTTAAGACTTTTCTGTCTGTTCTATCACAAACATTTTTTTTTTTTGTGTCGGTATTTCTTAAGACTTTTCTGTCTGTTCTATCACAAACATTTTTTTTTTGTGTCGGTATTTCTTAAGACTTTTCTGTCTGTTCTATCACAAACATTTTTGTATTGATTTTTCTTAAGAGTTTTTTTTTTTGTTTCGTTTTCTTGTTTTTTTTGGGGAGGGGCACGTTTATAAAAAAGATTTTTTAGTGTAGGTATTTCTCAAGAGTTTTTTGGTGGGAGGGGTAGGTATGCTGTTCAATCAAATACATTTTTTGTGTAAGTGTTTCTTAAGACTTTTTTTTTGGTGGGGGGTACCATTTCTATCAAATGCATTCTTCGTGTCCGTGTTGCTTAGGACTTTTTGGCACGCATTTTTATCAAATATATTTTGTGTACTTATTTTTAAGAGTTTGTTTTTTTTTTTAGTGGGGGGATGTAGTTCTATAAAATACCTTTTTGTGGAGGTGTTTCTAGAGAGTTTTTTGGTGGGGGGCATGCAGTTCTATCAAATACCTTTTTTGTGTGGGTGTTTTGTCTGAGCTTTTCCCCCCCCTTTTTTGGGGGGGGGTGCGCTATTCAATGAAATATATTTTTGTGAATGTGTTTTTTAAGTGCTTTCGTTGGGGGGGGGCACGCAATTCTATCAAATACATTTTGGTGCCGGCGTTTCTTAACTTTTTTTTAAGGGGGTGCAATTCTATCAAATTCATTTTTTCTCTAGGTGCTTTTTTTAATATTTGCGGGGGTCACGCAGTTCCTTCAAATGTATTTTTGTGTCGGTATTTCTAAAGAGTTTTTTTTTTTTTGTCACGCAGTTCTATTAAATACAAATAATTTTAAACAGATTTATATAACCTTTTGATAGAAACAAACATTTAAACTGTTTCAAGTGACTAATAATAATAATAATCCTTAGTAAATAATTCTATCTTCAATCAAAACTTCTAAAAGTAATTAAGTTTTATGATTTCAAGTAATTCTACCTCATATTAATAATTTTTAAATCGATTTATTTGCCTAATAGATGGCACCCTACAGGTACTACCACTCCGTGTCAACGTGGACCTGGGAGTAATGTCAATTAAGGGGTACTCCATAGTCTCTACATCTTCTCAGCAGAATCCTTACTACCAGATGCATTTTAGTATCATACCAAGGATAACCCTTTTGAGATAGTATTACCCTTTTGTAGACAACACAGTCAGCGTATTCTAAGTTCCACCGAAGAAAAAACATTGATTTTTCATCCTGGTTGGCAAACCGAAATTTAAAAAACGTTCATTACTCTCTAGACTCATTTTATATATATTGTCTATAGTTTCGAAAAGGCCATTAATATTTAAAAAAAAACCTTGGGACAATGAAACAATTAATATGCATCTTCATAAGGAAAACAAGGAAAAAATTGTTTCATAATTTTTTTCCGTTACCGAAGAAAAAGTTGATTTTCAGCCAGGGTTTATAGCTTGGAAAATTAGAATAAAAAAAACTCTTTTGAATGACTGCTAATACTTACATATGTGTGTATTATCGTAATTTTTAATATTTGTTTAGCCTGGCTAAGTACAACACAAGACTAAACAAGAAAAAAATTTTTTAAAAAAACAAAATACCTGCCTGGAAAATCAACATCGGAAATCCTAGCTTTTATCTAGAACTGTCTGACTGCGCTCAGAATTTAAAAGTTTCTTGATAATATAGACTCTATAACAACATCAGTTTAATCTCTTGGTGTTTTATTTGGTTAACTGTGTCATTATATTTACACCGGAGACGCCATGTTTATAACGTCTGTGTGCTTAGTCTAGCAACACTTTTTTTTATTTATTTATAGTGGTTCATCTAGAAAGACAAACTTAATAAAGAGAAAATTATGAAGTTTGCAAAAAAAGGATAAAACGATAAACAACAGACAACGAGCGATGAAACAATAAAAAAATGGTTGATGGAGATATAAAGAAAATATTTATAGAGAAAAAGAAAAAAACGAACAAGAAAAAATGTCTTGGGAGAAAAAAAAAGGGGAAAAAATTACTAAAATAAAATGGAACGCTATCCAAACATGAAGAGAATAAGTTTCTTTTTTCTTTTCCCGCTTTTTTTTAAAACAAGTCTTTACAACAAACAGTAGCCATCTTTGCTAATCTGCTGTACCAAAGAAATTTAAAAGCCTTTCAAGATTAACTTTGTGTCTGTGAAATTCAAGAATGACTGTCTATGCATGTCAATATAAATGCATTTATGTGAACCAGTCTTTCGAATTTATCTTCATCTTTTTTTTTAAACATCAACAGGAGCTCAAACGCTGAAAAAAAAGTAAGCGGGATTCGGGTGGTTCACAAGTTGTTATTCGATAATGTATAGAGCAGGCGGGGTTCTGTTGTTTTTTTAATTTTATTTTTGTTTTTTTATGAGTTTTCCTGAGAGCTATTATGTCAGTGTTGTGAGTCTTTTTTTAATATTGTTTTTTTTTTTGGGGGGGGGGGTAATTGGATCACAGTATGGGAACTTCACAAGAATGCTGCGTGCTTTCTTGAACAAATCCTGGAAGCAACACTACACAAAGCAGTTGCTGTATAGCCACCTGCCTCTCATCTCACAAACCATTCAAGTAAAACGAACAAAACATGCTGGAGAAACAAGGATAAACTCTTATGGACTCCTACACATGGACATACCAGTGTCGGTCGACCGCAAATACTTACTTACATCAGCTCTGTAGGGACATAGGATGCAACCTACAAGACCTGCCAGGAACGGTGGATGAGAGGGACTGAGGGCGAAAGAGAGTCAGAGAACTCCGTGCTGTCAGCGCGACTTTATGATGATGATGATGATGATGATGATGATGATATTAGAAACAATGTGGTTGACCACATATTATAATGACATCATTATACTCAAGGCATACCAACAGCACGGATTCCTTTGTCTCTCTCTATCGGGGATTGCGCTTGGTAAGTCATATAAACACACAGTATCCACACAGAGCTGATAAATATAAGTTTTTGCTGGTTAGCCAACACTGGTATATCTATGTATAGGTGTCTACAAAAAAATGACGCTGACGAGTTTGTTTTTACTTCGCCGGTAGTGCTGAGTATGTCTTTCTAGTCTTATTTGTTGGATGGGAGGTAAGTAGCCATACAGATGCTGTTGTGAGAGGGCTTCTTCTAGGATTTATTCAAAACAGCACGAAGTGTCTTTGGGTAATTTTCATCTAGATTTTACTCCAATCGTCTCATTAGAGTCTAAGTGGTGCAACTATACAATAGTACTGACATGGCTACTGCTTGGAAGAATTCCCGTTTTATCTCATCAGAGATCTGATTTTCATATGATCGTTAACCTGTCAATAGGAGTCCATGCTTTATCTCTGCATGTTTCGTCGCTTTCGTCGATGAGATATTGCTTAGAAATTATTGAATTGAATGGCATCATGTGATTTTTTAAGGATAGATTACAGAATGCTATTTGCAATCTGGATTTCTTAATAGTCCATAGTAAATAAATGAATAAATAAATAAATAAAAATTCAAAAAACAAAAACAGAAAAAAATCTTATACCAGGTTTTAGGATATGCCATTTCTTTGTATAGAAATCCAGAAGAAAAAAAAAAGATTTTTTTTAATGATTCTGGTCGGCAGTTTGTGTTCCTTTGTTTCATTTTACTTTTATTTGATTTTTTTTTTTTTTTTTCAAACACTCTTTTCAATCGATTCATAAATGACCCATTCCTTCCGGCCTGAGTAATTTGAGAGAAAGAGAGAGGGAAAGGAAACACAAAAACAGAGAGACAGACAGACAGAGAGAGGGGGTGAAGCAGGGCATTCGTGTGAAGGAAAGTTAATTTGATTTCCGTTAAATTAATAAACTGGAAATTTTCAACAAACATACAACTCACCATTTGTGCCGAAAATATTTGTTGAAGTTGACAATTTTTAAAAAAATACAGATTTTTCATTGAATCATTTCAAAATAGGGCACTAAAAAAAAGTGGAAATTGTTCGCTATATCCATATTTACCCAACCCTTCCGCTCGGGCAGGATATGACACAAGGTCAATTTTTGAGCGGAGTTTAACAGGTTTGAATTCAGAGTTTTCCTTCTCCTAGACTAGTTTCCTAACCAAGGCTGAAGAACCTAGTCCGTCCTACTATTTACCCATAGCTGGAGGGAGAATAATTGAATTCATACCTTTCCCAAGGGTATTAGTATTATGTGAAATGCAATCAGTCTCGTCCAGGATTTGAACTCGTGTCGCCGTATCCATTTCCTACGACGATAACGACTACACCACGGGCACCTCCTCACCCTACAGTGATAGTACCTGATAGGGTCCAATCTATGTACCAAATAGAATTGTTTAATCTGTGTGCTAACGAATAAGTCATGTTAAATTGAATTATTAGTGTTGATCAGCAATACTTGAAACTCTTTATCTGTGTGCCTACATTGAATTGTTAGCAAATTTTGAAACCATTTTAATGGATGCAAACAAATGATTTATGCTTAATATAACTATTCGTGTTAAAACGTTTAGAAGCATTTAACTGTGTGCAAACAAATTAGCTATGTCTCATTTAAAAAATGATTACCTGAAAAATATTAACTTACAAATTATATGTATAACTATTTAAGTGAATGCGAATAAATGAGCTCTGACTCATTAAAAATGTTATCAACAAACTGTGCTTAAAGAAATCATATATGTATAAAAAGGATTTGGCATTAAATAACATACTATAGTTGATATGCCATAAAACCCGACCAAAACAAACCAGAACAAAAATAGATGGATCCTGTAAACAAGTTGCCAGATATCGTACACCAAATAAGATGCTTGATGGCCACTAGTGATGTGTCATTCGCATACAATCCGTTCAAAACATACGGATTATTTAAATGAATTAATGATCTGGTTCTGAATGAAAATATCCGGGTCTTTTCGGTGTACTTAACGACGCATATAGTATTTTGCACGGAAGAAAACATTTAATCACAATTGTATTTTATACGACTTATTTAATGAAAATATTAAATTCTAAAATGTCTCTTTTTATTATAGGTTATGAGATACCTTCTTTTTTAAAAAAAAAAAAAAAGGATTATTTAATTGGAAGAATAGAATTATAGATTTTTAAAAAAGAGAAAAATAATGAAAAAGTAAATTAAATTTGTTTTATACAAGTCTACTTTGGGCTGATGCAACTTTCCGTATTTTGCAAATTTGTCCTCTATAGACCATTCAGAAAGTGTTTTAAATTACGACTTGTTTATCTGTATAAAACCTCATAAAAAGTTGCTAAAAGATTTTAAAGCTTTATTCAAAGATCTTCTAAACATAAAAATTCCTGAATGGATTGTTTCTCGGTTTTATGTTGAAGGAGAAAGTGCAAATCTGAACACCTTTCTTAAAGTAAAATTCATGGAAATGACTTTTGATCTTAAAGCGAAGTCTATCAACTCATTTAAAGGAACTAGATGTTACTGGATGGACGAGAAACTGTAGCAAAATATTTCAAGCTTTGTGCAACTGTTGAGCCTATTTTACAAGATTTTCCAAGTTCGTATATGGTGGAATTTGCGTTCAGCCATATGCATTTTTTACTTAGCAAACTGAGAAGCATTTTGAATTTAGAAGATAGTGATCTGAGGCTCAAAGTCAAAAACGTGCAATCTAATATTTATGATCTCAGTGTTCACCAAGCCGATCTTTCCCATTCAAAAAAGTAGTTTAAGAATTAAAGTTTCGGTTTGGTTTCTTTGTTTAATGGCATATCAACTCTTTTTAGGTTATTTAACCCATAGCTGGGAGGATAAGGGGGTTCATACCTTTCCCCAAGGGTATTTGGCCGAAAGTGAACGTAATAGCGCGACTGGAGGAGGATAAGGGGGTTCATACCTTTCCCAAGGGTATTTGGCCGAAAGTGAACGTAATAGGGCGACTGGGGGAGGATAAGGGGGTTCATACCTTTCCCAAGGGTATTTGGCCGAAAGTGAACGTAATAGCGCAACTGGGGTACGAACTCGCGTGCTACGATTCCGCAGTCCATCGCTTTAACCATTACACCACGAGGACACTCCCTTAAAGTTTCGTTTGGATCTATAGTTTATTGATTCTTTCCTCGTGTAAATTGTATTTAACACTTGAGAATGAAAATGTTTTGTAATTCGAAATTCAATTAATTTATAAGGGGATGAATGGAAATTAAATTTGATTACATCAGAGGAATCAAGTAAAAATTTTAAGAAACCCTTGTCCAGAGGAAGATTTTGTTTTTCCCATCTTTTTAAAAAAAACTTGTCATGTTTATTTATGTCGTAAATTATGCAACAATATTCTTCAAACATGACAATTATTCAAGAGTTTCCAAAGTTCCATGTGCAATGCATCGAAAGCCTTAGATATGGAATCACCCATAAATAAGTGACCACATGCCAAACTAAGCTTTATAATATCACCCACAAATAAGTACTCTCCGAACAATTTTTTCATTAAATTTGGCTACAAGGGTTGCTCAAAGTAAGAATTAAAATCAACTTTCTTCTAATGCAAACATACTAGTATTTTATAATTTCTAGAGAAATAGTATAATACAAAAAACGGATACCATTAGCTATTATTTATCATCAGATTATTTAACACTGAAACTCTATAACCAAAACTATGCATATGTAGCGGTTCAAAAATAAGTACACCCTTTGAATTTTTGTCGGCGGGTTACACAATGTAACTCATGTAGTGTAATGTTTAGCAAGCAAGACTCGCAGACCTTTAATAGCGAATTTAGTACTCACCGGGTGCACTAAATTTCTGGCCTTGTGCTAAACCCATGTAAACTTAGTAGATAACAGCAGAGGTGTTATAATCTTAACTTTGTCTTCAGAGTTTCAGAGCTGTAGAGTTTGGTAATAAATGATACCTAATAATACCGTACATCCTTTTTGAACATTAACACAGGTTTGTATTCTCATATGCATATATGTATTTACCCAACCCCCTCCACTATGAGCAGTGTGTGACATAAGGTCATTTTTTAAAATGGAGTATACCAGGTTTGAATTCAGAGTTTCCTTCTATGAGATGGTTGCCTTACCAAGGCAAAAGAACCTAGTCTGCTCAACTATTTACCCATAGCTGAAGAAAAGAGAGATGGCCCCATGCCTTTTCCGAGAGCAAAGTGAAAATACACAGTCTTGTTCAGAATTTGAACTCGGATCACCGAATCCATTTCTATATGAATTTGAATGACACTAAGTGAACCTCTTACATATAATAGGGTATGATTTGTTTGTTTTGGTTTTATGGCATATCAACCATTGTAGGTTATTTAATCCCAAATCCTTTTTATTCAGACATATCAAATATGATTTCTAAAGATTTTTAGGTGACCTTTTTAAACCAACGTCAGGTTGGTTGATTGCTTTATTTTGTTTTACGGCGTGTCAACCTTTTACGGGTTATTTAACGCCAAATTAAGTCATTTTGATAAAAGTTTCAGACAATTCAGTTTAGTATAAGTATATTTTTGTTTACACTCAGTTAAATATCACAACAGTTCTAATTCAAACAGTTCAGTTTAGTGTACAAAAACAGTTTTATTTCAAACAATTCTGTTTAGAATTAGCATACAGTTTAGTTCTAATATGACCCATAAACAGGACCCTATCAGGTGCTACCACTCCGAGCCCGAGTGGACCTGGGAGCGATGGCAATAAAGGGTACGATGGCAATAAAAGGACACTCCGCATTCCCCAAAGTTCCAGCATTACTGGAACCTCACAATCAGATTGTTTAGTGTTATACCCAGGACACTCATTGGTGGAGTCATATCTCATTGCAGATATGCAGTCGGTGTATTCTTCAACCTGTGTGCTTATACTAAACTGAATTGTTTGAAATGGAATTGTTTTGACATTTAAACGGCGTACTTGTGCTAAACTTATTTGTTTAAAGAACTGTTTATTTGTATAAAGATGGACTTGGCGTTCAATAACCTACAATGGTTGATATGCTATAAAACTAAACTAAACCAAACCTAAAACCAAGCCTAAAACCAAACCGAAAACCAAACCCTTCTGTCACGAGCTGAATGTAACACGCATCAATCTTTTTAAGCGAAATACAGAATTCAAAGTTTTCCTTCTCCTAGGCTGGTTACCTCACAATGGATAAAGAACCAAGTCTGCACTACTATTTAGCCATAGCTGAGGAGAGAAATGATGGATTCATGCCTTTTGGAAAGGCATTAGCGTGAAGTAAAAGGCAAACAGTCCAGGTTTTGAACTCGGATAGTCGATTTCATTTCCTACGACTATAACCGGTGCGGTAAGTGCGCTTCCACCGGTAACACATCTCCTCTGAACTCTCCTTGATCTCGGAATCATACATCTGTAACCGATTATATATAGCAAAAATCAAAACTACAGACTTATTTTTTTATTACGTCACTGTTTTAATAAAAATCTTGATAAAGTATATGAAACGCCCTATGAACATTAAATAGTTCTATTTCATTAAACACCTTACGAGTGGTACTTGATCAATCTAAAACGTTACTTCAATAATCATCATCATCATCATCATCAAGACATTTTAACAGCATAGATTCCTTTGATTCTCTCCCCCCCTTCTCTCTCTCTCTTGCTATCCATCCATAACAGCCATCGCTCTAAGTAACTCCTCTAAACAGCATCCAGTGTCTACACAAACCGATCGGCCAACACCAGTTTGTCCATGTGTAGGATCTCATAAGAGAACGTTACTAATGAATTCGTCCTAACTTCAATATCAATGCCCATCCCATAATAAATAAGAGATTGACTTAATCTTTTATTGGGGTGAGGGTGTCCTCGTGGAGTATTAGTTAAATCGTTGGACTGCGAAATCTTAGTAAGCGAGTTTAAACTCCAGTCACGCTATCAAGTTCACTTTCGGACAAATACCCTAGGGAAAGGTATGAACCTCCTTATCCTCCCAGCTATGAGTTAAATAGTACCACTACTGTCGTTCCAGAAAGATAGAGTTGGCATTAAATAGCCCAAGAAGGTTAATATGCCGTTAAATAACAAAACAAGCAAGCAAACAAGAATCTTTCATTTGTCATGTAGGATTGATAATCTTAAAAGATTTAAATAGTTGTCCCAAAAGCGGAAGCCGTTAATGTCCAATGAGTTTAATTGACAGGTAATGAACTTCAGAGACAGTTGAAAGCTTGGCTGTCATTCAAGGATTGAAAAGTCAGGTAACTAAAATCGTAGAAGTTTGATTTCATCTTTAAATTAGTTAGCCCAGAGCAGCACTTATTTCCCACTGTCGCTCGAAGGGCGCTCCCGACTCTCGTACGGAGTCACTTATGCTATCGAGAATGAATAAAGAATGTGCCCACAGACAATGTATTGGCTATTTATCCCGGTAAAGAATATGATACTGTGTAGAACAGCGAAGAGGAGAAGAGAGGTCACCTGCTAAAGGCGATAAGATGACGATACAAAACCCAATATGTCTTCGTCTGACTCGGACGGTTAGTGTTATGAGTGGTAAGTGTTAAGCTGTTGTTTTGTAAGATATTGCTTCCAGGATTTGTCTAAAACAGCACACAACATTCTTGTGTAGTTCGCATCTAGCCTTTTCCCAAACGTTTCGTTAAATTCCAAGTGGTAGAGCCATACAGTAGTACTAAGACGGCAACAGTTTTGATGAATCCTCCTTTTGTTTTATCAGAGCTGCAAACTGTTTTTTAGTGGAGAGAAGGAGGATTATGATATTCAGTAATTTTATGATTACTAATTTTGTTTTTGTTTTCCTTTCATTTTTACAGCAAATTGGAATTTTTAAAAAAAAGTTATTCATATAGTAAAACGTAGCTCAATTATAGTATTCTCTTCAATATCATTTAATTTCTATTCTCTTTCTTTCTAGATTCTATAGCATTATCTTCATCAGGCTTAGACACCGCAGATAAGAGCTTTCCTGATGATGGAAAAGCAAGTAGCCCGCCACTTCTTGGAAGAGGTTCGTATGAATTATATTCACATTCACTCTCATATAAACACACATCATGTTATATATATATATATGTAAGATGCAAAATCTTGGAAAAAACTTGCAATTCCTAACACTGTGACAAAGTTTCACGCAGGAAAAAAAAAGATCATTCGACCGTCTGTGAATTTATGTTTCAATATTGTAATCTTGCAAAACCTTATATTCCTAACACTGTGACATAAAGTTTCACGTAGGAAAGAACAAGATCATTCGACAGTCAGTGAATTTACATTTCAATATCGTAGTCCTTAATACACCTCTGTCTTTGTATCTTGAGTACTTTTATATTTTTAACTGAAATTTAACAAAACCCAACACCAGCACCTTATTGTACTGAAGTAAAAGTTGAACGCTCGATCAATCCTGTAAGCAACTTCATTAATATTAAATATGCACTATCCAAGCTTATCTTTCAAAATGAAGATGTAATAAGTTTGATTCGATCCCCATTGGGTCAAAAAAATATTGTACCCTTGTTCCAGACTGAAATAAGCTTAATCGAAATTTGGGACCTGCTTACATATTGTCCGACGAGTAAAGCAAAGAGAGTTTTTTTTTTAACTTTTATAACAATACATAGAAGAAATCTAGATTAATGTAATGATGAGGATCAATCAATAGATATTAGGAATCTATCTATCTATCTATCTATCTATCTATCTATCTCAGTCCATTCGAATCTATCTATCTATCTATCTATCTATCTATCTATCTATCTACGAATGTCATTCAATAATAAAGGGAATCTATCTATCTCCCTGCCTATCTGTCTGTCTATCTATGAGTGTCATTCAGTAAATAAGGGAAATCTATCGAGCTATCTTCGAGGGTCATTCAATAGATATTAGGAATTTATCTATCAACGAGTGTCATTCAATAATAAGGGAAATCTATCTATCTCTCTATTTATCTATCTATCTACGAGTGTCATTCAATAAATAAGGGAAATCTATTTTGCTATCTTCGAGGGTCATTCAATAAATATTAGGAATCTACCTATCTATCTATCTATCTATCTATCTATCTACGAGTGTCGTTCAATAAATTAGTGAAATATATCTATCTATTTATCAATCTATCGATCTGTCCCTGAGGATCATTCAATAAGTGAAACCTATCAATCTAAGAAGGTCATTCAATTAACAGGGAGTATCTATCTCTTTACAGGGGCCATTCAATGAATAAGACGAAAATTATTTCAATTTCACAAACATATTTCTTTTCTGGTTGTATAAATTAGCAGAAAACCAAACAGGAGTACTCCAAGCTTGAACAGGGGTCTGCCATCAAATGTTCGGCGGCCGAGAAGTGCAAATCATGTGCAATTCATAAAAAATGTGTGATTTATTAAAACAAATTTTAATCAAAACGTGTTAACAACATGTTTACCACTTCGAGCTTGAGTCAAAAAGGCAGTTCATTGACTCCTCGATAAAGAAAAAGTTCCAGATACAGTAATTAATAAATAAGGTCATCTTGACTGTCGTTTGAGACATGAAAGGACCCATCACTATTGATTTGTTGGAAAAAATGCAACTCTACACAACTCCTTTGGCAAAATTCACCTTATTTATTGAATTACCCTCGTATTTACCTTTCTAATTAAATAATGAGCACAAACAAAGAATAAATGAAATAACATACAAATCATCCTCATCATATCGCGCTGGTAGCACGGATATCCCTGACCCTCTCTCACCACTCCTCCCTATCGTTCATCGCCCTAGGTAGGTCTTCAGGACAACATCCCGTATCCTCACATAGCTGCTGAATGTATGTTCGTGCTGGTCGTCCTGCTTTTGCACGGCCATGTGTGGGGGTCCATAAGAGTACATCTCTTATGAGTTCGTCCCTGCTTCTCTAGCAGTGTCCTGCATGTCTGGCTCATCTAACTTGAATAGTTTTCGTGATAGGGGGCAGGTGGCCGTACAGTTGGTGTCTTGTGGGGTGTTGCCGCCAGGACTTGTTTAAGATTGCACGTAGCATTCTTGTGTAATTGCCGTCTAGCTTCTTCTCCAGCCGTTTTGTTAGCGTCCATGTAGTGCATCCATATAGCAGTATCAATGTGACCGCTGCCTGGAAGAAACTGCGTTTGAGACATGAAAGGACCCATCACTATTGATTTGTTGGAAAAAATACAACTCTACACAACTCCTTTGGCAAAATTCACCTTATTTATTGAATTACCCTCGTACTTACCTTTCTAATTAAATAATGAGCACAAACAAAGAATAAATGAATTAACATACAAATAGATATTTTAATATACATCACCTCTCCCAGAAATATTTTTGTCAACATTCACCTGCAGCGTCTCATCAACCGAAATGCACATTGACACGCGGCTAACGAAGGCATGGACAGCTATCGATAGGCTATCGATCAAATGGAAATCAGACCTAACCGATAAAAGGAAACGCAGTTTCTTCCAGGCAGCGGTCGTATCGATACTGCTGTATGGATGCACTACTTGGACGCTAACTAAACGGCCGGAGAAGAAGCAAGACGGCAATTACACAAGAATGCCTCGAGCAATATTGAACAAGTCCTGACGGCAACACCCCACAATGCACCAACTATACGGCCACCTACCTCCCATCACGAAAACTATCCAAGTTAGACGAACCAGACATGCAGGACACTGCTGGAGAAGCAGAGACGAGCTCATAAGTGATGTACTCCTATGGACCCCACATATGGCCAGGCAAAAGCAGGATGGCCAGCTCGAACATACATTCAGCAGCTATGTGAGGATACGGGATGTAGCCCTGAAGACCTACTTGAAGCGATGAACGATAAGGAGAAGTAGCGAGAGAGGGTCAGGGATATCCGTGCTAGCGGCACGTCATGATGATGATGACATGATATAATGGTTAGTGACTCAGATTTGGCATTAAACTTCATCTTGTAGCGAGGCTCCAGTTCTGAAGCTCTAGAAAGAGTAGAGTCACTCCTTCATTGCTATTACTCCCAGGTCCACTTTGACCTATTAGAATTCCATTTACATCTATGGGTCAAATATATGTTTGAAATTTATTAGTATTAGATAGAAATATTGGAGTACAAATTATTTACATTAAGAATGCTTACTTGAAGCCATGGTTGTTTACTAAGGGACATTATTATAATTAACCGGGCAATTGGCCTAATGAGTAAAGTGTTCGCTAATGGTCAGGGAGACAGAGGTTCAATCCCAGGGCGAGTCATACCAAAGACTCAAAGAATGGTACTTGATGCCGCCTTGATTAACACTCAGCATTATAAGGTACAGATCAAGGATAAGTGGAACAATCCAGGTAATAGAGTAGTGCCCTCCCCTCGATATTGAATCTATTGAAAAAGGAGCCTTCGAAACGCCCTCCACTACGATCGCCAATTTTTCTTTATTATTATAATAAATTACTTAAAACCATACAATTCCTTTGAAATGCTTGAAGCCATATACTTCTATGAAAATTATTAATAATAAATAGGAATACTTGAATGATATACGTGTGTGCAAATTAATAAAATTAGTGAATAATCCAAACCATATAATTTTCTGCAAATTATTTGTAATGGATAGAAATAATTGAAACTGTCAAAAAATGATTATTACAATTAAATAAGAATGGTTACTTGAAACCATATAAGTGTATACAAATTATTAGTATTTGGTCGAATGAATTTATATAACTGTGTACAAATTATTTGTATTAAGAATAGTTAATTGAAGCTATAGTTATTTGCAAATTATTTTGCTCATTTGAGCAGCGTTAGCGGATGGGTTTCCCACTGGAGTCTGAGTGACAAGTCTCCTCAAGTCTCCAGGACTCTTCTTAGTATTCTGGCCGATCTTAACAATGCAGTAGTTTGGATGGCCGCCACTCACCCTCTTATTCACAAGTCCTCCAGTCCCTGTACCATTCCTTTGGAGTATCTGATTAAAAAATAATCATACTCCTTTAAGTTGTCTAAATTTCTGAGACGAAGCTTGATGATTTTTATCATTAAGGGTTTTCGGACTATTGTCTTCATCTTTATTGTTATTTCCTCAACTTTTCGGCCGATATGTCCTCCGGCCTTCTTCAGGTGTTTGTCGAAATCGGGAACCTTCACTCTGAATTGTCCAGCAGGACACATAGCGTAACGGTTATAGGCGTTGGTTCCCTAAGCTTCTAAAGAGACAATCATCTGAAGGTTGTAGGTTCAATCCTGACTGCAGGCGAGTAACAATACAGGAATACTTAACGCTTGTACCCGATTATCGCTAACGGAATCAGAACAGGCGACCCCTGCGGATTTAATAAAGGAGGTAGTTCGAAGTTCCGTAAAGGTTTCCGAGTTCTTTCCTGAAGAAGGCCGGAAGACATATCGGCCGAAACGTTGTGGAAATAACAATAAAGGTGAAGACAATAGTCCGAAAACCCTTAATTATAAAAAAAACTCCTTTAAGTGTTTTTCACACCAACGTTAGCTAATGGTTTTCCACTGGAGTTTGAGAGACAGAAAATATCCTCAAGTCTCCGGGACTCTCCTCAGTATTCTGGCCGATCTAAGTAATTCTGTAGTTTGGATGGTCTCCATTCACCCTCTTATTTCCAAGTTCTCCAATCTCTAGACCAATCTTTTGGGGAGGCGAGCGCTCCAACTACTATTGGTATCACCGTCACTTTCATGTTCCATAGCTTTTTCAGTTCTCTAGCAAGATCTAGGTATTTATCTCTCTTTTCGCTTTCTTTCAGCTTTACTCTGTGGTCAGCCGGAACGCAGAGTCCACAATTCGACAAGTTCTCTTCTTTTTTTTTTACTTTTTTTTTCAATACCACTCTGTCTGGTCGTCTGGCCGAGGTTAGGTGATCCGTTTGTATCTCAAAATCCCCGAGAACTTTCTGCGTATTATTTTCCACGATTATTATTATTATTGCTGTTGTTGTTATTATTAGTTACTTGAAACCATACAAGTGCTTGAAATATTTGAAACGACGTATATGTGTGAAAATTATTTGTATTAGATAGGAATATTTGAAACTATATAATTGTCCGTAAATTATCTAAATATGAATAATACTTGTAAGCATATTACTGTGAACAAATTATTTGTATTAAGAACAGTTATTTGAAGCAATAACTGTTTACAAAGGATAATCATAATTCGTTATGTGAAACTAGATAATTGCAAGAAAAAGACTGAATTTGGTATAAAATAACCCAAGAAGGGTTGATATATCGTAAAACCAACACACCAACCATATAACAATTTGCATGCAAACAATTGTTAGTAGATTCCATTCTCACTTGAAGCAAAATATTTCTGACCTTGTTTCAAACAATGATAAGCTGAATAAATGACCACGGCAATGTTTTTGTCTAATTCATTGTCCAATCTTTTATCAATTAGTTTTAGAAGAAAAAGATTGAATTAAATAAAATAATTAACAAAAATTAGAAAAATATATCCTATATATAATCTAAAATGAATGTATGTTTACCCACCACTCTGCAGAGGTCTCGTTACTGAGAGTTTGATGTGTTAAGAAATACGTGCAACTGATAGTTATATGACAGTAATACGACAGCCACAGAAAGATGAGTAAGCATCCAATCATTTTAGTTTTTATATTGCTCTTCAAGCGGGTATTGAGCACTTTTTTGATTTATGATACAATCCATCAGATGAGCTTTAATAAGCGAAATAAATTTATTATGAATACAATTTTTGAATTTCTTGTTTTTTAAACAATATATATATATATGTGTGTGTGTGTGTATGTGTGTTGGTCTACTAAAAAAAGAACACTAACTTTATTAGAACTGGTTTTATTGATTGTCTGATTGATTTTTATGACATGTCCATGCGTCTCAGGTAATTTTATTCCTACGGGTTTGGGAATCGCATTCAGTGTTCATTTGTATTTACAATTTTGTCATGTTGTTTTTGGAAAGTTTTTTTGCACACAGGTATATGATATAAAATACTCCTGTCTTATAGAAATAATTTGCACATAGGTGTATGCATTCAAGTATTTTTATCTAATATAAATAATTTTCTCACGGGTGTATTATTTCAAGTATCCTGATCTAATAGAAATATTTTGCTCTCGGGTGTATTCTTTCAAGTATTTTAATCTAATTGAAATATTTTGCTCATGGGTGTATTGTTTCAAGAATCTTGATCTGATAGAAATATTTTGCTCATGAGTGTATTGTTTCAAGAATCTTGATCTAATAGAAATATTTTGCTCATGGGTGTATTGTTTCAAGAATCTTGATCTAATAGAAATATTTTGCTCATGGGTGTATTGTTTCAAGAATCTTGATCTAATAGAAATATTTTGCTCATGGGTGTATTGTTTCAAGAATCTTGATCTGATAGAAATATTTTGCTCATGGGTGTATTGTTTCAAGAATCTTGATCTGATAGAAATATTTTGCTCATGAGTGTATTGTTTCAAGAATCTTGATCTAATAGAAATATTTTGCTCATGGGTGTATTGTTTCAAGAATCTTGATCTAATAGAAATATTTTGCTCGTGGGTGTATTGTTTCAAGAATCTTGATCTGATAGAAATATTTTGCTCATGGGTGTATTGTTTCAAGAATCTTGATCTAATATAAATATTTTGCTCATGGGTGTATTGTTTCAAGAATCTTGATCTAATAGAAATATTTTGCTCATGGGTGTATTGTTTCAAGAATCTTGATCTGATAGAAATATTTTGCTCATGAGTGTATTGTTTCAAGAATCTTGATCTAATAGAAATATTTTGCTCATGGGTGTATTGTTTCAAGAATCTTGATCTGATAGAAATATTTTGCTCATGGGTGTATTGTTTCAAGAATCTTGATCTAATAGAAATATTTTGCTCATTGGTGTATTGTTTCAAGAATCTTGATCTAATAGAAATATTTTGCTCATGGGTGTATTGTTTCAAGAATCTTGATCTAATAGAAATATTTTGCTCATGGGTGTATTGTTTCAAGAATCTTGATCTGATAGAAATATTTTGCTCATGGTTGTATTGTTTCAAGAATCTTGATCTGATAGAAATATTTTACTCATGGGTGTATTGTTTCAAGAATCTTGATCTAATAGAAATATTTTGCCCATGTGTGTATTGTTTCAAGAATCTTGATCTGATGGAAATATTTTGCTCACTGGTGTATTCTTTCAAGTATTTTTATCTAATATAAATAATTTGCTCACGGGTCTATTGTTTCAAGTATCTTTTCAAACAGAATATTTTGCTCATGGATGTATGCTTTTAAGGACTACCAATTTTAGCGATGCAGTCAGTAAAAAAAAAGATATTGACTATATGTGTCAAGAAAAGAGGGCGGAAGAGGGTTTGCCAGCATTGAAGACAGCATTGATGCATCGATACAACGACTCGAAGATTATATAGAAAAGTGCGATAGAAGACTGATCAGGGCTAGCAGAAACAATACTGACGATTGCCCAGTCAGCTGGGGCTGTAGAATACACTGACTGCACCTCTGCAGAAGAGTAAGACTCCCAAATGAGTGTCCTGTATATGACACTAAACAATCTGATGGTGAGGTTCCAGCAGTGCTGGAGCTTTGGGGAATGCGGAGTACCCCTTCATTGCCATTGCTCCCAGGTCCACTCTGGCCCGAAGTGGTAGCACCTGATAGGGCCCTATCTATGGGTTAAATAGAACAGCATACTTATGCTAAAATGAATTGTTTTGAATAAACTGAATAGCTTGAAATGGAAACGTTTTTAACAATTAAACCGTACTTAAATTTAAACTACGTGATTATGCTTAACTGAATTATTTGAAATAGAACTGTTTTGACATTAAAACTGTATTTACAATTAACTGAATTGTTACATATAACTGCTTGAGTAGTTTGAAATAGAAATGTTTTTGACAAACTGTGTACTTATGCTTAACTGAATTGTTTTAAATAGAACAGATTATTCACATAAAAATGGATTTGGCGTTAAATAACCTACAAAGGTTGATATGCCATAAAACCCAACAAACCAAACCAATACTGACGACGAGAGGATTAGCAGAACGGAAATAGCCAAAACACAAAAGTGGGAAGAAAAACAACTATATGGACGTTTTAAGCGACTAACAAGTGAAATATCACGCGAGAAAACGTGGACACGTTTAAGAAAAGGAAACCTTAAGAGAATAACTGAATCTCTTCAATTAGCAGCACAAAACAACACCAGAAGGACCTACCATATCAAAGCAAGAATAAATAAGATGCAACAAAACAGCAGATAGAGATTATGTGAGGATTGAGACGAAACAATCAATCCTATAATAAGCGAATGCAGAAAATTGGCACAGAAATAAGTATAAGACTAAGCACAACTGTGTGGACAAGGTGATCCACTAGGAACTGCGCAAAAAATTGAAATGTGACCATACGAACAAATGGTATATACACAACCCAGTATCTGTCCTTGAGAATGAGACACACAAACTCCCCTGGGATTTTGAGATGCAAACGGATCACCTAATCTCGGCCAGACGACCAGACCGTTTAATAACTGAAAGAAAAAGAGAGAACTTGCAGAAGTGTGGACTTTGCTGTGCCAATGGACCACAGAGTAAAATTGAAAGAAAGCGGAAAGAAGGATAAGTACTTCAACCTTGCCAGGGAATTGAAAAAAAACTGTGGAACATGAAAGTGACGATTATACCAATTGTAATAGGGGCTCTTGGTACAGTCATCAAAGAATTGGTACAAGGACTGGAGGACTTGGAAATAACGGGACGAGTGAAGACCGTCCAAACTACAGCATTATTGAGATCGGCCAAAATACTGAGAAACGTCCTGGAGACTTGAGGAGACTTGCTGTCACTCAAACTCCAGTGAAAACCATCAGCTAACTATGATGTGAAAAAACACCCAAGGAATAAATAATAATAATAATAATAATAAGAGGACGGCCAGAATACTGAGACGAGTCCTGGAGACTTGAGGAGACTTGCTGTCACTCAAACTCCAGTGAAAAACCATCCGCTAATACTGATGTGAAAAACTCTAGAGGAGTAAATAATAATAATAATAATAATAATAATAATAATAATAATAATAAGAAGAAGAAGAAGAAGAAGAAGAAGAAGAAGAAGAAGAAGAAGAAGAAGAAGAATACAATGATCTGCAAAAAGAAATTGAAAATATATGGCACCTTAAAAATACGGCCGTTCCAGTATTAGTGAGAGCACTGAGTATGAACAAAAAAGGGACATTAAAAACATATTTACAAAGTACGTGGCTGTCCCAGCCGATATGAAATACAAAAAATGCACATTGTGGCACTGCTCATCTCCTTAGGAGAGGGGAACCAATGAGACTGAAAATATGTGACCCATTTATAGGACCCTATCAGATGCTACCACTCCGGGTCAGAGTAGACATGGGAGCGATGGGATTGAAGGGGTGCTCCGCATTCCCTAAACCTCAAGCATTACTTGGACCTCATCATCAGATTGTTTACTGTCATATCCAGGATACTCGTTGTGGAGGGTCTTACCCCTCTGCAGAGATCAATTTTACAGCCCCAGCTGTTTGAAAGAGAACTGTTTGCTCATTTAATTGGGTAAACAAAGGACAGATGTTTAATTGAATTGTTAGTGATTCATAGCAATACTTGAAACCATTTAACTTTGTTGACTTATGTTTACGATTCATATATCTAATATATATGAGTTAACCGGATTTGGCATTAAATAACCTACAATGGTTGATATGCCATAAAACCCAACTAAATCAAATCCTACATATTTAGTATATATGTATAAAGAGGATTTGGCATTAAATAACCTACAATGGTTGATATACCATAAAACCCAACTAAACCAAATCCTACATATTTAATATATATGTATAAAGAGGATTTGGCATTAAATAACCTACAATGGTTGATATACCATAAAACCCAACTAAACCAAATCCTACATATTTAATATATATGTATAAAGAGGATTTGGCATTAAATAACCTACAATGGTTGATATACCATAAAACCCAACTAAACCAAATCCTACATATTTAATATATATGTATAAAGAGGATTTGGCATTAAATAACCTACAATGGTTGATATACCATAAAACCCAACTAAACCAAATCCTACATATTTAATATATATGTATAAAGAGGATTTGGCATTAAATAACCTACAATGGTTGATATACCATAAAACCCAACTAAACCAAATCCTACATATTTAATATATATGTATAAAGAGGATTTGGCATTAAATAACCTACAATGGTTGATATACCATAAAACCCAACTAAACCAAATCCTACATATTTAATATATATGTATAAAGAGGATTTGGCATTAAATAACCTACAATGGTTGATATACCATAAAACCCAACTAAACCAAATCCTACATATTTAGTATATATGTATAAAGAGGATTTGGCATTAAATAACCTACAATGGTTGATATTCGATAAAACCAAACCAAACCAAACCAAACCAAATCTCACTGTAATAGAGGGAGTCACTGACGCGTGGTGGTTAATGCGCTGAACAGCAAAATCGTTTCGTTGTAAGCGAGTTCGAACTCCAGTCACAGTATTACTTTCACTTTCGCAGTAATACCTTTGGGAAAGGTATGAACCTTCCCCCCCCCGCCTGTGGATTGAATAACTCCACTAATATTCTTCTGCAAGGATAGGTTCGGCATTAAATAACCAACGAAGGTTGGTATACCATTAAACAAAGAAACCAAACCTCACTGTAATAGAAATGATGTCCCGGGTGAGTTGCAATGAAACAAAACAAAAAAAAATAGTCATGGTAATAATAACAACATACGCAGCACTTAATCCCAGAGAGAACACCAGGCCTGGGATTGATTGATTGATTAACAAAAAAAAAAAAAAGAATTTACTATCAAGTCGATTTTGCCGGTCAGCCAGACCACAAAATAAAAATGAAAGAAAACGAAAATATAGACAAATACTTAGACCTTGCCGGAGAACGAAAAAAATGTAGAACGTGAGAATGACCGTAATACCAATTATAGTTGGTGCGTTTGGAATGGTCCCCAAAGAAAAAATAGGAGTGATTGGAAATCAAAGGAAGGATCAAGAATATCCAGAATATAACATTATTTAGATCGGCCAGAATACTGAAAAGAATCCTGGAGACATGCAGAGACTTGCTGTTGCTCAGGCTTCAGTGAAAACCTCCCATCTAATGCTGCTGGGAAAAAGTCAGAAAGAGTATGATGATAATAATAATAATACATGTAAAAGAGCAAAGAAAGACTGATTACAGCGAGACCAGAAAGGGAAACGGTAAAAGAGAATCTGAATCTTTTCTAATAGCCACACAAAACAACGCCATAAGGACCAACTATGCTAAAGCAAAAATTGTCAAGTCACAAAAAAATAGTAAATTTAGGTTATGTGCTGATTGAGACGAAATGATCAGTCATATAATAAGCGAATTCAAGTTAATCACCGCAAAAAGAGTATAAGGCTAGACACCATTGGAGGAAGAAGGTAATCTACTTGGACATGAGCAAAAAACCGAAATTTGATCATACGAGCAAATGGTATATGGACAACCCAGAATCTTTCCCGGGAAATGAGATACAGAAACTTTACTGAGATTTTGAGGAACAAATGGATTACCTAATCTCGACCAGACAACTTGACTTAGTGTTAGTCAAACCTGCGGAATAGTGGACTTTGCCGTCCTAGCGGACCACAGAATGAAAATAAAAGAAAACGAAAAGACAGATAAGTATCACGACCTTGCGAGAGAACTAAAAAAAAACTATGGAACATGAAGGTGACAGTGATTCCAATTGTGGTTGGTGCACTTGGAACAATCCTCAAATGATTGGTAAAGAAACTAAAAGACTTAGAAATCAGAGGATAAGTTGAGACCATTCAGACGACAGCATTAGATCGGCCAGAATACTGAGAAGAGTCCTGGAAACTTGAGGAAACTTACTGTTAATCAGACTCCATTGAGAAACCCTCAGCTAACCATATTTACCAACCCCTCCACTCGGGCAGGATTTGACACAAGGTCAATTTTTAAGCGGGGTTTAACAGGTTTGAATTCAGAGTTTTCTTTCTCTTTGACTAGTTGCCTCACCAAGGCTGAAGAACCCAGTCTTTGCTACTATTTACCCATATCTGGAGGGAGAATAATTGGGTTCATACCTTTCCCAAGGGTATTAGTGCTATGTGAAAAGTAATCAGTCTCGTCCAGGATTTGAACTGAATATCAACCACCAAAAACGACGAATGCATTTCAATACTTTATTTGGGAGATGCGACTGTTCTTTTAATAGTCCAGGATGACTTATCAACGCAACAGATTAGCCTTATGAAACCCAAAAATAAAGTTGAAGTTTAAAAGGTATCTTTGTCTCTTTTCTTCCTTCCGGCAGTAATTCCTTTAAAGCCTTCACAGATTCAGAAGAAGCCAACGAATTAAATGGAGTTGAGAAGAATCAAATGGATTCAGATATCTAAGCACAAAACTGACCTCTACCAACTAAACGAAACATATTTACAACAGCTCTGCACAGATACAGTATGTAGTCTAGAAGACCTGCCGGAAGTGATGGATGATAGGGACGAATGACGAGATAGAGTTAGGGTAATCCGTTCTAGTAGCGCGACATCGTGATGATGATAATGATGTGTACATGTATATATATATAAAAGTAAAGTTGGCGACCTTAGTCGAGGGTGACCAGAAGGCTCCATTTTCAATAGCTTCTACACCGAGGCGTAGGGGAGGGCTCTGGATTGCTCCACATTACACTAGATCCTTACTTTATAATGCTGAATGTTAAGCAAGGAGGCATCAAGTACCATTTTTTGAGTCTTTGGTATGACTCGACCTGGGATTGAACCCCAGTCTCGCGGACCATTGGCGAATATATATATAATATACTCTACTTATTAAACCAATTGCTCGGATATATATATATATATATATATATATATATATATATATATATATATATATCATCATATCGTGCTGGTAGCATGGATATCCCTGACCCTCTCTCGCCACTCCTCCCTATCGTTCATCGCCCTAGGTAGGTCTTCTGGACAACAGCCTGTATCCTCACATAGCTGCTGAATGTACGTTCGAGCTGGTCGTCCTGCTTTTGCGCGGCCATGTGTGGGGATCCATAAGAGTACATCTCTTATGAGTTCATCTCTGCTTCTCCAGCAGTGTCCTGCATGTCTGGTTCGTCTAACTTGAATAGTTTTCGTGATAGGGGGCAGGTGGCCGTACAGTTGGTGTCTTGTGGGGTGCTGCTGCCAGGACTTGTTCAGGATTGCACGCAGCATTCTTGTGTAATTGCCATCCAGTTTCTTCTCCAGCCGTTTTGTTAGTGTCCATGTAGTGCATCCATATAGCAGTATCGATGTGACCGCTGCCTGGAAGAAGCTGCGTTTCATCAGACCTAACCGATATATATATATATATATATATATATATATATATATATATCCGAGCAATTGGTCTAATGAGTAGAGTATATTTATCATATATATATATAATGAAAATTTGATTGATAGATAGATTTGAATGAGTACTGTCATTTAATAATCTTTACTTAATTTGGCAAAAGGCCAGAAATCTGGTGAAGCTTGAGAGAGAGAATCGGATAAATATGCTGACAGAATAGCTTCTATAAAGAAAAGAAGCCGACATTTTAAAATGTTTTTTATGACCTTAAGATAGAAAAGAAATTTTTTTAAATTCCATATTATTTCCCCAATAATTCATTCATTTTTCTTCTCCTCTCTTCTTTTTGTCACTCATTCCTTCAATTATTCATTCGACTTTATACACCCAGCCTTTAATAATTAAAATTACAGACTCCCGCTGTTAACAGTCTTCGTTAGTTTCAGATTTATTCTGATACAGCCGTGTTATTTCGTCTGTCATCAGCATTTCGTCTTTTTTTTTTTCTTTCTTCATCTTTTTCCCAATAAAATAAAATAAAATAGAATAAACTCTTAAAAAAGAAAAGACATTCCCGTGTCGTTGATTAAATAAATTGAACGAAAAAAGAGAAATGGCCATCTTTGTTTATTTAATTCTTTATCTTAAAATGGCCAAAAAGAAAGACGTCTTTTGTTTTGTTTTGTTTTGTTTTGTTTTGTTTTTGTTGGTTCTTTTTTTTTTTTTTTTTTTTTTTTTTTTACTGGTTACCTTGAGAACTAAATAACACTTGGTTATTAAAGCAACGGGAGGTCCGACGTCAAACAGATGGTTACACCAAAGGAGGTAAAAAAACTTCAGCGTTGTGATTTTATGAAAGGCACTGATATTGACAGATGTGAAGTAGAATATAAAAAAAAGTGCAATTCGGTTCCTTCTTTTAAGAAAGAAAGAGTTGCGTCCCTTTATAAGAATTTAAAAAAATAAAAAGATAAGAAAGAATCCACAGGAGTAGGTGTCGCGGTCTATAGATACAATAATATAAAACCCGGGTAACATCGACAGGAGATATTAAAAACAGGTACGACTAACCAGTTTGATAAGAAAAATTAAGGTTATTTGAATAAAAGGTCATATTTAGAGAGAAAATGCAAACCTGTGCAATATTCGTGTTTTAGTACTTTTGTTTTTTTTATTACTTTGTTTTTGGAACTTTTAGGACTTTTTTATGTATTTGCTTTAAAAACGACATTAAATAACCGAAGAAGGATTCACGTTATAAAACCTTGATAGAGTACGACAGGGATATATGTATATATATATATATATATATATATATATATAAGGTATTCTTCAATCCAGTAAATCCGGAGTAGGGAACAATTCCGTCAAGACAAATAAATTATTCAAATTTCGAATACATTAATATTCCTGGTAGAGAGCTCAATGTAAATAAATTCACAGACCAAATAATACTATTTCAAGAAAAAAAACAATATTCGGTCACATTAGGATAATAATTTTTTTTTCCTGAAGTCCTGTTAAAAATTATTTGAGAGTCTTTGATTCATATCAATGCTCTTAACAAGATGGAAATAAATTCATAATCCTAAGGTGACCGAATATGGTTTTTTTCTCGAAATAATATATATATATATATATATATATATATATATGTGTGTGTGTGTGTGTGTGTGTGTGTGTGTGTGTGTGAATAATGGCAAAAAATCAGATAATATGGCGAAAAATGAAAAACAAAAAATCCAAAGTGAATAGTTTATTATGAAAGAAAATCGACGCTATAACCTTTTGGTTTTAATAAATCTAAATCTTCGATAATCTAATAACTCTCTATAACAGCTTAACAATTTAAGTTTTGGTAATGTTTTATTTAAACCCGGGACGTTATAGCATCGTCTTTCTTTTTTATTAAATTCCTCACTTTGGATTACTTTGTTTTCCAATTTTTCTCCATATATATATATATACATATATATGAAATTTTCCGTTGGTCCAATGAGAGATAAATATGGAATTACTTTAAAATAAATAGTTCCACAAGAGAACATGCTTTTAGGTTATTTATTCTCCTTCAACACATGTTTGACGTTTTAAGCTGTCTTCAGGAAGTGAATGGTTTATTTCGGTGTTCCCTTGGGTTTTATAGTGGTAACTGTTTTGATAGGGTGGTGGTTCTTTTTAATTCCAGAATGTACGTCTGTGAATGTCCAGTTCGAGTAAATTGTCGGTGTTTCTCGTTTTCTTATATATATATATATATATATATATATATATATATATATATTCCAGCCAAGTATTTCAAATTTCGCCCACATTCTTATGTATGTCTGTGTGTCGAAATTGTGTGTGCATCAAAGTGATTTGTTTAAATCGATTATTCGTTTATTTTTGTTTCGTACACACACACACACACACACACTCAGACGCGCGTGCGCACACACACACACACACACACACACACATATATATATATATATATATATATATATATATATATATTTGAAGGGAAATAATACAAATTTTGATAGATTTATCAATAAAGTCGATGTTGAACGTTTCGATTATAATAACCTTCTTCAGGACTTTAAATTCATGAAAAATATTTTTTTTATAAAGGGATAGATGTTTGATGAAGAAGGTTATTATAACCGAAACGT
The DNA here is from genome assembly GCA_963585895.1 of Sepioteuthis lessoniana. Taxonomy (NCBI): domain Eukaryota; kingdom Metazoa; phylum Mollusca; class Cephalopoda; order Myopsida; family Loliginidae; genus Sepioteuthis; species Sepioteuthis lessoniana. Next base: position 22,277,868 of record OY757909.1, read on the forward strand.
TCAACGTCGACTTACATAATAAATTTATTAGGTTTTATGTTATTTTTTTCTACTTTTCTTCATACTGTCAGATTTAATTTCCCTATTACCTATATATATATATATATATATATATATATATATATAGATAGATAGATAGATAGATAGATAGATAGATAGAATGAAAATAATTTCTACATGGCCAAGAGCAAGTGTACCAAGGTTTCACCAAACGATTCTTCAGGATTAATATATGTATGTATGTATGTATATTCATGAATATAAATCTAAAAATCAAATTGAATTAATAATAACAAACAGGATAAAGTAACTGATAGAAAATAAAAAAGATAAAATAAAAAAGATTATTAAAAGTCAAATGAATGAAATAAGTTTTTATTAAATAAGAATAACTGAAAATACAATAAATAAAAAAGGAATAGATAAATAAACGAAATTAAGTAAAACGAAAATGAATGATGAAAAAAATAAAAAATACATGGAAAAAGTAAAAATAAATCAAATGAATCAACTAACAATGAATAAAAGAAATAAAAATAAAAAAATGAATAAGAAAACGTAAAATGATATAAATAAAAATAGCATGAAATGAATAATAGAATAGAATAAAATATTAAGCAATAAATGAAAAAAGTAAAGTTGGCGACCGTAGTCGAGCACCACCCGAAGGCTCCTTTTTCAATAGCTACTACACCGAAGTGTAGGAGAGAGCGCTACTCCTTTCCTCGGATTGCTCCACTTTACCCTCGATACGTACGTTATATTGCTGAGTGTTAAGCAAGGAGGTACCATTTTCAAAGTCTTTGGTATGACGTGACCTGGGATTGAACCCAAGTCTCCCAGACCATTGGCGAACACTCTACAATGAGCCGGTTTAAAAAATAAATAAGAAAACGTAAAATGATGTAAATAAAAATAACATAAAATAAATAATAAAAATAAAATAAAATAAACAATAAATAAGAAAACGTAAAATAAAAATAAATAAACATAGAAAAAAAGTAATATAAGTAAAATAAACAATAAGCAACAAAATAATTATCGAAATAATATAATTAAAATAATTCTTTTAACTTTAAATTTCAATCAATAGTATATTTGCCATTATTTTAAATCATTCCTTGAAATTTATCAGGTAGATTGTTGATTCCTCTCAAGAAAAAGTCAACTATTTTCTGGCACAAGCAGATTTCCAGAAAAAGTTTCCTCAATATCTTTTAGTCCTTCAGAGCATTTTGCAAAGAAGGAAAAAGATGGAAATCAATTGGTACAAGGTCTGGTAAATATGGTGGATAAGGTTGAACAGACCAACCAAAATCTAATATTTTTCCTGCGTGATTCTTGCTGAATATGGATTTGCGTTATCATGCGAGAAGTACAACGTTTCACCTGTGACACAATGGGGGGGGGGGGGCATCCGTTTCTGTTGGTGTGGGTGTGGGTGCCAATCAGAGGATCCCTTTGTCTATTTTGGCGCGAAACCCACACGAAGTGCTTGCACACGAGATCTCCCATGCGACCGGAAGAGGACGAGGGAAGGCAAGGTCCCAGAGCAGGACAGAACAGGGCATAACAGAAGAAACCAGTCGACAGAACAGAATTCGGCAGAACAGGGCAGTCGGCAGAACGTGAGAGTATGAGTCAGCGTTCCAGGTGGCCTTGTGGGAATCTCGCTCGAACCCACGCTCGCGCTAGCCCACAGATGCACTGAAAGCTACCCGAAAGTGTCACAAACTTCTTCCTTCTTGCGCTTGGAGCTAACCCAAGTCCGTGTTTGTTGGTTCTCTTTTCTTCCGCCCTCTCGGTTGTGTATGTTAGTTTTGTGTGTCCGTAAAAAATGAGAAATACCCTTGGCCGGAAATGAGAGAAACCACAAGACGATCTGATGGTCATTAGTGTTTTAGGAGGTTGAGACAGTGGGGGTCGCCCAGCAGTGTTTTGTCCCATTCCAGTTGATGGGTGCGGGCTGTTTTCTTAGATTTTCGTGCACATGTTGCTACTGTTGAGAGTATAAGTATGCACTGAGTGTCTGATTAGGGGTTTAAAATTCAAAGTAAATAATTTTGCGTACCACCATACACAAAGTTTGACTTTTTTTCAACGAAGCTCCGCCTTTGAAGAAGGCTGCAGCGATCAACTCTTTGTCAATCCACTGACTTTTACATTGAACATTGTCATAAAACACCTGTAATGTTATTCTTGAAAAATAAATCATTTCCCTACATTGAAAGAAGACTTCTCGCTATGAATATGCGATCTTTTTATTCTTCTCACTAACAGACTGAGGAACACAAGCGCCCAGATTACTCACTTTCTCTCTCTTTTTTTTTTAAGTGGCGGCAGATCGTGGATAGGGATGTGTTTAGGTCAAGAGCTAAATTTCGAGTATTTTCGCACGGATTGCATTCTTTATTCTTTACACCCCAGAATGAAAATCTTCGGCCGAAATAACTGTGTGACCCTTCGTTGTGTTTGCTTTCTCAGCAAGTCGAGTCGAGATGCATGATCCGAGACGATCCCACCTTGAAAGAACAAGGGAAAACAAAAAGCTGAATGAATGTTTAAGGAGAGGAAGTTCGTGTGACATTTCGCAACGAAATCTCTAAACTAAAATTTTCTTAGCCCATTTTCATGTCTGTCTGTCTCTGTTATTCATTCTCTGAGCCCCTCACCTATTTCTTTTGTATCTATGTTCTCAGCCCATCTCTAAATCTGTGGTCTATCTATCTGATCGTATACCCTCTGCATTTGTACCATCGGTCTCTTATAATCCTTCTTGTAAGCAAACTATCCTTATCATATATCCAAAGCGAGGGGAAAATTCCTATTTCCGGACTTTCAACAACCCAACACTGGGCATAAAGAAAACGGCAGACAACAAATTTCCAGGAAACCCTTAATGGTGTGATAAAAAATTTTAAGTCATTAATCCACTTTTATATGACATCAGCGTTTTATACCAGCAAGGAAGAATTAGTGATTCCTACACAAATATGTATCGGCCCCTACATGGACACACATATTCATACATACGCATAATACATACTTATGGTTAACTCACAACCGTACACATATATAAACGCGCAAGCATACACACACACATGCACTCACACAGAGGTAAGCCCGTATATAGTGTCACAATTCCACCAATCTTCTTAAAGTATTTGGATCGAGTTCTGATAAGCGACCTGGTCTGGATTCAATTTTCAATGACGTATCGTCAGAACAAAATTTTGAAAATCATTTTCGGACTTGACGATCAGTAATGATTTTTTTTTCTTCGTTGTTTCTGCTTCATTTTTGTTATTCTTAAACTCCCAGAACATTGCAACACAAATATGCACTTTCAGTTTCCTCCATTTTAAGGGCATGAGAGCATAGATTGAATTATGATGTGCACTCTTTCACAACTAAAATACGAATGACCAATGAAGGTACTCTTTAGATAATTTCCGGTCGCGTTTAAAATAATGGAAGTTTGACACGTATTGTTACAACTTGCTTTTAAGAAATGGGAATTATTCATAGCTCAACCCAATATATGTAAGAGGTGTAATTATTTTTACCTGACCGATAAAATGAAACGCAGTTTCTTCCAGGCAGCGGTCGTGTCGATACTGCTGTATGTATGCACCACTTGGACGCTAACAAAACGGCTGGAGAAGAAGCTAGACGGCAATTACACAAGAATGTTGCTAGCAATATTGAACAAGTCCTGGCGGCAACACCCCACAAAGCACCAACTATACGGCCACCTGCCTCCCATGACGAAAACTATCCAAGTTAGACGAACCAGGCACTGACGAGCTCATAAGTGATGTACTCCTATGGACCCCCACATATGGCCAAGCAAAAGCAGGACGACCAGCAAGAACATACATACCGCAGCTATGTGAGGATACGGGATGTAGCCCTGAAGACCTGTCAGAAGCGATGAACGATAGGGAAAAGTGGCGAGAGAGGGCCAGGGATATCCGTGCTAGCGGCACGACTTGATGATGATGATGATGATATATTCATAATTTCGATTACCGTGCAGTAGAGTTTGATAATGAATAATACCTAATAAATGTTGTTATGCTAAAATCTCTTCCGTTTCTGGGTGCATATATTTCAGTGCATTAATGTATATGCAGGTTGGTGCGTGCATGTATCTATATGCATGTGTGAGTCAGCGCACGTGTCTGCATCTGTGGGCATAGATCGCGTACATGTATATAGATGGATGTACGAGGTGCATACGATAAGTCTCCAGACTTTTTTCGTATGGGCATTTAAAATTGTCGTAGACTCTTGAAAATGCAGTATGTTATTGCTATACATCTGACCAATTTTTATGATTTCATGTTCAAATAAACAGCTACATTAGGAATTGGAATATACCCTACTAAAGCCTGGTTGTCACAACTGGTGAATTTCAAAAATGCAATCTGGACGTGAGGACACTTTAGAAGAATGATGGGCAATAAAATTCTGTTTTAAACTTATTATATGCACCTTGTATGTTTGTATTATCATCATCATCATCATCTTGTCGTGCCTCCAGCACGGATATCCCTGACCCTCTCTAGCCACTCCTCTCTATCGTTCATCGCTTCTGTATGTAGGTTCGAGCTGGTCGCCCAAACAAGTTAGAGAGGATGGAAGATTTAAATATATAAGATAGAAAGTGAGAAATTTTTCGATGGAGATAAAAGGGTTATTTTTTTAAATGTCCATAATAAACAGGAAATTTTTGGCATTCGTACAATCAGACGTCAGTAGATAAAGGTATTATTTTCTAAGGGCTTTTGTTCTGGTGACTCGATGCGGGAAAAATGGCTTATATTTTTAAAGTAGCAGTCAGACGTTACTCGTATAGTGGCTCAGGATCGTGACCGTTAGGTTCACCAAGTAAATTAGGATCCACTCACTTAAGTAGAACAGCTGAGTATAACACAAGTCCCCACTATGATCTGATAAATGAAAACAGAATTCTGGATTTTGTTTTTGCTTTCTTTTCTTGATTTTCTTTATTTAATCATATTTACCCAACCCCTCCGCTCGGGCAGGATATGACACAACGTCAATTTTTAAGCGGAGTTTAACAGGTTTGAATTCAGAGTTTTCCTTCTCCTAGACTAGTTGCCTCACCAAGGCTGAAGAACCTAGTCTGTCCTACTATTTATCCATAGCTGGAAGGAGAATAATTGGATTCATACCTTTCCCAAGGGTATTAGTGCTATGTGAAAAGCAATCAGTCCAGGATTTGAACTCGTGTCGCCGTGTCCAATTCCAACGACGATAACCATTACACCCCGGGCACCTCTATTTTCTTTATTTAATAGCATACCAAACTTCGTGCGTTTTTAATGCCAAAACTACCCTTGTAAATGGATGGTAGTGGTACTGTTTAGCACATAGCTGAGGGATAAAGAGGCACATATCTTTCCCTGGGGTATTAGTCCGACAGTAGATGACATAGTGACTGGAGTTCGAACTGGCTTTCTATGATGTTGCAATACAACACGTTTGCCACAACACCACAAAACCTCCGCCTTTTTCGGATTTTTTTTATCCCGGAATTTATTTATTTATTGAGCTGACTCGTGACTGATACAATTTTGACCCAACCCGACGGCTGATAGATCTTCTCTTAAAAACAAACTCAATGTCGAGGTTGGGGAAGCCTAGACGAAACTGGACGAACTGTGAATGATATCACTGCAATATCCTTCTTGAATGTATGCTGTTCAACTATGAATAACGAAATTCTGGTATTTCTGTTTTAGAAGAAAAATATTTTTTTATCTAAAAAAAACTGTTATGGTTTATTTTTTTCTGGCCGATACTGAATATAACCCAATGTTAAGGAAAAAATGAGAAATCGTCGAGTGATTTGCATTCCTAAAATGAATACCTATAAAACCCAAAATGTACGAATCGGTATAGAGTTAAAATAAAGAATCAAAGTTGTCGAAAATATTAACAAAGTTAAGTAACCAAGTATTATTTCAGCTTTTTTTGGTAATTAATCCATAATTCTTTCTTTAATATAACGTTTTCCAAGATATGTTCCTCTACATGGCTTCGAAAAAATTATACCATTAATTCAAATAATTTAATCTAGTTTGTTTTAGGGATATTTTATGAAGCCAGATTATTAATTAAAGAATGTTTTGTGTCTTATCTGCCATTAGTTTATTTATTGCTAAATAGTTGTTTTTTTTTAATCCAGTGAACATCTTTTAAGTGTACTTACTCGTAAATTTTACCATGGGTAGTTAAGGTACGGTTCAAGGGTAAAGTGGAGCAATCCTGGGAATGGAGTAGCGCCCTCCCCTACACCTTGGTGTAGTAGCTATCGAAAAGGGAGCCTTCGGGTCACCCTCGACTATGGTCGCTAACTTTACTTAGTACGCCTCCATAGCTCAGTGGTTAGAGCACTGGTCTTGTAAACCAGGGGTCGTGAGTTCGATCCTTACTGGGGGCTTGTATGTGATTAAATGGATTAATTTTATATACCGGGACATTGGCCCAGCGGTTAGAGTGTTCGCCAATGGCCCGGGAGACCTAGGTTCAATCCCAGGTCGAGTCATACCAAAGACTTTAAAAATGGAACTTGATACCACCTTGCTTAACACTCAGCATTATAAGGTACGGTTCAAGGGTAAAGTGGAGCAATCCAGGGAATGGAGTAGCGCCCTCCCCTACACCTTGGTGTAGTAGCTATCGAAAAGGGAGCCTTCGGGTCACCCACGACTATGGTCGCTAACTTTTAGAAACTAGTTGTCCAACGGGAGGACAGGTAACGGGTCACGAGTTTCAAACTTTGTGGAAACTATTCAAAACGATACCATACATACTGCAGTTATTTCAAATTGTAAATGACAAAACTACACATTGTACAAAAATGTTGAAACATTATGAAGATGAAGATGCGTTTATAGAATGTCAACTTTTCATGAGTAGGTCAGCTGTAAACTTCCATGTGTCTCTCTACAAAATGGAGTTTCGTGGTTGTTAATATCTTCAATATTTTATACTGGGTTTTCGGAGTATTGTCGTCATCTTTATTGTTATAGTCACAACGTTTCGACCAATATGTCCCCCGGCCTTCTTCTGGTGTTTGTCAAACTCGGGAGCCTACACGGAACGGTTATAGGCGTTGGTTCCCAAAGCTTCATAGGACTCAATCATCTGGAGGTTGTAGGTTCAATCCTTCCGGCAAGCGAGTAACAATACAGGAATACTTAACTCTTGTACTCGATTATTGTTAAAGGAATCCGAACAAGTAAACTCCGTGGATTAAATAAAGGACGTGGTTCGAAGTTCCATGTAGGCTCCCAAGTTCGACAAACACCTGAAGAAGGCCGGAGGATATATCGGCCGAAATGTTGTGAATATAACAATAAAGATGAAGATAATAGTCCGAAAACACTGAATGATAAAAATCATCAACCTTCGTCTCAGAAATTTAGACAACTTAAAGGAGTAGGATTATTTTTTAATCAGATACTCCAAATTCAGACAACTAATTCTATACAGAGTGTTTCAAAGAAATTCATGTCTTTTGAGATATGCTGAGTGTTTCAGAAAAGTCGATATCATTTCGTAATCTAATATTTTGACCAATTCTCATTCAAATAATCTCAAATTTTAACAGTATTTTCTTTACCAGCGAAAGGTATTTTTAAACCTAAAAAGAATAAAACAGTAAACACAGAATTTTCAGTTGTTTCCACTCATTTGAACGAGAATGAATCAAGTTGTTAGATAAAGAAATTTTGTGAATATATATATATATATATATATATATATATAGATATATATATATATATATATATATATATATACTTAGTGCATTAAATAAGTTTCCAGACTTTTTTGTACAGGCATTTAAAATTGTCGTAGACTCTTGAAAATTCACTATGTTATTGCTATACATCTTATGAGATGACTGACCATTTTTTTATGATTTCAGGTTCAAATGAACAGCTACAGCAGGAATTGGAATACAACCTACTAAAGCCTGATTGTCACAGCTGGTGAATTTCAAAAATGCAATCTGGACGTGAGGACACTTTAGAAGAACCATATGCAATAAAATTCTGCTTAAAACTTGGAAAAAAGGCCACAGAAATGTATGGAATGCTTCAGATTGCTTTTGGAGCATCTTTCATGAATCGAGCATCAGTTTTTCAGTGGCATAAAAGATTCAAGGAAGGCAGGGAGTCTTTGAGGGATGATGAGAGGTGTGGGAGGATTAAGGAAGTCAGAACACCAGAGTTGATTGGCCAAAGGGTTGGGTTAGGGTTACTGTGTTGAGGTTTTAAGGGAGTTCAGGAAGAGATTCTCAGGGAAGAGGCCAGCACTCTTCAAATCGGGTCATTGGCATTTCCACCAGGACAATGCACCAGTCCTCAACTCCATCCTTGTCACTGACTATTTGACCAAGATGGGTATCAAGAAAGTTCCTCAACCTCCCTATAGTCCAAACCTTGCTCCCTGTGACTTTTGCTTATTCCCTAACCTCAGAGGTTGTCGTTATGAGACAATTGAGGAGATGAAAAAGGCTGTGACAAAGGTCATTGACATGCTCACACAAGAGGACTTCCATGGGGCCTTCCAGAAGTTTTTTGAACGGTACAACAAGTGCATTGCAACTGGAGGAGATTACTTCGAAGGGGACTTGAGTTTCATGTGTGTACAATCAATAAAAGTGCCCATACGAAAAAAGTCTGGAAACTTATTTAATGATCCATGTATATATATATATATATATATATATATATATATATATATATATATATATATCATCATCATCATCATGACTTGCGGCTAGCACGGATATCCCTGACCCTCTCTCTCCACGTCTCCCTATCATCCATCGCCTTCGGCAGGTCTTCGGGGTTACATCCCGTATCATCACATAGCTGCTGTATGAATGTTCAAGCTGGTCGTCCTGCTTTTGATTGGCCATATGCGGGGGTCCACAAGAGCACATTACTTACGATCTCATCTTTGTTTCTCCAGCAGTGTCTGGCATGTCTGTTACGTCTAGCTTGTATAGTTTTCGTGATAGGTGGTAGGTGGCCGTACAGTTGGCGCCGTATGGGGTGTTGCTGCCAGGACCTGTTCAATATATATATATATATATATATATATATATATATATATATATATATATATATATATATTATTCATTAAATCCGGAGTAGGGAATAATTCCAAGCAGGACAATAAAATATTCAAAAATAGAATACCAAATTTTAAAAAATCCTGGTATAGAACTCAATGTAAATAAAATCCACAGAGTAAATTATTTTTTCTCAAAAGACCGATTGATGTTTTTTTTTGTTGTTTTTTTTTTTTGTTTTATTTTTTTTAGAAAAAAAAAGAAACATAAAGTAAGTTGGTAACCGTATTCGAGGGGGGACCCGAAGGCTGAGAGTTAAGAAAGGCGGCATCAAGTACCATTTTTATGAGTGTTTGGACCAATTAGCGAACAATCTACCCGCAAGGCACTCCAATCACGCTATTAAGTTCACTATCAGACTAATGACCTTGAGAAAGCCATAAACCCCTGATTCCCCTGCTCTGGGTTAAATCATACCATCACTGTTCTTATACAAGAATGGCTTTAGCATTAAATTACCTCCGAAAGTTGATACCCCATTAAAACAAAGAAACAGAACAAAACTGACTGAGAAGAAATCAATGAAATACAGACATGATGTATAATTGTGTGTGTACGCTCACACGCGCGTGTGAAACTGTCTATATATGTAGATGTTGCATGTCTGTGTTTGGATTTAATGCCAGCAAGTGCGGATGTTCATATAAAAGTCAAAATAAGCAAAGACATAACTTCAAGATTTCAATGAATAAATAAATAACTTATTAGACATCCGCAGTTTTACATTGTGCATTTCTCTTCTAAGGGAAATAACTCTAAAATCAATATTTTAGTGACCTCCCTTAGAAATTTTTTTTATATGCTTTAAAGATTCAAATAAATATCGTTGAATTAATGATTCAATTGCTTTAATCAACAAATTTACTGTGGCATCGTGGTTCACGTGTTGGACTGAGACATCATAATTATTAAGTTCGAACTCCAGTCGAGCTATTACGTTGACTTTCTGACTAATACTCTTCGGAGAGAGATGAAACCTCTTTTTACCTAGTACCACTACCGTTCTTCTATAAAGATATCTTTGGCATTAAATAACCCATAAAGGTTGGCCTTCTTGCTTAAAGTCTTGGAATTGTTGAATTCATGTAGACTCCTATAACCAGTTAATTCTTTTGTGTGTATCAAAATATTTGAAGACTGGGCTCCTTTACAAGCCAAAGAAATGGCTATGTGTACCATAGTCATATACATGAATATGCGAAATGTACATGGGATGTTCATATATATATATATATATATATATATATATATATATATATATATATATATATATACATTGAACATAGGATCTCTCGAAACACGAAAAACACTTACGACTTCTTTGTTCAGATACGAAACCTTTTATTACCTTTGAGTTAAAGGTTTCGACATAAGGAAGAGAGATACATATTTTTTCTATACTGGCTTTTTCATCTGCCCCACCCCCATCTCGTGCAGCACCCGCCACAAGGCCTCGCGAGCAAGCGAAAGCCAACCGTCTTCTCCTGAGGCAGGTCTCAACTCTACTAACTGACTTTTTCAAAATCTTTCAAAATCCTCCGCGCACTTCCGGGGCGTGACGGCATTCGAATTCTGTAACCACGTTTCCCATCTCGGGCTGTTGTGACATCTCTGAGTGACACATCCGCTTCGCGTACGCGTGCGTGCGTGAACACCTGAGTTAATGTTGCACCTAAGTCACCCATGCACTGAGCCGAAAAGTTCTCAGCCTAACTAAACCCAAAGGCATAAAACGAAATCCCTCGGCCATTATATAACATATGAAGGATTTGCTGGGTACTCGTTCTGCAGGATCTTGACTAGAACTGGTATAAAAGAGTATTAGAATGTAGGGGGACATGTTATTTGGTGACTATGTTTGGTCCTCCATTTTGTAGTTGTATATTTTATATTTGCTTAGTGGTTAGTTGTTGGTGTTTATATTTGGAAGAAAGGCACATGAAGTAAAGATGTGTAAACAATATGAAACGGTGTAGACAAAAAAAAAACGTTCAAGACAAAGCGGAACAAACAAAACAAATTTATATCTCAACAATACATACAATGAAACATTTAAAACATTACTATGATTCTATTACTCTTCGGGAAATAATCCTCTGTGTGTGTGTGTAACTAACACAACTAAAACTACAAAAAAGGCTAAATAACGAAAGTGTCCTATGCGTGTTGACTACGTATTTCTACTGTTTGTTTCTTTCTGTGGTTCGACGAAATTTGTTTTCGAGGCTGGAAAAAGTCTCACCGACAAAATGTAACGAGGAAGAGAATGTTCGCGTGTAGTATACATTTTCATGTTGGTTGGTTGTGGAAGTCGAATGTAAAAAGGAAGAAGTGTGTGTTGACTCTGTTAACTGAATTTGAGAGAGTGAGAGTGTTCTCACTGGAAGTCACACTGGAGAGAGTGTGTTGGCCATGTAAGTGAAAATGTGAAAAGAGAAAGTATTGGAAGACAAAGTATTTATAGAAAATACGTGTCATGGAGTAGGCACCAAAAACGCGGGACGAAATTGAAATGTGGACGTAGTTTTGAGCACTGACCACGTGGTTTTCCTGGTCAATGGGTTCCCAAGACTGAATGTTTACGTGCGTCCGCCATCTTTGTTTCGGGAACAAGTGGCATAACGTCCATTTTAAATTATAGGAGTGTAAGTCCTATAAGAACCACCACAGAGTTTGCAAGAGGGAAAAAGATTCTAGGCAGTTTTGATTAAAGAGAGGGATTCCATGGATAGTTGCTTCTTGTAAGCAAACGAGAAAGAGATCAATCCCACCTGGGTTACTAGGGCTAATATATCTGATGCATAAGATAATAAATTAAATATGAAAATAGAATGAAATGAAATATAATTTTTTTTTTTTTTATCTCATTTTTGCCAAAAGTTAAAAAGGAAGGAATCAGCTTCTTTCAGTGCCTTCTGAGACTCATCGGTAATAAAAGACCTCACGGAAAGAGTTGTTCCATATATTTTTATATCATTTCGAGGGTTGAATAAAGAAAACATTTTCTGACAAGCCCTTTTGGGTGCGACTCTTTATTGCACTTTTCCAGGGACGGATGCATATCCAATTGCCTTCTCAAAAGCTGAGAAAATAAACTAGACAATTTCTGAAAACATTCATTACACGAAAATGTGTAAATCTATTTTGTTACTAAAGACCTAGCGCCATTCTTTACCCATGTGCAGAGACTAATGAATAAAATTCTCGCAAATTTTTATTAAAAATATAAGGGAAATAACTGTATAAAGACTTTTAGAGTGGCCTCCCTTGACCAATAAATAGCGCTTTGATTTGTTTTAAATTCCTCCTTGAGAAAGGCATGGAATCCAGTTCTTCGCCAATTATAGGGTAAACAGCATTGCAGATGGGTGGGTTGGGGGGCTAAGCCTCGATAAGGCGACCTGTTTAGATAAAGGGAAACCCTGAATTCAAACCAGTTTTCCTCTGCTTAAAAATTGACATATCATATGGTGGCGTGGTCTGGGAAATGGAGATACAATTTATTTTTTAAGATTAAAAATAGAATTTTGAATATACTAACCTTTCATTTCTCACATAGGTACCATCAGTTCCTAAATGGTCACTCATTTTAGTTTTGTGCTGGCTAATCAATGCTTAACTTCAGGGATCTAGTAAGAGCTGATGCTTTGATAGTGATTTGAGATTATGAGTATGGGCTGAAAAGTTCATATGATGACACCATATAGAAGATATATGACTTTGTGAATGATGCTATCCAAGAACGGCAACTGACGTTATATGGCCCACTAGGGGGACTATGCTGAAAAATTAACCTTATTCAGTCTCATTCCATAAGAGTATCCTGGTCAGTTTATGAACTTTTCAGCCAATCATCATGAATAGAAATAACATTATTATTCGTTACTAATAGAAATATGCCCCTTCCACTGGCCCCAAGTACTCAAGTTCTAATATAAAAAGATATTAAATTTAATTCAAAAGACTAAAGAAACTAAATACGAGGATAATTAAATAAGTTTCCAGACTTTTTTCGTATGGGCACTTTTATTGATAGTACACACATGAAACTCTAGTCCCCTTCGAAGTAATCCCCTCCAGCTGCAATGCACTTGTACCGTTCAAACAACTTCTGGAAGTCCCCATGGATATCCTCTTGTGTGAGCATGTCAATGACCTTTGTCACAGCCTCTTTCATCTCCTCAATTGTCTCATAACGACAAACTCCGAGCTTAGGGAATAAGCAAAAGTCACAGGGAGCAAGGTCTTGGCTATAGGGAGGCTGAGGAACTTTCTTGATGCCCATCTTGATCAAATAGTCTATGACAAGGATGGAGTTGTAGACTGGTGCATTGTCCTGGTGGAAATGCCACTGATCCGATTTGAAGAGTGTTGGCCTTTTCCCTGAGAATCTCTTCCTGAACTCCCTTAAAACCTCAACATAGTAACCCTAACCCTAACCCTTTGGCCAATCAACTCTGGTGTATTGACTTCCTTACTCCTCCCACACCTCTCATCATCCCTCAAAGACTCCCTGCCTTCCTTGAATCTCTTATGCCACTCAAAAGCTGATGCTTGATTCATGAAAGATGCTCCAAAAGTCGTCTGAAGCATTCCATACATTTCTGTGGCCTTCTTTCCAAGTTTAAAACAGAATTTTATTGCATATGGTTCTTCTAAAGTGTCCTCACGTCCAGATTGCATTTCTGGAATTCACCAGCTGTGACAATCAGGCTTTAGTAGGATGCATTCCAATTCCTGCTGTAGCTGTTCATTTGATCCTGAAATCATAAAAATTGGTCAGTCAACTCATAAGATGTATAGCAATAACATAGTGAATTTTCAAGAGTCTACGACCATTTTAAATGCCTATACAAAAAAAAAGCCTGGAAACTTATTGAAGACACCATGTAAATACAATTGCAGATTAGTAAGTGGATAAGGCCCACAGAATAAAAAACAATTTTCTTACGAATTGATATTTAAGGAAATTTTATTTTTCCTTTTTTCTACTTTCTTATGATTGCATGAAACCTACCCCATTCTCATCTGCCTTCAACTTGGGGATGATACCAGAGTTTGGGTGGCTAAGATGGAACTGCCACCCCCGGACATTGTGACATAAATAATTATTTATGTCATCTGAATGGGGAACGGGTCTCATACCAGATCGAAGGTTGGGATATTTGATCTTTTTCCTAGAAGATGCATTGAAACCAGTTATATTAGTTAAACAAAAATAACAATCATCTGCATGGTTTCGCAGCTCTCTCCATACCATCGGCAAAGTTGAAAGCAAAGTTGAAAACTAAATGTACATTTGAAAATGTAATATTAATATTTAGTAACCCAAAAGATGTGTCACACGATAGTTGAGTGACACCAACCTCCTGCGCCGCCTGCAAGACAACCTCTTCCAATGACTGCCAGAGTGTGGATTGAGACCTGCTGCCTTAACTGTCAAAATCCGTCTCAATATATGACTATATATATATATATATATATATATATATATATATATATATATATATATATATATATATATATATTGTAATGCTATCACTTATATTTAGTGCATAATAACTAAAAAATAAGCTATAAGTCACACAATATTAGAATTAACCCTGAATTCATATACGCCTTTATGTACCGTATATGCACAAAATGCATACTATGCATATCTAAAAAACTAGAGGTGATGAGTAAAAACTGATTTCAAATTTGAATTCAGCACCCTCAAATTAGGTAAAAACGGGTATTTTTGTGCTTACCTCAATTTCTTTGTAACCAATTTCTTTGTAATTGTGACATCATTGTTGACTGAGTTTTGGTTACAGACAGGCACATCATCTCCGTCATAACAAGATTCTCAAGAATTTTCAATACACTACATTTAAAAAAGAAGATATACAAAATATACATAGATGTTCATTAAATACAGATCTCGTTTATTCTAATTTTAAAAACATGAATTATTGGGTGTTACAATCATCATTTCTAATGCTTCTTCGTGGGTGTCCTCGTGGTGTAATGGTTAAAGCGAAGGACTACGGAATCGTAGTAACCGAGTTCGTACTCCAGTCGCGCTATTACGTTCACTTTTGGGCAAATACTCTTGGGAAAGGTATGAACCCCCTTATCCTCCCAGCTATGGGTTAAATTGTACATTTACTGTTCTTCTAGGAGAATAGCTTAGGCATTAAATAACCTACAAAGGTTGATATGCCATTAAACAAAGAAACTAAACCAAACTAAAAGAAACTTCATTCTTCTTCAAACTTACATATCAGGGGGGAGAATCACATGCAAGGGACGATCAAAAAGTACTGAGACTGAATATCTAAATTTTAAAATTCAAATAAATACCGGTGCACACCTGAACAACATAATAAAGTGATGATGTCTAAATGACTAAGTGACAATTTTTTAAAATGTTATAAAGCTAGTCTCTATACCTTTTTTTTTTTGCAAAGCTTATATTTTAAGGGACAGAGTTTCAATGGTGTAGAGTTTGGTAATAAATGATATTTAATGATATCCCCTCTAATTGTATAAGTTCCTCTTGAAATAATAAACTCCTGTTGTAGGGAGACAATAAAAAAGTTATCACCCTTAGAGAAAGGGTATGTCCACTTTATACCTTTTGGGGTGTCACATGTGTGTTCAGAAATCCATTCTCGACTTGTTTTTCCTCTGTTCTTGAAACAGGATAGATATATCTTGGTCCTCCACATCAAGTAAGCTTTTTTTCTATTTTGTACCCCTTCTACATACTGCTTATTCATGGAACAATATGGGTATAGTTCTAGCAGTTGGGACACATTTGTGCATTCTTCCGTCTTATTACAATTGGTATATACATCATCAATCATCAAGTCACCAGGCTAGCATGGATTTCCCTGGCTCGCTCTTGTTACCCATCCCTATCATCTATCACTCCCAGCAAATCTTCTAGACTACATCCTGTGTCTGTACAAAGACGTTTTGTTAAGTTCTTGTTGGTTGGCTAACATTGATATGTCTGTGTACAGGGATCCATTATAGAACGTCACTTATGAGTTTGTTTTTGCCTCTCCAACAGTGTCCTGCATGTTTTGTTCTCTTGTTTGGATGGTTTTAGAGATAGGAAGTAGGTAGCCATACAGCCACTGTTTCATGAGATGCTGCTTCCAGGATTTGTTCTATATAGCTTGTAGCATTCTTGTGCAGTTCCCATCTTGCTTTTTCTCAATACACTTTGTCAGCAACCATGTGGTCCATTCATATAGTAGAATCGACACAACTGCTCACTGTAAAGAGTTAAATATTTTTGCAGGGACAAATGCATTGTGGGTAAGGGTCTCTTTGGTATAGTGGCTAACATGCTAGACTGCACCATCATAGTAAGTGAGTTCAAATTCCAGTTATGCAATTACGTTCATTTTCAGACAAAAACCTGTGAGAAACATGTGAACTCCCAAATTGATCCTACAATGGGTCAAATATTACCACTGCTGTTGTTCTACAAGATTGAATTTGGTATTAAATAATCAACAAAGGTTGATATGCCACAAAAAAAAGAAACCAAGAAACCAAGAATATGCATTTATTTGGTCTTTTCTTCCACTAAGTTCAGTGATAGTATTTTCACAGATATAGTAATGCTAATATTAGTCTTTGATGAGTGGCAACTTGACTAAATATCATCCTTAGCTTCTAGTAACTACAGCCCAGTCGGCTGGGGCTGTAGAATACACTGACTGCATCTCTGCTGAGGGGTAAGACACTCCCAAACGAATGTCCTGGATAAGACACTAAGCAATCAGATGGTGAGGCTCCAGTCAGCTGGGGCTGTAGAATACACTGACTGCATCTTTGCAGAGGGGTAAGACACCCCCAAACAAATGTCCTGGATATGAGACTAAACAATCTGATTCCATTACTCTCAGGTCCACTATGACCCAGAATGGTAGCACCTGATAGGGTCCTATCTATGGATCAAATAGAACTATTTGACCATTTAAACTGTGTGCAAATATATGACTAACATAAAATGGAATAGTTAGAAATAAAACTGATCATTTAACCATGTGCAAACAAATGACTGTATAATTTAATTGTTAATGATACATAGCATTACTAGGAACCACTTCCCAGTGTGCAAACAAATGATTAATACTGAATAGAATTATAAGTGACAGATAGAAATAATAGAAACTATTTAACTGTGTAGAAACAATAGCAATACTTGTGTTCAAATAAATTATTTCTAACTCATTTAAAAATAAAATTGCCAAGAAACTATTCATTTACAAATTATATGGGCCCAGTCAGCTGGGGCTGTAGAATACACCAACTACATCTCTTCATAGGGGTCAGACTCCCCAAATGAATGTCCTGGTAAATACACTAAACAATCTGATGGTGAGGCTCCAGTAATGCTGGAGCTTTGGGGAATGCAAAGTACCCTTCATTACCATTGCACCCAAGTCTACTCTGGCATGGAGTGGTAACACCGGATAGGGTCCTTGTGTACTTACACTAAACTGAATTTTTTGAAATAGAACAAATTACTTGTATAAAAATGGATTTGGCATTAAATAACCTACAAAGGTTGATATGCCATAAAACCCAAACAAACAAACAAACACACAAGTCCCATCTATAGGTCAAATAGATCAATTTGCAACTTATTAGTATTTGATAGGAATACTTGAAACCTTATAAATTAGTACCAACAAAGGATTATTATTATTAAAAAGAAATAGTTACTTAAAACCATATAATTGCTTGCTAATAATGAGTGAAATAAACTAAACTGTACTCATGCTAACCTGAATTGCTGGAAATAGAAATTATTTATATGTTTAAAAATGGCTTTGGCATGGAATAACCTACAATGGTTGATATGCCATAAAACCAAACCAAACAAACATTTGTTTGGTTTAGGTTTTTTTTTTTGTTTAATGGCATATCAACCTTTGTAGGTTATTTAATGCCAAATCCATTCTCCTAGAAGAATAGTAGTGGTACTATTTAACCCATAGCTGGGAGGATAGGGGGGTTCATACCTTTCCCAAGGGTATTTGTCGGAAAGTAAACGTAATAGCGCGACTGGAATATGAACTCGCTTACTACGATTCCGCAGTCCATCACTTTAACCATTACACCACAAGGACACACACCCCACAAAAATTTGTCCAAACAAAGGACTAATGTTAAATTGATGTTGTTACTTAGCAATACTTAAAACCATTTCATTATGTGCAAACAAATGAGTTTAGCCTCATTTAAAAATGTTATCTACAAAATGTGTTTACAACTTATGTATATTTAATCTTTATGTATAAACAAGATTTGGTGTTAAATTAACTACAGTGGTTGATATGCCATATAACCTAACCAAACCAAATCATATATATTTAATATATATGTATAAAGAGGATTTGGCATTAAATAACCTACAGTGGTTGATATGCCATAAAACCTAACCAAACCAAATCATATATATTTAATATATATGTATAAAGAGGATTTGGCATTAAATAATCTACAGTGGTTGATATGCCATAAAACCTAACCAAACCAAATCATATATATTTAATATATATGTATAAAGAGGATTTGGCATTAAATAACCTACAGTGGTTGATATGCCATAAAACCTAACCAAACCAAATCATATATATTTAATATATATGTATAAAGAGGATTTGGCATTAAATAACCAACAGTGGTTGATATGCCATAAAACCTAACCAAAACAAATCATATATATTTAATATATATGTAAAAAGAGGATATGTAAAAAGAGGATTTGGCATTAAATAACCTACAGTGGTTGATATGCCATAAAACCCAACCAATCCAAATCATATATATTTAATATATATGTATAAAGAGGATTTGGCATTAAATAACCTACAGTGGTTGATATGCCATAAAACCTAACCAAAACAAATCATATATATTTAATATATATGTATAAACAAGATTTGGTACTAAATAACCTACAATGGTTGATATACCATGAAACCTAACCAAACCAAATCATATATATTTAATATATATGTATAAAGAGGATTTGGCATTAAATAACCTACAGTGGTTGATATCCCATAAAACCTAACCAAACCAAATCATATATATTTAATATATATATGTATAAAGAGGATTTGGCATTAAATAACCTACAGTGGTTGATATGCCATAGAACCTAACCAAACCAAATCATATATATTTAATATATATGTACAAAGAGGATTTGGCATTAAATAACCTACAGTGGTTGATATACCGTAAAACCTAACCAAACCAAATCATATATATTTAATATATATGTATAAAGAGGATTTGGCATTAAATAACCTACAATGGTTGATATGCCATCAGAGCCAACCAAACCAAATCATATATATCTAATATATATGTATAAAGAGGATTTGGCATTAAATAACCTACAGTGGTTGATATGCCATAAAAGCCAACCAAGCCAAATCATATATATCTAATATATATGTATAAAGAGGATTTGGCATTAAATAACCTACAATGGTCGATATGCCATAAAACTTAGCCAAACCAAATCATATATATTTAATATATATCTATAAAGAGGATCTGGCATTAAATAACCTACAAGGTTGATATGCCATAAAACCTAACCAAACCAAATCATATATATTTAATATATATATATATATATATATATATATATAAAGAGGATTTGGCATTAAATAACCTACAATGGTTGATATGCCTTAAAACCTAACCAAACCAAATCATATATATTTGATATATATGTATGAAGAAGATTTATCATAAAATAACCTGCAATGTTTGATATGCCATAAAATTAAACCAAACCAAGCAACTAATTCTGGTATTTTGGGCTTAACTTTTTATTCTAAAAAAAACGTTATGGGTGTAAGTTTTTTTATCAGTTATACGGTATAAGTATGCATCAAACAGAAATATAATGTTTCAATTTCAGAGCCATGAATAAATTTTATTTGTCATACTTCTTGAAATTAGTCACACCAAGCAAGACAACTACATACTCTGACAAACTAATACACACACCAACAAATTTCCTCTAAAAAGTTCACTGATATTAAGTCTGTATTTGTTTTCATCATTGACATTCTATATGATGTTTTAGTTAGCAAGATCAGCTAGCAAACTATTATTAGTGAATATGTTTCTCTCTAAGTGCCTCATATTTCTAGCTTAGTAAATGACCACATCTTTTTGCTTCTACATGTTACGGTTCTTGCTTTTCTTGAATGGTCATTCATTCAAGTACTGAGCAGGTTCATTGCCGTTTAATTTTCATTATTCTTGCGGAAATTGATATTTTAAGGTTTATGTGACTCCCCCGGCTTTTTAGCTGGGCCGTCTGGCATTCGTGCCGGATGGGTGCTCGAAACCAAGAGCAGACTCGGGGCCGAATAGGCCCCCAGCTTCGGCTGGGCAACCTTCGGGTGGGCGAGCTGCACTTTTGTCCCCTTTGTACGGCACTAGACCAAGCGTCTAGTTTAAGCCGTAAACTGGCATACGTGCCCGGACCCACATTTCGGTTCGTGAAACTGCTTGCCTCATCAGGCTCACATTGCACTAAGTGAGCCGATGAGCAGCACAGACAAGCAGGGTTCGAGTCTCAATTCGTTCCCGACCTTCCCCTCCCCTTTATCCCCACTTTAATCGGCCTTCGGGCTTTTGACCTTGTGTCAAGTCGTGTCTGGTGGGAGGCAGCGACAAATACATGGCTCTGATTTCTTCTAGAAAAGAACACATTATGACCAACTGATTCTAAACTCTACATAATTTTAAACATTTCAATTGAGTCTGTTTCTAAATCCTTTGTTATGGCCAGAGTATTTTAAAAAAAGATTATCTATGACTTTGTTTGCATTCAAGAACAAAAAAAAAATGTCTTTATTTAAAAAATAGGAAACAGTACACAATCAAGGTATGTGGAAATGAGAATATAACTTGTTGCATTAAACAGGCTTGGTCATTTACAGTCAAATAATGCTGAAGGCTCCAGTTTTTGCTAAAATACTGGAATTATCAACCATGAGCCTACTCTGTAATCAGGTCAGTGATTACTTAAGAAGAGCAGGTTCAATATGAAACCTTAGAACTGTGTGCCAGACTGTTTTAGAATTATTCAGTCAAAGAATTCAAATAAACAGATAGATACATAGATAGATAGATAGATATCAACAGATTGGGATAGATAGATAGATAGGTAGTGCAAACATGTACACATATAATGAGAATTTTTGGAATAGATAGATAGATAGATAAACTATAATGCATTATTCAAAATAAGACCACCTCTGAAAAATAATTATAAACTTTTTGACAATTCTACAGCATTATTGGCCTAGTGGGTAAAGTGTTCGCCAATGGTCTGGGAAATCTGGTTTCAATCCCAGGTCACATCATACCAAAGACTTTAAAAATGGTACTTGATACCTCCTTGCTTAACACTCAGCAATATAAGGTATGTATCAAGGGTAAAGTGAGCAATCCTGGGAAAGTAGTAGCACCCTCCCCTACATCTCAGTGTAGTAGCTATTGAAAAGGGAGCTTTCTGGCCACCCTTGGCTACGGTCGCCAACTTTATTTTTACTTATATATACAAGGCTCATTAAATAAGTTTCCAGACTTTTTTCATATGGGTACTTTTATTGATAGTACACACATGAAACTCTAGTCCCCTTCCAAGTAATCTCCTCCGGCTGCAATGCACTTCTTGTACCATTCCAACAACCTCTGGAAGGCCCCATGGAAGTCTTATGTGTGAGCGTGTCAATGACCTTCATAACAGGCTCTTTCATCTCCTCAATTCTCTCATAACAGCAGCCTCTGAGCTTAGAGAATAACCAAAAGTCACTGGGAGCATGGTCTGAACTATAGGGAGGCTGAGGAACTGTCTTGATGCCCATCTTGGTCAAATAGTCTGTGACCAGGATGGAGTTGTGGACTGGTGCATTGTCCTAGTGGAAATGCCACTTACCTGATTAGAAGAGTGCTGGCCTCTTCCGACAGAATCTCTTCCTGAACTCTCTTAAAACCTCAACATAGAATTCCTTGTTGACTACCTGTCCTGTGGGAACCCAGTGCATGTAGATCAAGCCAGTGCTGTCAAAAAAAAGGGATCAAAAGTTTGTGGGTGGATTTACTCTGTCTGGCCTTCTTGGGTCTGGGAGAGCCAGCATGCTTCCACTGGGAACTCTGTCTCTTGGTCTCTGGGTCATCGCAGTTGATCCAGCTTTCATCGCAGATCACCAGAGCATCAAGAACTGCAGGATCTGAATTTATCAGCTCGACCATCTCCCTGCTGTCATGACAACGTCTTTCTTTCTGACTGTCTCTGAGAACCCTTGGGACAAACTTTGTGCAAATCGTCCACACCTTCAGTTCCTCACGGATAATTGTATATACAGTTCCCACACTGACATCAAACTGTGCACTTATTGTCTCTATAGACACACAATGGTCCTTATCCATGAAATTCTTCATTTGGCCAATCAACTCTGGTGTTCTGACTTCCTTACTCCTCCCACATCTCTCATCCTCCTTCACAGACTCCTTGCCTTCCTTGAATCTCTTTTGCCACTCAAAAACTGATGCTCAATTCATGCAAGATGCCCCAAAAGCAGTCTGAAGCTTTCCATACATTTCTGTGGCCTTTTTTCCCAGTTTATTGCATATGGTTCTTCTAAAGTGTCCTCACGTCCAGATTGCATTTTTGAAATTCACCAGCTGTGACAATCAGGCTTTAATAGGGTGTATTTCAATTGCTGCTGTAGCTGTTCATTTGAATTTGAAATCATAAAAATTGGTCAGTCATCTCATAAGATGTATAGCAATAAGATAGTGAATTTTCAAGAGTCTATGACAATTTTAAATGCCTGTACAAAAAATGTCTGGAAACTTATTGAAGGTTCCTCGTATATGCTAATAAATGTACTTCCTATTTGTGTCAGGCTGTTTCACTTTCAGCCTAAGATTACAAGGCCTGTTGACTTAATTTTTATCTTGAAAGCTCACAAGATCTCCATTTGTGACATAGGTTAGGTGAGATTGATGTTTTAGGACATTTGAGGTCACCAGAGATCAAATAACGGAAAACTCTTCTCAGAAATATGGGTAAGAATTTTTATATCAAAATAGATCTTTTAGATTTTTTTACATTTTTATACAGAAATTTTTTTTTCAGCTTATTTTATAATTCTTATAAAGAATTATTTTTTTCAATTTTTTTGGTTTTTTTTAAATTTTTATATCAAAATAGATCTTTCAGTTTTTTTTTTTATTTTTGTAAAGAAATATTTTTTCTGGCTTATTTTATCATTTTTATTAAGAAATATTTTTTCAGTTTTTTTTTACAATTTTTCTATAAAAATATTTTCCTACTTTTATCTATTGTTAAATAAAAATACTTTTGCTTTTTTTTTTAATTCTTATGTAGAAATATATATATATATATATATATATATATATATATATATATATATATATATATATATATTGCTTTTTAATTGGAATATTTTTCTGGGGTTTTTTCCAATTTCTATGTAGAAACGTTTTTCCTTTAATGTCTTCTTTTTATGCATAAGTATTTTTTTAACTGGTTCATTGGCCTCGTGTGTTTGTCAATGATCTGGGAGACCTGGGTTCAAGACTTTAAAAATGGTACTTGATACCTCCTTGCTTAACACTCAGCAATATAAGGTACGTATCAAGGGTAAAGTGGAGCAATCCTGGGAAAGGCGCAGCAACCTCCCCAACACCTTGGTGTAGTAGATATCTATGAGGGAGCCTTCTGGCTGCCCTCAAATAAGGTCAACTTTACTATTAAAAAAAAAATTTCATTTCATATGCTCGTTAAAAGAAATATATTAAGGTAAATATTCTAACTTTTTTTACACATAATTCATTTTTACCCAGATGATGTTGGGCAACCCTGTTAATACATATATATATATATATATATATATATATATATATATATATATATATATATTCTTTACTTTTCCTAAGGTGCTTTAAGTCACTTCACATGTAATACAATCCCTACACAATTCTCTTACCCATCCCAATCCACCCAAACCTTGAACGAAAACCACCTACATTCTGCCAACTTTAGACAAACGATATGGTCACCTGTCCAGGTGTTTACCTTTAAAATATATTCACAAGAATGTGACTTTCTCACTTTTAGATGAAATGTCAATTTGGACTGATAAAGCCAAGCAAAGACTCGGTTGTGTTTACTGTCTGCATTTTGCCTGTGAAGATTAGAGAAGACACAAGATTGGAGAAGGCAACAAAGGAATTTCAAAGTCCCCATTGTGGGAATAAACATATCTCCTGGTTTTGGCATTTTTGATAAAATAGAAAAATATTGTTGGATCCAAGTGTTTTTTCTTTTCGGAAAAGAAACAGGCACAGAGGAATTTGTTTTTGATTTTTGTTTTTCGTTTTTGGATAATGGATTTAAAAAAGGATCATGACAAGTTGTGGCTTAAGAAGGTAAAGTTTTCTCGGATTTAAATTTTTTTCTTTTTTCTTTGTTTTAATTCATCAAGTGTCTATTTTGAAGTTTCCAACCAAATGTTATTTTGTTTTAAGATTTGTTGAACATAAAACTTTTGCAGAAACTTTAAAAGCAGAAGAAAAACTTTTAATCTATAATTTTGTAATACATGACTTGTATGAAAGAAAAAAAGAGTTGAAATTCAAAGCCTGGGAAAGAAACTGGGAGAAGTAGAGATCCGAGGAAGAACTTAGGCCATTGAGACCAGAGTCTTGCCAGGATTAACTAGAATGCTAAAGTCCTGAAAGGTTGAGGGGACTTGGTATCACTCAGGTTTTAGTGAAAATCGCTAGTTACTATTAACAACTTCTTCAGCATTGAAACTGTTTGCAAAAGTAAAATTACGACACTTCTCTTGACCAAAATAAAATTGTATATAAATATACGTAAGAAGT
>OY757909.1:22305511-22328011 GCA_963585895.1 Sepioteuthis lessoniana
TAAAAAAATGCATACATTCATACATTTTAACAGATTGATATAGATAGATATATATACACATATATTATAATAGATGGAACTAGCTATCTAGACTGATAGATATATAGACAGACTAACTGATAGATAGATAGATAGATAGATAGGAAGGACTGATTAGATAAATTAAGCTTTTATTCCTGTCTCAGTAAATACAGCTTCAGTGTCAGTACTTTTTGAGAACAAATTGTATATATTTACTTTTTTTAAATATCATTCAGCCTTTTTTCTTTCCTGTTGCACACAGAAGAAAAGTTTACCCATAAACTTATGTTGTCTTTTAAGACATTTTTTCAATAGATTTGAGAAGCTTATTTTTTTGCTGTTGATTTTTCTTTTTTCTTTTTTTTATTGCTTGTTTTTGTTTTTTTAACAAAGGCTGATGCAATAAAGTTACTTTAAAAATTGACTAAAAGAGTTTAAAATTCACGAACTGCATATACACAGCAGATAGGTAAGACCCCTACACCTGCAAAACAGGGACATTAAACTTCATCTGATGGAGAGGCTTTAATTCTAGAGCTCTGGGTTGTGTGGAGTTACTTATTCACTGCCATTACTCCTAGGTCCACTCTGTCTCAGAGTACCAGTATTTGTTAGAGTCTATGGGTCAAATAGATCTGTTTGAAATTCATTATTATTTGATATGTAAGTTGTAATTGGCGATCAAAGTTGAGGCTGACCAGAAGGCTCCCTTTTCAATAGATACCACACCAAGATGTAGGGGAGGGTGCTGCTCCTTTCCCTGGATTGCTCCACTTTACCCTTCATACGTACCTTATAATGCTTGGTTCATATCAAGTACTTTAAAAATGGTACTTGATACCTCTTTGCTTAGCAAGTATCAAATACCATTTTTAAAGTACCTGGTATGACCTAATCTGTGATTGAACCCTAGTCTCCCAGACCATTGGTGAACATTCTACTCATTAGGCCAATGAGCCAGTTTACTGAACACTGGCATGATGGTTAGCGTGTTCACCAATGGCCCTGGAGACCTGGATTCAATCCCAGGTTGAGTTATACCAAAGACTCAAAAAATGGTACTTGATGCCGCCTTTAATTTAGATTAAGTTTTTTTTCTCCTAGATTAGTTGCCTAATGAATGCTGAAGAACCAAGTCTGGATTTTTAATTCATGCCTTTCTCAAGTGCAAAGTAAAATACAAGCGGCTTTGTGTTAGATTGGAGCCAGAGTTGTCAATTCCATTTTCTACTCATAACTGTTACGTGGTACCTTCAATAAGTTTCCAGACTTTTTTGTACAGGAATTTAAAATTGCCATAGACTCTTGAAAATTCACTGTTATTGCTATACATCTTATGAGATGACTGACCAATTTTTATGATTTCAGATTCAAATGAACAGCTACCGCAGCAATTGGAATACACCCTACTAAAGCCTGATTGTCACAGCTGGTGAATTTCAAAAATGCAATCTGGACGTGAGGATACTTTAGAAGAACGATATGCAATAAGATTGTGTTTTAAACTTGGAAAAAATGCCACAAAAACGTATGGAATGCTTCAGTTTGCTTTTGGAGCATCTTGCATGAATCAAGCATCAGTTTTTGAGTGGCATAAGAGATTCAAGGACGGTAGGGAGTCTGTGAGGGATGATGAGAGGTGTGGGAGGAGTAGGGAAGTAGGGTTACTATGTTGAGGTTTTAAGGGAGTTTAGGAAGAGATTCCGTCAGAAGAGGCCAACACTCTTCAAATCAGGTCAGTAGTATTTCCAGCAGGACAATGCACCAGTACACAACTCCATCTTTGTCACAGACTCTTTGACCAAGATGGGCATCAAGACAGTTCCTCAGCCTCCCTATAGTCCAGACCTCGCTCCCTGTGACTTTTGGTTATTCCCTAAGCTCACAGGCTGTCGTTATGAGACCACTGAAGAGATGAAAGAGGCTGTTATGAAGGTCATTGACACGTTCACACAAGACGATTTCCATGGGGCCTTCCAGAAGTTGTTGAAACGGTACAACAAGTGCATTGCAGCCGGAGGAGATTACTTCGAAGGGGACTAGAGTTTCATGTGTGTACTATCAATAAAAGTGCCCATACGAAAAAAGTCTGGAAACTTATTTAATGATCCTCGTATATTGAGTATACCACCATTTATATATATGATATATTTCTGTATAATGTTATACATTTCTGTATAATGTAACACTGAAATTCTATTAATAACCAGTTTATTTTTCATTACATTTTACAAATGGAATCATTAAAATCATTACATTAGATTGAAGTTGATTATTTGTAGAAAATGACAGGAAGCTTATAAGCAAGTTTTTATATTAAAGTAAATGAACAAACGAAGTTGTCTGCTTCAGTCAATTAATTACAAAAGAAACTAAATTGAAACAGTTTTTCATTAAACAATCTCACAGATCTGCCTGTACTTGTTCACTTACCATTTTATAACAAAAAACAATTCCACTGAATATAAAACAAATTTTGAACATAAAGAATCTAAATATATTTTGATTTATATGTTCATAATCTGGCATGTTCATTCTATATGCGTACTGCGCACATTTGCATATTGTTTATAATACACTTCAATGTGAATACGTACTTGTGCATAAAAATACATTGGTGTTAATTTGTATGTGTGTCTGTGTGTTAGTGTGTGTCTGTGTGTGTCTCTGTGTGTGTCTGTGTTTGTGTATGTTTGGGTCAATTACTGTTATAAAAGAGAGTATTTTTTTGTGTTTTTTTTTTGTGTTTTATCTTTTTTTTTGTGGCTGTTAGTAGAATTCTGCTCACATTTGACCTGAATCTGTCAGTTTTTATTTATTGCCAAGGTGACTATACACCTGTTGGACTTGTCTCTCATTCTAATTGCAATTAGACATTAAATGATATAATTGACCACGTATCCATATATGTGTGTGATTACTGTGAGTACACATAAATATACATCTAAACATATATATATATATATATATATATACTCCTCAGCATGAGTAGGATGTGACACAAGGCCAATTTTTTAGGGGAGTTTAACTGGTTTGAATTCGGAGTTTTCCTTTTGCTAGAATGGTTAATATACCAAGGTTAAAAACACACTGATCAGCTATTTACCCAGAGCTGGAGGGAGAACAGTTGGCTGCACACCTGTCCCAAGGGTATTAACACTATATGGAGGTGCCTGTTGTGTAATGGTTATCGTCGTAGGGAATGGACACGGCGACACAAGTTCAAATCCTGGACGAGACTGATTGCATTTCACATAGCACTAATACCCTTGGGAAAGGTATGAATCCAATTATTCTCCCTCCAGCTATGGGTAAATAGTAGGGCAGACTAAGTTTTTCAGTCTTGGTGTGGCAACTAGTCTAGGAGAAGGAAAACTCTAAATTCAAACCTGTTAAACCCCGCTTAAAAATCGACCTTGTGTCATATCCTGCCTGAGCGGAGGTGTTGGTAAATATGATTAACACTATATGGATTTGAACACAGTCCATTTCCTACAACAATAACCATTTCACCATGTTTATATATATATGTATATATATATATATATATATATATTATTTGTTTTTATTTTTCTACTGATCTGTCAATTGGACATTGATCACTTTCATTTTATTTTCATTTCCAACCTTTATGAATTTTAAAAAATCAAACACATGAAGAAGAAGCTAGATGGAACCACACAGCAATCCAGTATGCTGTTTTGAACTAATCTTGGAAGCAGCACCCTACAAAACAGTAACTGTACGGCCACTCCCCTCCCATCTCACTTATTATCAAAATAAGATGAACATGCTGGAGAAGTAAGGATAAACTCATATGAGACATTCTCTTTTGGATTCCCACACATGGACATACCAATGTTGACCAATCAGTAAAGATTAACATCCATCAACTCTGTGTGGACACTGGAGGCAGTTTAGAGGACCTGCCAAGAATGATGGGTAATAAAGACAAATGGCAAGAGAGAATCATGGGACTCCAATACCATCAATACAAATTGTGGGTGATGGTGATGATGGTATATAAATAAGGAGATTTTTATATTATTATCAATCTTTATTTTTTATTATATATATATATATATATATATATATATAACCATCCAATTGGCATAGTGGCTAAAGTGTTTGCCTATATGGTCTGGGAAACCAGGGTTCAAACCAGGCCAAGTTATACCAAAAACTCCAAAAATGGTACTAATTATCTCCTAGCTTAACAATCAGTATTATAAGGTATAGATCAAGGGTAAGTGGAGCAATCCAGGGAAAGGAGTAGCACCCTCCCTTACACTTCAGCATATATCTATTGAAAAGGG
This sequence comes from Sepioteuthis lessoniana, assembly GCA_963585895.1. NCBI lineage: Eukaryota > Metazoa > Mollusca > Cephalopoda > Myopsida > Loliginidae > Sepioteuthis > Sepioteuthis lessoniana. The sequence continues at coordinate 22,309,849 of OY757909.1, forward strand.
AACTTTTGAGTTGTTCTCAACTATGGTCAGCTTATTTACTTACATACTTATGTATATATATATCTATACGAGGATCATTAAATAAGTTTCCAGATTTTTTTCATATGGGCACTTTTATTGATAGTACACACATGAAACTCTAGTCCCCTTTTAAGTAATCTCCTCCGGCTGCAATATACAAGTAGCTTCAAATCAGGACAATGCACCAGTCCACAACTTCATCCTCGGCACAGATTATTTGACCAAGATGGGCATCAAGACAGTTCCTCACCCTCTCTATAGTCCAGACCTTGCTCCCTGTGACTTTTGCTTATTCCCTAAGCTCACGGGCTGTCGTTATGAGACAATTGAGGAGATGAAAGAGGCTGTGGCGAAGGTCATAGACATGCTTACACAAGCGGACTTCCATGGGGCCTTCCAGAAGTTATTGGAACTGTACAAAAAGTGCATTGCAGCTGGAGAAGACTACTTCAAAGGGGACTAGAGTTTCATGTGTGTACTATCAATAAAAGTGCCCATAAAGTCTGGAAACTTATTTAATGATGCTCGTACTTATAAAATCATGAAATCTTAAATCTCCTAAATTCCAAAGATTTTTTTTAAATCCCAAAAATTTATAGCAACAATGGATCAAATGGATCTGGATAGATATTGCAACTAAATAATACGTTTGGGTCATCAATTTACAAACAGCAAAAAAAATCTGTATTTTGCATTGAATAACTCCAACGGCATCAGAAGAAGACCGAAAGTGACATAACTGAAACAAAGAAAGTAAGCTTGCAACCGCAGTCAAGGGTGACCCGATGGCTCCCTTTTCAACAGCTACTACACTGAGGTGTAGGGGAGGGCGCTACTCCTTACCCTGGATTGCTTTGCTTTACCCTTGATCCTTACCTTACAATGTTGAGTGTTAAGCAAGGCGGCATCAAGAACCATTTTTTGAGTCTTTGGTATGACTTGACCTGGGATTGAACCCTGGTCTCCCGGATCATTGGCGAACACTCTATTCATTAGACCAATGGCCCGGTGAAACAAAGAAAATATGATAAAATATGATAGAATAAAAGGGAAATAATCTAATTATAAGAAAAAATATGAACCATTTTTTTTTATCTTGGGAATAATCTTTTTATTTCATTTTTTTAAACCGATTTTCAAATGAAGAAAAAGAAATCTGTTGTTATTATATCTCTCTATATATAAAACTACCCTGCCTATTTGTTTGCTTGTCTCCCTGGGTCTAGGTTCTTCATAGAATTGTGTTGCCAAGACAACCATTTTTTTCTTTCAAAATAAGGTTTTGTTTTGTTTGGTTTATCTGCTTTATGGTATATCAACTCCTAATGGGTTATTTAATGACAAAATTTGATTTGTTTGTAAATGTTTTTGTGCTATATATTGTCAGATACGATGGATGAAATAGATCTATTTAAATCATGTTTAAAATGATTCTGAACAATCCATATACTGACTCTTAGAAGACAGATATCGTAACTAAACATGAAGTTTTTACCTCTTTAAAATTTTTACCTCATTGTAAAGAGGTGTGTTATGGCGTAAAATTATAATCATAGGAAATGGACATAGCAACATGAGTTCAAAACCTGGGAAAGGCTGTTTGTATTTCTGTTTGACTAATACCCTTGGGAAAGTTATGCATCCAACTATTCTCCCTACAGCTATGGGCAAATAGTGGTGCAGACTCAACTCTTAAACCTTCGTAAGGCAATCAGTCTAGAAGAAGGAAAACCCAATTCAAACCTGTTAACATCTGTTTTAAAATCAAACTTGTGTGATATCCAACTCAAAAGGTTTATAAATACATATATAAGTAAAGTAAAGTTGGCAACCGTAGTCGAGGGCGACCAGAAGGCTCCCTTTTCAATAGCTACTACACTGAGGTGTAGGGGAGGGCACTACTCCTTTCCTGGATTACTCCACTTTACCCTCGATATGTACCTTATATTGCTGAATGTTAAGCAAGGAGGTATCAAGTACCATTTTTAAAGTCTTTGGTATGACGCGACCTGGGATTGAACCCAGGTCTCCCGGATCATTGGCGAACACTCTGCCCACTTGGGTAATCACCTTCTCCTTTTTTATTGGAATTTTTCCTTTATTTAAAACTCTTTGTTTATTATGTTTGAAAAATTAACAGTCAAAGAATCCAACAAAAAAGAATGAATTCATTATTCACTTTTGTAACAATATATCAAGCCACCTTTTCTTTTTGTCAGTAAAATTTGATACTCATTATCAACTGAATGATAGACCTTATTGACTAAAACCTCTTTTTAATTCCCAAGTGGGCTATAGTCTTACAGTGGACAAGAGGTTTGTCAGTCTTACAATCCAGGATGGACAGAACCATATTATATCACCTCTGATTACCCATTCATATTTCATTTTGCCTTGAGGAAGTGATTTCTTTGAGAAAACAATGACTCATTTTCACTTTTATAAGGTGGGTGGTATTTACTTTTTTTATTCATTCATTTTTTGGCTGTCCTGTTCTATCATCTTTTCTTCTTTTCAATAAATCAATTCTTTTCTTTCATTTCACATTTTTTTTATCCTATTTACCCAACCCCTCCGCTCGGGCAGGATATGACACAAGGTCAATTTTTGAGCGGAGTTTAACAGGTTTGAATTCAGAGTTTTCCTTCTCCTAGACTAGTTGCCTCACCAAGGCTGAAGAACTCAGTCTGTCCTACTATTTACCCATAGTTGGATTTCACATTTTTTTAATAGTTCTTTTTTTTAATCAATAACTTCAGTTTTATCTATTCCCTTCTTTTCTTTTTTCTTTAATTTTTTTTTTTTTTGATCATTTACAAGATTTAATTAAGACATCTAATGGATGTTTATAGGACTTCACTTTGTCTGGCATTTGGCTTAAAATTTAGGGTACAGAGCATGAAATAAATTCACGAGTTGTGACATTTTATATAGTTTATTTTTCAAATTGTAGAATAATGATAATTACCGTTAGATGATTTAAGAGAAGGTATTCAGCACAAATACATTTTTGAAATGTGTATAAATTACCTTTCAGTTTTATAGATTATCGACTATCATCTTAGTTCAAAGTAAAGTTGGCGACCATAGTTGAGGGTGACTAGAAGGCACCCTTTTCAATAGCTACTACACCAAGGTGTAAGGGAGGGTACTATTTCTTTCCCTGGATTGCTCCACTTTACCCTTGATACATACCTTATATTGCTAAGTGTTAAGCAAGGAGGTATCAAGTACCATTTTTAAAGTCTTTGGTATGATGCAACCTGGGATTTAACCCAGGTCTCCTGGACCATTGGCAAATATTCTACTTGCAAGATCAATGGGTAGATTGTTCACCAATGGTTCGGGAGACCTCGGTTCAATCCCAGGTCGTGTCATACCAAAGACTTTAAAAATGGTACTTGATACCTCTTTGGTTAACACTCAGCAATATAAGGTATGTATTGAGAGTAAAGTGGAGCAATCTAGGGAAAGGAGTAACGCCCTCCCCTACACCTTGGTGTAGTAGCTATTGAAAAAGGAGCCTTCTGGTCACACTCGACTAAAGGGAGACAACTTTACTTACTTACTTAGTTCAAGCAAATCTACATATCTACTTTAAAGTCATGTTTAACAAAATAGATCATTGAAATTAATTCATGTATTCACCAACCTCTCTGCATGTGCAGGATGCAACACATGGTCAATTTTTTAGCAGAGTTCAATTCAGACTTTTCCTTCTCCTAGATTGGTTGCTATACCAAGGTAAAAGAGCTCAGTCTGCCCTTCTATTTACCAATGGCTGAAGGGAAAATTATTGGATTCATTCCTTTCCCAAGGGTATTACTGATTTGTTTGGTTAGTTTGGTTTGGTTTGGTTTTATGGCACATTTAATGCCAAATCCATTTTTATAAATATAAATAGTTCTATTTCAAACAATTCAGATTAGTATAAGTATAATTTTTTTTTACACACAGTAAAGTGTTAAAACAGTTCCATTTCAAACAATTCAGTTTGGCATAAGTACACAGTTTCAATGTCAAAAAACAGTTCTATTTCCAACATTTCAGTTTAGCATACAAAAATAATTCTATTTCAAACAATTCAATTTAGCATAAGTACACTGTTTAATTCTATTTAACCCATAGATAGGACTGTATCAGGTGAGCTTGAGTAGACCTGGGAGCGATGGCAATGAAGGGGTACTCCGCATTTCCCAAAGCTCCAGCATTTCTGGAAACTCACCATCAAATTGTTTAGTGTCATATCCAGGACACTTGTTGGTGGAGGTGGGGTCTTACCTCACTGCAGAGATGCAGTCGGTGTATTCTACAGCCCCAACCAACTGGACAATATTGCAACATGAAATGCAAACAGGTTCAATCAGGATTTGAACCCAGTTCACTGTGTCCATTTCCTACAATGATAACCATTACAAAACCCACACTTCTGAAATTAATATATTTATTTACCAATCCTTTTGATCATTGGTAGGATGTAAACATAAGTTTTTAATAAATTAAAAATCAAAATATTAAATAAGTACTTGTGTTAAGCAGACACTGATGTAACCTAAAGAAAATGTCCAGTCTGTCCTGTAATTTCCTTAAGATTAAATATAATGCTAAGATAACTAGATTACAGTAAATTATCCCACACGAGGATCTGATGAAAATTTCATAGGCTAACCAAGATACTATCATGGAATGCAAATAAATGAAAAATCTAGATTGGAACAACACCAGAATGTTATATACTGTCTTGAACAAATCCTGAAAGCAACATACTACAAAACAACAGCTGTACAGCAACCAGCCTCCCATCTCACAAACCATCCAGTTAAGAAAAACTAGATATGCAGGGCATCACCAGAGAAGAGACTAGATGAGGTTTACTTTTCAACATGGACCTCCATACAGTTTTTTCAATCAGTGTTGCAGTGGTTGGATCCTCTTGTTGTATATTGACCTTCGACCCGGTCAAACATGCCATTTCAAAGGGATGCACCGAAAGGAAGTGACACATCACAATGGCCAGTAATCGAAAGAAATCACGTTGGCGGATTTGGCTGACGAAATGGGACAAGGTAAAAGCCCATGATACACTCATAGACTGATGCACTGGAAGAGAGTGACCTCTGAACTGCATGACAGTTATTTCCGCTTAATGATGATCAAACATGCCCTTCCAAAGATTGAGTGGGCGACTGAGTGGGCAATTGAACTATTATATAACTCGGTGAAGACAGGAAGTCAGGGAGTTGGTGATAAGATGTGATAGGGAAAGCCACACCAGGACCCCCAGTGAGTTGGGGACCAGAGAAGTCAGAGACAAGATGTGGTAGAGAAAGCCAGCAGAAAGCTGAGCCCCCGGGCCTCCGGTTGAGCATCAGGAGAATGAGAAAAACACAATGCTGATGGCCATAAGAGTGGGAGTTAATATATTGCAGTTCTGTTCGGTCTCCAGTTCCCTCTCACACGCAAATGTTACAAATAAAGTGAGAGATATATATTTTTTAAAGAAGTCTTCGCTCATCCTTTATCGTTGTGTCATTGTGATTCATACTGCATGTATATGCATGTGTATATGTAGATGTATATGCATGTGAGTATACAACACTCTCAGTCAAAAAACTTATCTGCAGTAGATACATATTCCATATGAATTTTTCAGCCTACCCTCATATAACTGATGCCACGTTGATACATTATATATCCTCTTAGGGGATTAACATAAGCCTGTACTCTTGTAGGATGCTAAGAATTATCTAATTTGGTTTATCGATTCACTTTCATTTTCTTATTTGAATATAATTTTTGGATTAAACATAACATTGCATATTTACATCACCCTGAAGGTGGTTTAACAAAAATACAACCAAAACATAAAACCTTGGCATATTATTCATATATACTTAAATACTTTCTCTGAATATCTTGTTTTTTCATATTTTATATTTACATCACCAATCTTAACATAAGCGAAGGGATTTTAACACATATGTATCATTTTTCTTTTGTTTTCACCAATTCTTCACTGCACATAAAGCCTATTATTTGACCAAAAGATTTCAAACTCTGATTCGACAGTCCATAGGATTTTATTCCCACTGCTCTATTGTCAAGTCTTTATGCGCCTTAGCCCACCTTTCGACATATTTTATATTTACTTACCATAAAATTCATTTTCATTTTTCTCTAATATATATCATCATCATCATCATCATCAATTTGCACTGACAGTACAGCATTCCCTGACCCTCCCTCACCATCTATCCCTATCATTCATCATTCCTGGCATGTCCTCTACACTACATCCAGTGTCTGCTCAGAACTGATATATGTAAGTCTTTGCTCGTCGGCCATCACTGGCATGTCAATGTGTAAGAGAGTCCATATGAGAACATCGCTCATAATTAATATTATAAACTAATCATCAGCTCATTATTATTATAAATATCAATAATCTCAATGCCAACAAAAACAATAACAGACATGAACAACTACCACAATATGGTATTACTTAATATTAATAATTAACAATTAATAATTAATACCAATAATAAATCATTCTAATTAATATTAATAATTATTAGTATGTACTACAACATTATAATTGAAATATTATTCATAATATGCACTCTATAATCAATACAAAAACTATAACCTATATCGCTTATTACAGAATTTTAATAGATAAAACCTGTTATTTGAAATATAAGAATCAATTTAGATCATATCTTAAAACTTACATACTCAAATCCAAAGTACATTAAATTTAATAAAATTTAAAAAAATATATAATATAAAAATTGAAAAACAAATAAAAAATATAGATTTTTGTGTTCTTTAAGCCTGAAGTCATTTTACATAAGCTTATATGAAAGTAAATAGGGATTAAAATCCAACTGTATGAAGGTAGCAGAAAAACATAATCCAAATATGTGAACTATTCTGATATCCAAGTCCTGATGATGGTTTCTGAAACCGAAACATTAACTTTGACTTTAAATCATAATAAATTCACCTATTTGGATTATGTTTTTCTGCTACTTTCATAAGCTTATATCTATTTTTATATGAATTTATTTTAAATATCAATTCATTTCTTTGATTTAGTAATTTCCTGGTATTTCTATATTCTATAACACTAATTTTTTCTTCAAGACATTCAAGACAGAGATTACATTTACTTATGGAATTACTTGGAGTCTTTTAATAAAATTCCATCTAACTAATGGTGTAAGGCCACTATCCTTCAATCTCCCGAACCATTTAGAAAGGACTGTTTAGTTTCTTAAAGAAGGGTTACAAAATGAATGCCTATGACTATAAAGCCTCTGCTTCCAATTTCCAGTACAAATTCCAAAGTATATTTTTATGTCCTTTTTGTGTTCCATTGGGGGAAATAATTGCCTTGTACATTTCATTCTCGGAATTACATTTACCACCAACAGGACATTCTACTCTAACCCTGCAGTTACATAATCCTATTTACCCCCCTCCCCGCTCGGGCAGGATATGACACAAGGTCAATTTTTAAGCAGAGTTTTACAGGTTTGAATTCAGAGTTTTCCTTCTCCTAGCCTAGTTGCCTCACCAAGGCTGAAGAACCCAGTCTGTCCTACCATTTACCCATAGCTGGAGGGAGAATAATTGGATTCATACCTTTCCCAAGGGTATTAGTGCTATGTGAAATGCAATCTGTCTCGTCCAGGATTTGAACTCATATCGCCATGTCCATTTCCTAGGACGATAACCATTACACCGCAGGCACCTCCATACAGTTACATAATGGTTTACTCAAACCTTGTCTATCGACACATGATTTTTTGATTTAATCTTTATTATGGTTGCTAATAATTTTGTATTAATTATTAGTGCATGAATAACTAATTTTGATTGTTTTCTTGTTAAAACTTTTTTTCAATGGATTATTTTCATTGAAATGTTTATCTATAAGCCCTTAGGAAGTACTTACCTATATTGATAGTAGATAATTTACAAAAAATTGGGTTGAACCATATTACATTTCTTTTTCTGTGTTTATTTTTTTTTTATTTCTACAGATGCTATCATTGTTATTCCTATCACTCATGTCATTCAACTTATTATTTGTCTCGCCATTCACAGTCCTATTATTACTATTACTTATTAGAGTTTTTCACATCAGCGTAAGCTGATGGTCTTTCACTGGAGATTGAGTGACAGCAAGTCTCCTCAAGTCTCCAGGACTCTTCTCAGTATTCTGGCCATTTTCAATAATGCTGTTGTTTGGATAGTCTCCACTCGGCCACCAATTTCCAAATCTTCCAGGCCCTTTAATAATCCTTTAGTTACCGTGCCAAAAGTACCAATCACAATTGGTATAATTGTCACCTTTATGTTCCATAGTTTTTTCAAATCTCTAGCAAGGTTGAAGTACTTAGAAACCGTAGCAGCAATAACGATTCTCTACAGAAACACCAAAGTGAAAGTACGTTCACCAGATGGAGACACAGAATACTTCGACATTGTTGCAGGAGTACTACAAAGAGACATGCTAGCCCCATACCTCTTTATCATCTGTCTAGACAATGTGCTTAGAACTTCGATCGACAAAATCAGAGAAAATGGCTTCAAGCTGATGAAGAAAAGAAGCAGAAGGTACCCCGCAAAAACAATTACCGACACTGACTATGCCGATGACATAGCATTACTGGCGAATACGCCTAACCAAGCCGAGACACTACTGCATAGTTTGGAACGAGCCACCGCAGGCATTGGCCTCCATGTCAATGCACACAAAACTGAATATATGTGTTACAACCAAACAGGTGACATTACCACACTAGATGGAGCCTCACTGAAACTAGTAGACAAATTCACCTACCTAGGAAGTAGTGTCTCATCAACTGAAAAAGACATCGAGACATGACTAACGAAAGCATGGACAGCTATCGATAGGCTCTCGATCATATGGAAATCAGACCTGACCTATAAAATGAAACGCAGTTTCTTCCAGACAGCGGTTGTATCGATACTACTATATGGATGCGCTACTTGGATGCTAACTAAATGGCTGAAGAAGAAACTAGACAGCAATTACACAAGAATGTTGAGAGCAATATTGAACAAGTCCCGGCATCAAAACCCCATGAGACACCAACTATATGGCCACTTGGCTCCCATCATGAAAACTATACAAGTTAGACAAACCAGACATGCAGGACACTGCTGGAGAAGCAAGGACGAACTCATCAGTGATGTACTCCTATGGACCCCCACATATGGCCAAGCAAAAGCAGGACAACCAGCTCAAACATACATACAGCAGCTATGTGAGGATACGGGATGTAACCCTGAAGACCTGCCAGAAGCAATGAATGATAGGGAGAAGTGGCGAGAGAGGGTCAGGGATATCCGTGCTGGCGGCACGACATGATGATGATGATTATTATTATTATTACTATTATTATTATTGTTGTTGTTAATATTGTTATTGTCATTGTTTTCATTGTTACAAGTCTCAAAATTATCTTCAAGAATTTCTAGGTATTCTAATCTTTGTTTAAATCCACTTTTTTCGAAGGCCTCATCCTATATCCTATAATTTTCATAAAAGATTTTTTATTTAAAGATAATCTATTAAATCTTATATTAACAGCAATAGGGATTTGTCTAATTATTGATCTAGGGTGATTAGAATTAACATTAATATAGGAGGAGGTTTGTTTGTTTTCATGGAATGGTTTAAAGCTATTTTCAGGAAAATTAAAAGTAATATCTATGAAATTCATTATTTTTAGACTAGACATTATTCAAATCCAAGTAATTTAACGGCTCTCACAATTTTCTTTTGAATTCTCAATGTTATTGGGCCGTTGCTCTCTGGGATAAAAATGAAACCATCATCTCTGCATGAACGTATTTGCTTTGGGTTGATAATCCTATTCAGAGTATTTAATATCCCTACCAGGTCAGCGATTTGCACTGAGTGGAAATTTTAGAATGAATAGTGGATTTTCTACAATTTAATATCATTTCTAATTGTTCACCGGTTATATCAATAAAGTTCCAAGCATGATTTATACTATATAAGAATAACTCCTTTGAAATAGATGGATAAAAATCCATAGTATCAACTTGAATAAATGTAATTTTTCTTTTGTGGTTAATATTCTTCAACCATTTTATATTTCATAAGAGTTTTTCCAGAGGTTATTGTTAGAGTTTTGGGGAATATTTGATACAATATTTTTGCTAAGATTTTTTGAAATTATACCTAGTTCAGTTTTTGATGGCTTAATTAACCTACATTGTTTTTTGTCATAAAAACTGGGCTTATTATTATGAAAAAGAATGTAAGCATTTTTTCAATCATTTTTCCCATTATCTATGTGACTTTATATATATATATATATATATATATATATATATATATATATATATGTGTGTGTGTGTGTGTGTGTGTGTGTGTGTGATGGACACTCCCATTGATCTCAACATATGAAGATATAACAGTTCAGTTAAACATATGAACTGTTGGACTACCAATGAACCTACAGAGGTGATTTGTTTATGGTGGTGAAGAATTGTGTAGAACCAGCTACCCTTCTTGGATAAGCTGATAACAGAAGAATGGTGCACCAATCTACCCTACATTCTTCCCAATAGTTCTTTTCAGGTTTTGATTTCAGAGTTTTTCCTTCTCCTACACTGGTTGCCCTACCAAAGTTTTTAGATCCTAGTTGGCTTGGGCTGTATAATACACTGACTGCATCTCTGCAGAGGGGTAAGAGCCCCTAACCCAACAAGTGTCCTGGATATGACACTAAACAAGCAGAATGCAGAGTACGCCTTTATTGTCATTGCTCTCAGGTCCACTCTGGTCCAGAGTGGGAGCAGCTGATAGGGTCCTATCTAAGGGTCAGATAGAACAAACTGTGAGCGAACAAATGACTGATGTTAAATTGTGATTGTAATATAGCAATACTTGAAATAATTTAACTGTGTGCCAAAAAAAGAGCTTGGTCTTGTTTCAGAATGCTATCAACAAGATGTGTTGACAAATCATATATATTTAATATGGATGAATAAACAGGATTTGGCTTTTAGTAACCAACAATGGTTGATATGCCATAAACCCCTACCAAACAAAACAAAACCACCAAAGTTTGAGAGCCTCATCAATCCAATTGCCCATTGGATTGCCATTAGAGTGTTCACTAAGAGTCCAGAAGACCAGGGTTCAATTCTTGGTCAAATCATAACAAAGACTCAAAAAATGGTACTTTAAGGCCTCCTTGCTTAACACTCAGCACATTAAGTTACAGATCAAGAGTAAGTGGAGCAATCCTGGGAAAGGAGTAGCACCCCTCCCAACCTTAGTATAGTAGCTATTGAAAAGGGAGCTTTTGAGTCAGCCTGGACTATTATTGGCATACTTTACTTATATATAAATGAAGTGAGTGAAGTTAGCAACCTTAGTTGAGGGTGACCCGAAGGCTCCCTTTTCAATAGCTACTGCACTGAGGTGTAGGGGAGGGTGCTACTCCTTTCCCTAGATTGCTCCACTTTACCCTTGATCTTTACCTTATAATGCTGAGGTTTAAGCAAGGCAGCATCAAGTACCATTTTTTAAGTCTTTGGTATGACTTGCACCTGGGATTGAACCGGGGTCTCTTGGACCATTGGCAACTGCACAACATACCCTGACTTTACCAGAGATGCAAAATTTGCCATTATAGAAAGAAAATAAATATCTATATTTTATTAATCAATCATGAAACCAGTTCTCAAGACAGATAAAGCGAAATTCTTTTATAAAGTTATTGGGAAATATTTGGTCTGGTTTGGTTTGGTTTGGTTTGGTTTTATGGCATATTGACCTTTGTTGGCTATTTAACGCCTAATCCATTTTTATGTAAATAATCAGTTCCATTTAAAACAATTCAGTTTAGCATGAGTACAGAGTTTAATTGTCAAAAACATTTCTACTTCAAACTATTCAACCAGTCATATATAACAATTCAGTTTAGCATAAATACAGTTTCAATGTCAAAAACAGTTCAATTTCAAATAATTCATTTTAGCATAAGCACGCAGTTTAAATGTAAGTACAGTTTAATTGTCAAAAACATTTCTATTTCAAGCTATTCATTTTAATCAATCAATTCAGTTTAGCATAAGTATGCCATTAGTTCTATTTAACCCATAGATAGGGCCTTATCAGGTGCTACCATGCCAGGCCAGAGTGGACCTGGGAGCAATGGCAATAAAGGGGTACTCCACATTCCCCAAAGCTCGAGCATTACTGGAACCTCATCATCAGATTGTATTGTGTCATATACAGGACACTCATAGGGGGATCTCACCCCTCTGCAGAGGTGCAGTCGGTGTATTCTCCCATCCCAGCCGACTAGGCAAGGGAAATATTTTCTTTTTTTTTTGTTTTTCTTTTTTTCTGTTTTTCTATTTTCAACTCATTAGCATAACTGATAACGATATCTTGAGTCAACATAAAAGCAGAAATATCAAACAGAATGAAAGAAAGAAAGAGAACTAGATAAAGACAAAATAGAAAACAAAGCAGAATGAACTAAGCAAAGAAAGAAAGAAAGAAAGAAAGAAAGAAAGAAAGAAAGAAAGAGAACTAGACAAAGATAAAATAGAAAACAAAGCAGAATGAACTAAGCAAAGAAAGAAAGAAAGAAAGAACTAGACAAAGGAAAAAAAAGAAAAGAAAAAATTCCAGAAAAAAATTTGGCAAAGAAGCAAGAAAAGCAAAGAAAGAAAGAAAGAAAGAAGAGGGAGAACTAGACAAAGACAAAATAGAAAACAAAGAAGAATGAACTGAGCAAAGAAAGAAAGAAAGAACTAGACTAAGATGAAATAGAAAGAAAGAAAGAAAGAAAGAAAGAAAGAAAGAAAGAAAGAAAGAAAGAAAGAAAGAAAGGACTAGACTAAGACAAAATAGAAAGAAAGAAAGAATTCGTACACAGAAAACAAGCCAGAAAGAAAAGATAACAAACAAATATGAGAGAGAAATCAAAGAAATAAAGACACAACAAAAAATAAATGTAGGCAAAAAAAGATAAAATAGAAAAAATGTGATTAAAAATTAAAAGACAAAAGATAAGAGGTCAAGTAATGTTGAAAAATCTGGTTAACTTAAGTAGCAATGAACTTGAAGAAAGAAAGAAAGAAAGAAAGAAAGAATGAATGAAAACAGAATATGAACAAAGAAAGAAAGAATTAGAACAAAGATAGAATTAAAAGAAAGAAAGAAAGAAATAGTTCAATGAAGGAAATAAATAAATGAATAAAAGAAAGAAAGAAAGAAAGAAAGAAGGAAAGAAAGAAATGAATGAAGAAAACAGAATCTGAATAAAGAAAGAAAGAAAGAAAGAAAGAAAGAAAGAAAGAAAGAAATGAATGAAGAAAACAGAATCTGAATAAAGAAAGAAAGAAAGAAAGAATCTAGACAAAGAAAGAACAAGAGAAAGGAAGTGAATAATGACACAGAGAAATAAGTTAAGTAGTGATGAGTCTGATTATTATTTAAATGGGTGACCATTTAACAGGTACTGCAAACAGTCTACATGCCAGACTAAAGAAAGTTTAGTAAATAATGAGAAGTTGGTTGGTAAGTGAATTGGTTCATTTTATGGCAGGTCAACCTTTATTGGCTTACTTTATTCTGAAGTAAGTCTTTTTTTTCAAGCACTGGTGTGGTTTTGACGAACACTAATAATTGTTTGTAAACAGATATACCTTGAAGTAACTATTTTTAATATTAATAAATGATACACAGTTGTATAGTTTTGAGTATTCCTATCTAATACAAATAATTTGCATATAGTTGTATGGTTTCAAGTATTCCAAATACAAATAATTTGCGCATAGTTATATGGTTTCAAGTATTCCTATCTTATACTATTAATTCATATACAATGAAAATAATTTCTATATAATAAGAATAATCATTTGTTTGCACACAGTTATATGATTGATTGATTGATTTTAATGACATGTCAACTTGTTAGCGGTTATATTATACCTAGATTTTAGGGAACTGCATACATTGAGCATATTTATATTTGTGTTTTTTGAGTATTTGTTTCTTAAAAGTTTTTTTGCCCACTGTTATATGATGTAAGAATTGTTACATATTGATCTTTGACAGCTGATTAGTTGTGAATTTCATAAACAGGATATTGTGCTTGTATTTTTATCATTTAAGGCTTTTGGAGTATTATCTTCATCATTTTTGTTATGTCCATAACATTTCAGCTGATATGTCCTCCAGCCTTCTTCAGGTGTTTCTCGTCGAACTCAGTAGCCTGCACGGAACTTCGAACCACATCTTTTATTTAATCCACGTGGGTCGCTTGCCATTATTCCATTAACCATAACCGGGAACAAGTGTTAAGTATTCCTGTATTGTTACTAGCCTGCAGTCAGGATTGAACCTGCAACCTCTCCCAAAAAGACAATCATCTGGAGGTTGCAGGTTCAATCCTAACTGTAGACGTTAACAATACAGGAATACTTAACACTTGTACTCGGTTAATGGTTAACAGAATCGGAGCAAACAATCCCTGAGGATTAAATAAAGGACACGGTTCAGGTAGGCTCCCAAGTTCAACAAGAAACATCTGAAGAAGAACAGAGAACATATTGGCTGAAACACTGTAAATATAACAATAAATATGAAGACAATAGTCCAAAAACCCTGAATGATAAATATCATCAAGCTTTGTCTCAGAAATTCAGACAGCTAATTGTGCTTGTATCTTAGATCAACTAAGAAACAGCAGAAATGAATCACTTGAATTGAGAACCAGAAGGAAAATGTGTGGGCGTCCAGAAAATTATATATTGGCAAAAGAGACGGGCAGTCAGTGAGTAAACAGGTCAGCCAAAGTGGGGCCCCAGGTAGCCCTCTGGCTGAGAACCGGTTGTGTATCAAACCTCCCGCGAAAGAAGCAAGGTTCTGAATATGTCGATTTCTACGTGGTTCTCATCATAGCAGTCCTCGGTTTCTCTGTCTCTCACATGCAGCTGTTTTTATCCTTTCTTGATTATAAAGAAGAGAGTTATATTTTTATAAACAAAAGCATTTTCATTCCTTCATTCTGGTTATTCTACAGTATTCCTATTGAATACAAATAATTTGCAAACTGATCTATTTGATTGGACCACATTGGGTCTAAGTGGGCCTGGGAGTAATAGTAATGAAAGTATATACCACATTTCCTAGAGCTCCAGAACTAGAGCCTCACTACCAGGTACAGTTTAATGTCATACTTAGGGCACCCCTAAATCGAAATCAATGGCTGATTCGAGGCCAAAAGGCCCCCAGCTTCAGCTGGACCACCTTTGGGTGGGGGAGCTGCAACATTGATACCTTTGTCCCCTATGTATAGCACTAGACCTTGCTGTCTAGTTTAAGCTATAACCCGGCATCTATGTCCGGACCCAGATTTGGGTTTGTGAAACTGCTTGGCTCATTAGACCCACATTGCCCTAAGTGGGTCAATGAGCAGCATAGACCAGCAGGGTTCGAGTCTCAGCTCGTTCTCGACCTTCCCCTCCCCAAAATCCCCACTATAATCGGCCTTCAGGTCATTGACCTTGTGTCAACTCCTGTCTGGTGGGAGGCAGTGACAAATACCATACTTAGGGCACCCCTTTCTGAGAGGGTCTTACTCCTCTGCCAGTATGGAACAGCATATTCTAAACTCCAGTAACAGAGTGGACACAGTTATTTGGCATCAAGTATTCCTATAAAATACAAACAATTTTTAACCCTGAGAACCTAAATGTACCACTATTCTGATACTTTCCCGTAGCAGACATTGTAGGATTTTAGGCATTTAGGTTCAAAGAATTAAACTGATCTAAGTAGTAAGTAAAGTTGGTGACCGTAGTCGAGGGCGACCGTAGTCGAGGGCGACCAGAAGGCTTCTTTTTCGATAACTACTTCACCGAGGTGTAGGGGAGGATGCTACTCCTTTCCCTGGATTTCTCCACTTTACCCTTGATATGTACCTTATATTGCTGAGTGTTAAGCAAGGAGGTATCCAGTACCATTTTTAAAGTCTTTGGTATGACACGACCTGGGATTGAATTCAGGTCTCCTGGACAATCAGCGAACTCTCTACCCAACAGGCCAATGAGCCTATCTAACCCATATATGGGACCCTAACAGGTACTACCACCCCAGAACAGAGCGGACCAAGGAGTAATGGTAATGAAGATGTACTCCACATTCTCCAGAGCTTCAAAGCTGGAACTTCACCACCAGATGCAGTTTAGTGTCGTACCCTGGATACTCCACTCGTTTTTTTTGTTTTAGTGGGGATACAGTCATAGCCTATAAACCTAGAACAAAAAAAAAATAAAAAGAAAGCTGAACTAAAAAATTATACAAGAACACCAGATACAATTATTAAATAATGGACTCAATAACAGCATTACCTGGAAACGGCATTAAGAGGATTAGAAAACACTGATTAGATACATTTATCATTTGTTCACAATATGGTTTGTCACCCTAACCCTGCCTAAGACCTCTCCCCCCCTCTCTCTTTCTTTTTCTCTGTTTCAGTCAGCAACCCACACTCTTGCTGAGGAACAAGCTTTTTCTATCTCACACTCTCCTTCCTTCCTTTTTATTATCATCTCTGTCATCTAGTTGTTCTTCTCTCTCTCTGTCTCTCTCTGTCTCTATCTCTTTCTATTTCTCTGTTTCAGTCAGCAACCCACTCTCTTGTTGAGGAACAAGCTTTTTTATCTTACACTTTCCTTCCTTCCTTCCTTTTTATTATCATCTCTGTCATCTAGTTGTTCCCCCCCCTCTCTCTCTCTCTCTCTCTACAACCCACTCTCTTGTTGAGGAACAACCTTTTTCTCTCTACTACTTCTTATTTGCTTACTTCTCTCATTTGACCACTCCCGTCTATCATTTATTTTTCTCAATCACACTCTCTTTCCTTACTTTTTATTATCATCTGTGTCATCTAGCTGTTTTTCCTCTCTCTCTCTCTCTCTCTCTATATATATATATATATATATGCATATTTCTCATTCTTTCACTCACTCACTCACTCAATCATTCAGTCTCTCTCTATATATACCTTTGTCTTTCTTCTCTTCTCTTTTCCCTCACTCCTATTTTGAGAACCTGTCAATCCCACTCTCTTTTTGAACTGACAAAAAATAAATAGACTCCACCCACTGTCCCATTTTACTTTGTATATTTGAATTTGTTCCCAAAAGCAGTCATTATTTACTAAGCTTAGCTTAACTTACCTTAGTTTAGTGTGGCATAAGGCCAGTAATATAAGTCTCTCAGTGAGAATCAATCTCACTTGCAATGGTCCAGCTTGTTAACGATTACATCACAAGAGGTACCCATATTTTCAGCAGTAGTCATTTACTAAGCTTAGCTTAGTTTGGCACAAAGCGAGAAGTATGGAGCACCCTGTGAGAATCAATATCATTCATAATGGTCTGTGAACATAGCTTGCAAACAGAAGTATAGTGTACTCAGTGAGAATCAATTTCACTTGCAATGGTCCTCTCGTCTAGCTTGTAAACCATTACACCTCCAAAGGTGCCCATATCTTCTACAGTAGTCCTTTACTAAACTTAGCTTATTTTGGCATGATGCTAAAGATATGGAGCACCCAGTGAGAATTATTCTCCCTAGCAATAGTCTGGTAAAATAGCTGAATAACCCTTATACCATTAGAGGTGACCATGTTTTTTACATATCTTCTGTTTAGATATTATTTGTATTAGGTAAAATTTTCAAAATCATATAACTGTGCAATTGGTTTAGAACATCATTTCATATTTTCAACTGAAATACATCAATAATCCAGCAATCGGATATTGCCATTTGGTCTGTTAAGTTAAAAAAAGTTTTCATCATTGAGTTAACAGTTCCTATAGGAGAAATTTTTGACTGGATACATCAGTATAAGTTGGAAAAATGTCAGGATCTGCAAGAACAATGTACCAGAAATGACTAGGTAACCAATATATTTCTTATTGAGGTTGGATGCTGAGGTTTCATTACCAACTCAACCCCCACATTCTTGGAATTTCTCCATCAGACAAGAGGAAATACATAAAAAAGATCCAAGATAAGGCTGTAACTGCATCAACGTAA
>OY757909.1:22330511-22550511 GCA_963585895.1 Sepioteuthis lessoniana
CTTGTTTACACATTATATGGGAGCATATAAAGAGTTACCCACCATATGGAAACCACTTGATTTGTTGATCACATAGGTGAGAATCTGTCTGTCATTAAGAACCATTGGTTCTGTGTCTTTGCTAACCTAACTCCGATAGACATGGTCTATCTTTGATACTGAGCAGACTTTATTTATATATATAACAAACTAGATTATCAATAATATATATACAGGACGAGTTGGTATAAATCCCAATATATATCAAAATTTGTCTTATATCTTTATGTAATTTATATTTGTATGCAATCAGTTTAATATGTCTGTGTGTGCTTGTGTTTGCACATGAGTATACATTTTTTTTTTGTTTTTCCATCAGAATATTCCATATGTTGGGATTTTAAGCAAAATATTCGCTAGCATAAACATTCAAGAAAACCAAGTTTCCTACCTTTACAGGTACAAAAAAAAAAAAAAAAAAAACACGCATGAAATTAAGATATGTTTTTTGTAGTCATTTTTGTGTGGTTTTCTTGTTGGGTTCATGCCTGTGTCTGGTTACATACTTTATATTAACCCACGTCACAAGTCTTGCTCCTCCTAGTGCTGACCAGGAAGTAGCCCTATCTGTCAGCCAGGTACACTTGTCAGGATATCATTATCTATATTTCAAAGGTTACACTGATTAGCTTTCTAAGGAGCTCTCTCTCTCTCTCTCTCTCTCTCTCTCTCTCTCTCTCTCTCTCTCTCTCTCTCTGTTTATATTCATTCTCAATAAGCAGTGAGAAAATACACCTGCTTTATAAGTCCGTCTAAGAGGCACAACCAGACAATCAACAACCCAACAGAAAATTAGGTAAAAAAATATAGATATATATATAAAAATGTACTGGGATGAAGATGTGGAAAAAGGTCTTTTATCTGAGGTAGGGAACTTATTTTTTTACCTATGTTTTGTTTTGTTTTGTTTTGTTTCTTAAATAATAATTGGTATTTATATCTATCTATATAATAGGCACATTTATATATCTATATAGATATCTATCTATATGGATATAAATAAATCATTATCTTTCTATTAGGGTGTTCTACCAGAGAATATATAAAAGAAATATAAATTAGATTTATTTAATTAGGTTCATTGTCAATGTTTGCTGCCCAACAAACCCTAGAAAGGATAAGATCGTTAGGAATGGAAAGTTTTTCCGTGTACTCCATTCTCATCAGATTTAGCACCAACAGATTTTCGTTTGTTTCAATCACGAGAACATTTTGTAAGCGGTAAAACATTCAAAAACAAAGAAGTTGATACCAGTCTTTTGAATGTTTTGTAGAGAAAACCTGAGATTTCTTTAAACATGGTAACTCAAAATTTGCTTTCCCATTAGGCTGCAGTTGTTGAAAATGAAGGTGATTACATTTTTGAAGATAATATTTCAATAAATTGAACATACATTTGTTTTTATATTCTCTTTGGTGAAGCATAATTATTTTCTGAATACTTAATATGAATATATATATATGTGTGTGTGTGTGTGTTCCTGTGTAGTGTATATATACATCATTGGTCTAATGGGTAGAGTGTTTGCCAATGGCCCAGGAGACCTGGGATTGAACCCAGGTCGAGTCATACAAAAGACTTAAAAATGGTACTTGATACCTCCTTGCTTCACACTCAGCATTATAAGGTACGTATCAAGGATAAAGTGGAGCAATCCAGGGGAAGGAGTAGCGTTCTCCCCTACACCTCAGTGTAGTAACTATTGAAAAGGGAGCCTTTGGGTCACCCTTGACGACAGTTGCCAACTTTACTTTTATATATATATATATTTGATGGATATCAGAAGAGGATGGTTTCTCATATGGAGTCACCAGCTGGAATAAATGTATAATAGGCAAATGACGGTTTGTTGAGTTTTTCTTCCAATTATATGAATTTGCACGGTATGAAATTTATAAATCTATATATTAATCAAAATAAATTGAGCTCTCCTGGAGATTTAAAAGAATCTTCTTATATATTCCCAAATTGGTATAGTGGGTTGTGTGTTCATCTATGGCCTATGAAACTGGGGTTCAATCTCAGGTTGAGTCATACCAAAGACTAGAAAAATGGTACTTGATTCCTCTTTGGTTAACACTCAGCATATCAAGGGTAAAGTGGAGAAATCCAGGGAAAGGAGTAGTAACCTCCCCTATACCATGTTGAAGTAGCTATTGAAAAGGGAGCCTTTGAGTTACCCTTGACTATGGTTGCCAACTTACATTTATATATATATATATATATATATATATATGAACGCACACAGTATTGTCCATAGATAAGTACACAACTAACAATTTTTTAACCAAAAATGAAACAACATAAAATGTTTTGGGACAGTTAAATATTCATAAATAAATATTTATGACTACTATATATTCATGAATAATTATTTTGGGACTGCTATATATTCAAAAATAATTATTTTGGGACTGCTATATATTGATAAATAATTATTTGGGGACTGCTATATATTCATAGATAATTATTTAGGAAAACTCTATATTCATAAATGATTATTTTAGGACATCTTTATATTCATGAATAAATATTTAGGACTACTATATATTTATAAATAATTATTTAGGACTACTATATATTCAGAAATAATTATTTGGGGACTGCTATATGTTCATAAAGGATTATCTAGGAACACTTTATATTAATAAATAATTATTTTGGTACTTCTATATATTCATGAATAATTAATTAGGACTGCTATATATTCATAAATAGTTATTTTTGGACTGCTACATATTCATAAATAATTATTGGTATAATGGTTACCGTGTTCGCCAATTACATGGGAGAACTGGGTTCAATCGCCAGGTCGAGTCATACCAAAGACTCAAAAAATGGTACTGGATACCGCCTTGCTTAACACTCAGCATTATCAGGTACGGATCAAGGGTAAAGTGGAGCAATCCAGGGAAATGAGTAGTGCCCTCCCCTATACCTCAGTGTAGTAGCTATCAAAAAGGGAGACTTGGGGTCACCCTCGACTACGGTCGCCAACTTTACTTTTACTTTTTATATATTCATTGATGATTATTAGGATTGCCATATATTCATAAACAATTATTAAGGACTACTATATATTCGTAAATAATTATTTTGGGACTGATATATATTTATATTTTTGGTAATAAATAAAACTAATGATACCAGTTTTCATTGTATAAGAAATAACAAAATCCTTGTATCCTTGGTTTAGAAGAACATTAACTTTTTATAAAATATTGGTTGGAGTGAACTTATAGGAAATCCTGTCAATAAACTAAAATGCACATTATGTTTGTAGATATATATATAGATATATAATTATAAAGTTTTGGTTTGATTTCTTTCTTTAATCACATATCAATGTTCAAGGGTTATTTAATGCTAAAGCTATCCTTCTAGAAGAGCAGTAGTGGTACGATTTAACCCTTCGCTGGAAGGATAAGGGGATATTTATCTGAAAGTGAGTGTAATAGCTTGACTAGAGTTTGAACTCGCTTACTACGATTCCACAGTCCAGCACTTTAACCATTACACCATGAGGACACCCTCAAATAATTTTATATTTGATTGGTTGGTTGGTTGGTTGGTTGGGTTTTATGGCATGCCAACCCATCGGGTTATTTTATGCCGAAAACGTTTTTATTTATTATTTTTATTTGGTATAATTTTTATGCGTATAGTTATTTGAACGCTATAAACAAATACCAACGACATCAAAATAAAACGATATGCAGTCTTGAATTGTCTGCTGAAGTCAGCATTTGATTTTTTATATAATTAATTTGTTGGTCTATGAGCCTACAGCCTTGATAGAAGGCCAATTCTTTTCAGGAATTCTATTATGTTTTTAGGATTTATTTTCTTAAATAATTCCTTCATACTATTAACTTTATAAAAAATTTAGATTTGAAGAATATCGTAGTGATATTTTTATTTGTTCAATATAATTAAAATAGTCTAACTTAACAAAAATATTAACCAGTGCAATTTTCAACTGAATGATAATTTTGTGGGACCTACATGAAAGCTGAATATCATTTTTTAATCATCTAAGTTCTTGATATAATTGAAATAAATATGAAATGCTTATAAGAATATTTCACTTCTTCCTAAATAGAAGAATCAGTATCATTATGGACACATCTTATTACAGAGATCCAAAAGGTTTGAATGTTGTCTAATTCTCGATTATTGATCAAAAATTGGCAACTTCAGATTCACTTATAAGGTATAATACTCTTTTACCAAAACTGATTTAAATGGACAAACCTCTTGAACATAGAACTTGAATAGGTATGCATATGTGTGTGTTTGTATGTGTGTGTGTGTGTGTGTGTGTAAGAAATAGAGAGAGAGAGAGAGAGAGAGAGAGAGAGAGAGAGTATTTATGTAGGTTGGTTAGTTTATATAATTGTTGTCCTTAAACGTATTTATGTCATCTAAGGCTTGGGTTTCTACAAATATGAAAGTAATCACTAGAGCGGACATCAATTTTTACTACTGTATTGAGTTAAATTTGAGTAAATGAGAGAAAGACTTACCAAACAAGCTCTTATCTCTTTCTCTTTATATATATATTTATATATATATATATATATATATATATATAAACCATAAACATTGTCCATATACAGAGAGAGAGAGAGAGAGAGAGAGAGAGAGAGAGAGAGAGAGAGATAAGAGCTTGTTTGGTAAGTCTTTAGATATATATGTGTGTGTGTATATATTACATTATGTTGCATAATACTATATAAAATATATAAATTATAAGTAAGTGAGTTGGCCAACTATAGTCGAGGGCGACCTGAAGGCTCCCTTTTCAATAGCTACTACACGTAGGTGTAGGGAAGGGCACTACTCCTTTCCCTAGAGTGCTCCACTTGCCCTTGATCTGTACCTTATAATGCTGAGTGTTAAGCAAAGAGGCATAAAGTACCATGTTTTTGAGTCTTTGGTATGATTCGACCTGGGATTGAACCCCTATCTCCCAGATCATTGGCCAACACAGGGTCATTCAATAAATGAGCTGAATTTTGCCAAATGAGTGGGCAATATGAAGCACTATCTACAGTTGCACCTTTTTCAAAAAAATTAATAATGATGGATCCTTTCATGTCTCACACAACTGTCAGCATGACTTTCTTTCCTGACTGCTGCGCCTAGAACTTTTTCTTTACTGGAAAGTCAGTGTGTTTCCATTCCATGAACTGTCCTTCTAGCTCAGACTTTTAGTGGCAAACCCATGTTTAGAAATCCAAGGAAAGGAGTAGTGCCACCCTTTTCCCAATATATAGTTTTTCCCTGCATTTTTGTATTTTTAAACATCCATGATTGATTTAACATCACAAAATATCATCCTTCCCCGTCCTGATGATGGTTCATTAGAACCGAAACATTATAGTGTCGAATTTGTTTCTCAATAAATCTCTCCTTCAGCTTGGATTACCTTGTTATCAATTTTTTCTCTATACTAATTGTTGTTAAATCTTTCATTTTATAAAAAATAGAAATCCTGAAATATTTATCTATCTGTTGGATAATGTTTGATTTATGTATCATTATCCAGCGATTGTCAAGAATAATTTAATGATTTTTTTCTTTTTATATGTAAATGAATAGACACAAGACTTCAGAGAATGATCATCGATCATTTCTTTGTCCTGAAGTCTGTATATTATCTTTTCCTAGGAAATTATGGAATGATTAATTGATTTTTTTTCTATTTAACAAATCTCTGCTAAGAGAGATTCTGTTTCTCTCTTAAAGTTTCCTTTTCTTAGTCAGGTCCAGGTTTTGTCATGTGAGATGTTGCTTATTAGTCGTTTAAAACGCCCATTGAGTTGTTTTTCTTCCTACTTTTGTTTCCTAGTTATTGTCATTCTGTTGTCTATCGTGTTGTCAGTATTGTTTCTGATGGATGTAATCAGTCCTCGTTTGTGTTTTCCTATTTAGTCTTCGAGTTGTTATATTGATGTGTCAACGCTGTCTTCGATGCTGGCAAAGAACCATTACTATTTGTTGCTCATATTCATAATTTCTTACACAATAAACAGTGAATTTTAAAAAGAAAAATTTTATGATTAAAACTTTGTACAAAACATTGCTTTCTAGACTGCTTTGACTGGGCAGAGAGCTTTTTGAGTCTATGGAATTGATTGACTGTAGAATATCATTCGGAACAATGCAGAAATGGCAGACATGTTTAAGGTTCGGTTATGGAGGATTAATTCTCAATCAAGAGGATAACTGCTAATTGTTCAATATTGTCAAAAAGGTATTGACTAATTTCTGGCATTTCTTGGGTACAACACAAAATTGCATCCCATAGTGAGACTCCACTACGGGAGAAGTAGGGAGTATCCTTTCACTAACATAATTATTTTACTTATTAGAGTTGTTCACATTAGTTTCAGCTGATGGTCTTTCACTGAAGTTTGAGTGACAGCAAGTGTCCCCAAGTCTCCAGGACTCTTCTCAGTATTCTGGCTGTTCTCAATAATGCTGTAGTTTGGATGGTCTCCACTTGTCCTCCAGCTTCCAAGTCCTCCAGTCTCTTTAGTAATCCTTTAGTTACTGTACCAAAAGTACCAATCACAACTGGTATAATTGTCACCCTCATGTTCCATAGTTTTTTCAGTTCCTAACAAGGTCGCTGTACTAATCCTTCTTTTCACATTCTTTCAGTTTTATTCTGTGGTCAGCCAGAACAGCAAAGTCCACAATTTTGCAAATTCTCTTTTTTGTTGTTGATTATTATAAAGTCTGGTCTTCTGGCCGTGATTAGGTGATCCGTGTGTATGTTAAAGTCCCATTGGAGTTTATGTATGTCATTTTCTAGGACAGGTGCTGGGTTGTGCATATACCATTTGATCGTATGGTCAAATTTAAATTTCTTGCACATCTCCCAGTGGATCACCTTGCCCATCCAGTCATGTCTAGTCTTATACTCCTTCTGTGCTAATTTGCTGCATTCACTTATTATGTGATTGATCTTTTCATCTCTGTCACCACAAAGCCTACATTTGCTGTTTTGTTGAGTTTTATCTATTCTCACTTTGATATGATTGGTTCTTATGGCGTTGTTTTGTGCTGCTATTAGGAGAGATTCTGTTTCTCTCTTAAAGTTTCCTTTTCTTAGTCAGGTCCAGGTTTTGTCGTGTGAGATGTTGTTTATTAATCATCTAAAATGCCCATAGAGTTGTTTTTCTTCCCATTTTTGTTTCCTAGTTATTGTCATTCTGTTGTCTATCGTGTTGTCAGTATTGTTTCTGATGGATGTAATCAGTCCTCGTTCGTGTTTTCCTATATAGTCTTCGAGTTGTTGTATTGATGCATCAACGCTTGTCTTTGATGCTGGCAAGTCCTCTTTCTCCCTCTTTTCTTAATACATATAGTCTGTCAACATCGTCTCTGGGATGTAATGCCTTATGCATGGTCATTAGTTTTCTTGATCTTTGGTCCATTTGTTTAAGTTCATCTTTGGTCCACTTGAGAAAGGGTCCCGAATATCTAATGAGGGGTACAAGCCCAAGTATTTATTCCTTTGATAAGGTTTCAGGTAGTGAGTTTTGTCTAGAGATTATAATTAGTATCATTATTGTTATTATTATTTATTTGTTATGCTTCCTTCTCACATTGACATTAGTTAAAAAGAAAGCAATAATCTTAGCAATGAATATATACACTATTAATACAATATCTACGTACAGATCAAATTCTGTTAACTAATTCATCCAATAGTGCCCAAAAAATCCCCTCTTAAATTCTTTTTCTTACCTTACCTTAGGCTGGAACTGCAGAATACCCCCACAACATCTCTGCAAAGGGGTACGCCCCCCCCAAAAAAAAGGTTTCCAGTATATGATCGTATTTACCAACCCCTCCACTCAGGCAGGATATGACACAAAGTCAATTTTTAAGTGGAGTTTAACAGGTTCGAATTCAGAGTTTTCCTTCTCCTAGACTAGTTGCCTCACCAAGGCTGAAGAACCTAGTCTGTCCTACTATTTACCCATAGCTGGAGGGAGAATGATTGGATTTATACCTTTCCCAAGGGTATTAGTGCTATGTGAAATGCAATCAGCCTCGTCCAGGATTTGAACTCATGTCGCCGTGTCCATTTCCTACGACAATAACCATTACACCACAGGCACCTCCCAGTATCCAGTATATGATAGTAAACAAACTGATGATGAGGGTCCAGTAATACTGGAGCTTTGAGGAATGAGGAGTACCCCTTCATTGCCATCACTCCTAGATCCACTCTGGCCCATAGGGTCCTATCTATGGATCAAATAGAACTAAACAGTGTAGTTAAGCTAAACTGAATTGTTTGAAATTAATGGGGGGGGTACATTTAACTGTGGGTAAACAAAAAAACTTTAATTATACTAAACTGAATTGTTTGAAACTTTTATTAAAATGAGCATTAAATTACCTGAAAAGGGTTGATGTGCCATAAAACCAAACAACCAACCATCTTTTTCTTACAATTTTCTTCTGAAATCATTTGATTCAATCTTAACATTTTTTGCACAATAACTGTTTTTAATCATTGACCAGGAGTGGTAGTTACTATGAGGGTCCCATTTATGGGTAAAAAAAAATCTGTTTGAGAATTATTTGTATTTGATAGGAATACTTGAAACCATATAATTGTATTCAAATCATTTGCGTTAAGAATAGTTATAATTGTTTATAAAGGATTATAATTATTAGTGTCATGCAATTCATTTGGGCTACTATACTGACCTCTATGCCCTTTCTCTGTCCGACTGGTTACAGAGTGTAAGCAGCTCCTAGCTTTCATTCTGACCTGGATTCGTTACCTTCAATTAACAGGCAGGCCGAGGAGTTGACCTACATTACTTATTCCTCTTTTAACGGTCAATCTTTGAGGTCTGTTAATTCAAACACGGAGGGGTAGAGGAAATTTCTTATTTCTCTCTTCTCAGTGGCAGACCACGTGACATTAGTTACTTGAAACCATATAATTACTTGAAATACTTGAAACCATATAATTACTTGAAACCATATAACAGATTGTAAATTATGAGTATTACATAGGAATACTTGAAACCATATAAATTTGTGCAAATTATTGACATTAGGAATAGTTCATTTAAGCTATAATGTTTACAAAATATTATCATTAGTTACTTGAAACCATATAATTGCTTGTGAATTAAAAGATTGACTATAGCATTAAATAACCCATCTAGAGTTGATTAACCATAAAACCAATCGACCAATCAGCCAATCAATCAAAACTATTTTTATATATATCTTAAGTTGGTAAATAAACAATTCAATAATTTTTTCAAATGATGTATATCCAATATTCTAAAGAAATTTCTCTCATTCTGAACATCACTTGTTATGATAAACTTCCATGATTATCCCCCTTTAACGGAACTCTTAAAAGACCTCTGATAACTCGAAGATGGCTGCCTTGCATGCTACAATAACAATAATAATAAGTAAGTTGGCGACCGTAGTTGAGGGCGACCAGAAAGCTCCCTTTTCAATAGCTACTACACCAAGGGGAAGATGCTACTCCTTTCCCTGGATTGCTCCACTTTGCCTTGTTATGTACTTTATATTACTGAATGTTAAGCAAGGTGGTATCAAGTACCATTTTTAAAGTCTTTGATATGACATGACCTTGGATTGAACCCAGGTCTCCCGGACCATTGGCGAAAGCTACAATTCTGTGGAAATTCTTTCTGTTGTTAATTCATCTCATCACTATTGGCAGACCCTTGATGATGCTTAAAGCAGCCCTTGCAGAGGGTTAAGATCTATCCCCACCAAAAAAAACTGGGTCTCACGGGTACCTCACCAAAGTACATCAGGTGCAAAAACCTTCATTTCTGGAGTCCGAGGGAGTTGCAATTATTCCCAGGTCCACTTTATAGAGGTAGTACCTGTCAGGGTTTCATCTATCTCAAATAGATCTATTTGAAAATTATTTGTATTTGATAGGAATACTTGAAACCATATAACTATATGCAAAGAAATGATTATTGTTATCATCCAATTGGAATAATTACTTGAAAGCATATATACAAATTATTAGGATTACATAGGAATACTTGAAACCATATAACTGTGTGCGAATTGTTGGCATAAAGAATAGATACTTGAAACTAAAATTGTTTACAAAGAATTTTACGAAAAAGCATAAAAATCTGAATGATGTTTTGTTTTTATCTTCTCTTTCTCAAAATCTAATTTGCTGATTCAACTGATTATCTGTTCTGTTGAGACATAATGAAAATCTAAAGAAAATTAAAATGGGGCATCTGTCCAGTTAAAATGTGACCAAAATTTAGAGAAAATGTTATTTCTAAAGGATAAAATAATTTCAAGTGATGATATTTTTAAGAAATCTATCTCATTCTGTCTCTTTCTTTCTTTCTTTCTTTCTCATTCTGTTTCTATCTATCTATCTATCTATCTATCTCTGCTTATCTATCTATCTATCAATCTCAGTCTAATCTATCTATCTATCTATCTATCTACCACAGTCTAATCTATCTATCTATCTATCTATCTATCTATCTATCTATCTATCTATCTCAGTCTAATCTATCTATCTATCTATTTGTCTGTCTCAGTCTGTGCATGTATATCCATTTCTTAATTTCTACTTATCTATCTATCTATCTATCTATCTATCTATCTACTTTTCTCTCATTTCTTCATATTTTCCAGGTGAAGGCTTTTATTCCACAAGAACATGAGCAGGAAATTCTATTTGATGCCTTACGGAAATATCAAAAGTAAGTAACTTCATTCAAATTCATAACTGCTTCACTTTATTTAAACGATTATTTGGAAATTGAATTTCTTATTGTTTTTGTTATTCATAAGACATTTTGACTATTACATTCTCCAACATTCTTCATGTATAATTAGCACTTTTACAAAGTAAAAAACATTTGCCTTAGCCTCATTCTTCTGAGGCGGTTTCTAACAAGAAGTTGTGAGACCGTCTTTACTGTAAATACAGTAGTCGTTAGAGGAAGATGAATAAATATTCTCACTCCATATAACTACTGTTGTTGTGGTTTCATAATTAATACTGTACTCCGTTATTTTTAGATTAACAGTTTTGACACAACTTTTGCTTTGAGCAACTTAAAAAACAGATAAGAAGAAAAGTTTTACCTCAAATGTTGGTGTATTTCATACCTGAAAAAGAGAGGAGAATTTAATGGTTAATATGTAAAAAAACCCCAAAAAAACAATAAATAGTTAATGTATAAATAACTATTTTAGAGTGTATCTTTTTTTGTTTACCCCATATATTAAAAAATGTTGGAAAGTTTAAACCACAAATATGTTGTTAAGTTGAAAACAGAAGAAAGTTAATACTGGGAAAACATGAACACATTGGAATTTTTAAGTATTATATTACTGAGGTAGACAAATTGTTCTGTTTGTAGCTATATAATATTATACAAAATAAACATATAATAGTCCACTTAACTGAAGTGCTCGTGTTGTATATATGAAAATTTTATGTACTTCATATGACTCTGATTCACTGCTCGAATTTTAGCAGATAATTTTAATATCTGCTCACTTGTGAGCTTGGATGTAAAGAGAGGGTTAGACATGTCTTTGATATCTGGCACCAACATCTTGGTAACCTGCAATTGGTTAATTTGAAAAGACATGCCATCCAATTATATGGTGTCATACATAACTTTTAGAGAGTGAGGTCAACAACAGGAGACAACCTATTTACCTTAGTTATATATATTTTTTGTACATACTAATACCCCAGTTGGCTGGACTTAGTATACACCACTTGCATCCCCAACAGATGGATAAGAGCCCCTCTATCAAATAGTGTCAAGGGTATCTAGGATCAAGGCTCAAATTCTGGATTTAAAAACCACTTTTTACAATTATTGATTTAAAATCATCTTTTTATAGATCTGCATTTTAGTTAGAATTCCAGTCACATTATTATATTCACTTTTAGACTAATGCCCTTTGAGAAAGTTTGGTTTGGTTTGTTGGGTTTTATGGCATATCAACCTTTGTAGGTTATTTAACGCCAAATCCATTTTTATGTAAATAATCTGTTCTATTTAAAACAATTCAGTTTAGCATAAGTACACAGTTTAAAGGTCAAAAACATTTCCATTTCTAACTATTCAAGCAGTTGTATGTAACAATTCAGTTAAGTGTAAATACAGTTTTAATGTCGAAAAACAGTTCTATTTCAAATAATTCAGTTAAGCATAAGCACACAGTCTAAATATAATTACGGTTTAATTGTAAAAGTCATTTCTATATCAAACTATTCAGTTTTACTCAAACAATTCATTTTAGCATAAATATGCTGTAATTCTATTTAACCCATAGATAGGACCCTATCAGGTGCTACCACTCCGGGTCAGAGTGGACCTGGGAGCGATGGCAATGAAGGGGTGCTCTGCATTCCCCAAAGCTCCAGCATTGCTGGAACCTCACCATCAGATTGTTTAGTGTCATATCCAGGACACTCGTTAGGGGGGGGTCTTACCCCTCTGCAGAGAAGCAGTCGGTGTATTCTACAGCCCCAGCCGACTGGGCAACCTTTTGAGAAAGGTATGTCCCCCAAAGATATGGGTTAAAAAGCAACACTACTGTTTTTCTTCAAGGATGGTTTGGGAATTAAATAATGCACAAAGATTGATATGCCATTAAACAAAGAAACCAAACCAAACCAAGTCATGCATTTCAAACCATCCTTTAATAGATATGCATTTAAAAACCATCTTTTTATTTATTGATAGGTATTTAAAACATTATTTTTACAATCATAGAGTTAAAAAAATCTTTTTATAGATACGCATTTAAAAATATCGTTTTATTGATAAGTATTTAAAACCACCTTTTTATAGATATGTACGTAAAATCCTAATTTTATGATTATAGTTTTAAAACTATCATTTTATAATTAAGAATTTGAAACAACATTTTTATAGATATACAATTAAAGCAATCTTTTTATAGTTATATATATAAAACCATTATTTTTACCATTATAAATTTAAAATCATTATTTCACATCTTTTTATAGATCATTTAGAATGCTCCTTTTTATAAATATGCTTTTAAAAACATTTTTTATAGATCATTTAAAATCCTCTTTTTATAAGTATGTTTAGCGAGAGAAAATATTTGTTATTATTATTGGGTGAAGAAATGTATTCTTGCATGTGTGTATTATTCCCTTGCTAATTCAGGCTGAATAGGATAAGTCATCCTGATTGGGTGAAATTATGCGTCGAATTAAATTATGCGCCAAAACAAAATATGAAAATTCCTTCTGCTACATGTGCATTTAAAACCATTTTTTATAGACCATTTAAAATCCTCTATTTATAAATATACATTTAAAACCATCTTTTCATAGAAATGCATTTAAAACAGTCTTTATATAGATCTGTATTTAAAATCCTAATTTACAATTTCAGATTTAAAACCATCATTTTATAGATAAACATTTAAAACCCACTTTTTATAGATACGTATAAAAAATCCCTTACTTTTACAGTAATAGATTTAAAACCATCATTCTCTCAATAAGCATTTAAAACAACCTTTTTATAGATGAGTATTTATAGGCATTATTTTATAGAAATTAATTTAAAACAATCATTTTGTAGACATTATTTTAAAACCATAATTTGTTTCAAGCAGATTTAAAAACATTATTGTACAGATATCCATTTGAAATAATCTTTTTTATATTTATATTTTAAAATGCTTTTTTTTATAGATATGCACTTAAAACTATTTTTTTACAGATATTTATTTAAAAGCAACATTTTATTAATAAGCATTTAAAACCATCCTTCAGTGTTCTTCTAGGAGAATGGCTTTGGCATTAAATAACCAACGAATGTTGATATGCCATTATACAAAGAAACCAAACCAAAACCATCCTTTTATAGAAAAGCATTCAAAATGATGACGTTATAGATAATCATATAAAAACTATCTTTTATGAATATGCATTTAAAACCAGCTTTTTATTGAAATATATTCAAAACAATCTTTATATAGATATGCATTTAAAACCATCTTTTAATATATATCTAAAATCTTAATTCTTTATTATAGAGTCAAAACTATAATTTTATGGATATGCATTTAAAACCTTTCATTTTATAGATATGCATTTAAAACCTTTCATTTTATAGATATGCATTTAAAACCTTTCATCTTATAGATATACATTTAAAACCATCATTTTATCGGTACATATCTAAAACCCGTATTTTTACAATTATCTATTAGCTTGAAAACCATATATAAATGATAAACATTTAAAACTGTCTTTGTATAGATATGCATTTAAAATATTTTTTCATTGACATGCATTTAAAATCATCTTGTTATAAATATGCATTTAAAACCATCTTTAGATGGATATGCATTTAAGCCTCTTTTTTTATAGATATAGATTTAAAACGATCATTTTATAGAAATATATTTAAAACAATTTTTATATAGGTGTGAATTTAAAACCATCATTTTATAAACAGGTATTCAAAATCCTAATTTACAATTATAGATTTCAAATCCTCATTTTATAGATAAACATTTAAAAACATCTTTTCACAGATATGCAATAATAACCATCTTTTCAAAGATATGCATTTTATACCATCTTTTGATAGGTATAAAACCTTTATTTTTACAATTATAGATTTTAAACCATCTTTTTACAAATATGTATTTAAAATAATCTTTTTTTAAAGATATGCATTTAAAACCATCTTTTTATAAGAAAAAGCATTTAAAACCATAATTTTATAGATATGTATCAAAAACCTACGTTTTAAGAATATGCATTTAAAACCGTTTTTTAATAGAAATTCATTTAGATTTTTTTTTTTATATTCTTTTCAATTATCTTTTTAGAGATAAGAATTCAAAAGTCTTTTTTTTTAGATATGGATTTAAAAATTTTTTTTATTGATAACAAACCTGAATTAATAGACAGAGATTTGAAACAATATACTTCTAATGAAAGACCTTTTGTAATTTTGTTTCAGGTCACTGGATCTACCAATTTTGATGACAGATCTAAAAGCTGTCATCAATGAACCAGACAGAATTCTTCTCTATGAAGAGATACGGTGAGTTATCATGATTAACTAAAGTGAAGGAACCAGTTCAATGCTATCTTTTATTGGTGTCTTGTTAACTGAGATGAAAATATCTTCAGGATGAAGACTGTCTTCAAAACCGAATGTAAGAAGGAATTGTCTACATATTGTGAATATAGAAATGATGTTCTTTTTGTTCTAATGGTGATATCTTTTACAATATCACCAATATATATATATATATATATATATAATCATGAATGATATATATATATGTATGTATATAGATATAAGTATATATATATATATATATATATATATATACATATATATATGCATGTATTTATATAAAAATATATCATTCATAATTATATATATATATATAATTATGAGTAATATCTGTGTGTGTGTGTGTGTGCTGAGTATCATGTTTAAATGGGTATATATATTATACTGGTTTATACATACACACACACACACACACACACACACACATACATATATATGTATATATATATATATATAAATATATATATATATATATATATATATATATATATGTATATATATATATATATATATATATATATATATATATTGTCATCCACAAACAGAACTCTTCAGTGTGGCTAGACATGTAGGACGCTTAAAGCTGGGATCGAAACACACACACACACACATATATATATATATATATATATATATATATATATATATATATATATATATATATATATGTGTGTGTGTGTGTGTGTGTGTGTGTGTATGTGTGTGTGTGTGTGTGTTTTGATATATATATATATATATATATATATATATATATATATGTAAGACATTATTTAATCCAGAAAATCAGGAGTTTGGAACAATTGCAAGTAAG
Source organism: Sepioteuthis lessoniana (assembly GCA_963585895.1). Taxonomy (NCBI): domain Eukaryota; kingdom Metazoa; phylum Mollusca; class Cephalopoda; order Myopsida; family Loliginidae; genus Sepioteuthis; species Sepioteuthis lessoniana. Next base: position 22,346,536 of record OY757909.1, read on the forward strand.
ACCAATAAAATATTCAAAAATAGAAAAAAAAATGTAATCCTGGTCAAGAGCTCGATGTAAATAAAATCCATTGAACAAGTGATTTTCTCTTCAAAAAACCCCACCAAAATGGTCACATTAAGATAATAAATTTATTTCTGTCCTGTTAAAAAGCATTGATATAAATCAGGACTTCTTCAGATCAAATAAGAAAATGAGTTAAAATAACTCTTTCACATTTACAACCAGACTAAAGAAAAAACAAAAAAACCCAACCTTATTTCTCTTATATAAAGTTAACCCTTCCAATTCTAGTAACAATAAGTATCAACTTATTTTGGAATGTAAAGGAACATCCAGTTTCTTCATACTTCAAATTTAACCAACAAAAAATTTACAGTTACAAAAATACATGTCAAAATATTCCAACATTTATATTTAAAAAAAAAAAATAAATAGATAGATAAAACAAGATTTTAAAAAATGACAATTCAGACATATCTAATTTTAGTGCATCAATTTTTATCATTAAAATGAACTATTGCCCAGTCAGCTGGGGCATGAGAATACACCGACTTCATCTCTGCAGAGGGGTAAGACCCCTCCCAATGAGTGTTCTTATAAAACACTAAACATGGTGAGGTTCCAGTGATGCCGGAACTTTGGGAATGCAGAGCACTACTTTATTGCCATTGCTCCCTGGTCCACTCTGGCCCGGAGTGGTAGCACCTGATAGGGCCCTATCTATGGGTTAAATAGAACTATTCTGCATATTTATGCTCAACTAAATTACAATAGAACTGTTTTGACATTTAAACTGTGTATTTATCCTAAACTGAATTATTTGAAAGAGAACTGTTTTTGACATTAAAACTGTACTAAACTGTGCTAAATTGAATTATTTAAAATAGAAATGTTTTGACATTTTACTGTAAGGACAAAAACTATACTTATGCTGAATTGAATTGAGTGAATTAGAAATTTTTGACTAAACTGGATAGCTTGAAATAGATATGATTTTGACAATTAAACTGTGTACTCATGCTAAATTGAATTGTTTGAAATAGAACAGTTTATTTGTATAAAAATGGATTTGGCATTAAATAACCTACAAAGGTTGATATGCCATAAAACCCAAACAACCAGCAAACCAACATAAAATGAACTAAAAAAAAATCTAAGACTAATGTGATTTACGGTAAAAAATTACTAATATAAATTCAAATTCTAATTCATTTCCCAATTTAATAAATCATTGTTATTTATTATTTATTTATTTATTCAATTATTTTTCAAAAGAATCTAAATTTATTTCTATGCCAACATCTAGCAATAGAATTACATCTCTGATTTTATAGGTTAATAGGACCAATGCACAACATAACATTTTTATCAAAATGTTTGAATATTTTGACATGTATTTTTGTAGCTGTAAATTTTTCCTCTGTTAAATTTGAAGTATGATGAAACCAGATGTTTCTTTACATGCCAAAATAAATTGATACTTTTTGTTACTTGAATTGGAAGGATTACCTTTATATAGGAGAAATAAGGGTTTTTGGGGGTTTTTTGATCTGAAGAAGTCCTGTTAACTTTTTATAGCATTGATTTATATCAATTCTTTTTAACCGGATGAAAATAAATTTATTATCTTGATGTGAACGATTGTTGGGTCTTTTTTGAATAGAAAAAAAAAAAAATATTTGGGTATATGTATCTGTATGTACATATATATATGAGTATAAATATGATACTGGGTGATCCCATGGGGGTTGAGCACTCTGGTGAAGGAATTTTCGGCTGCCGCTCATATAATGTAAAGCTCTTTGAACGAATTGAGCACTCTGGTATCTGGTAAATGTATAAAATGTAAACAAATGAATGGTGCTGCTGCTGTTGCTACATAATACCTTATAATTCCCTAGCCGACGTGGTATGCTTGTTCGCCAAGCGGTCTGATACTAAGTCTAACGTAAATTTGGGCGGGTTTTGATCCCAGCTTCAAGTGTCCCCCATGTCTAGCCACATGGAAGAGTTGTGATACAATAAAACAGTCTGTCTATGGATGACAATATATATATGTATATATATATATCACCCATATATATATATATATATATATACATATATCTCCTATATATATAGTAAGTAAAGTTGGCGACCGTTGTCGAGGGCAACCAGAAGGCTCCCTTTTCAACAGTTACTACACCAAAGTGTAAGGGAGGGCACTACTCCTTTCCCAGGATTGCTTCACTTTTACCCTTGATACGTACCTTATAGTGCTGAGTGTTAGCAAGGAGGTATCAAGTACCATTTTTAAAGTCTTTGATATGACGTGACCTGGGATTGAACCCAGGTCTCCTGGACCATTGTCAAACACTCTAGCCACTAGGCCAATGAGTCAGTGCCTGGGTGATATATATATATATATATAGAGAGAGAGAGAGAGAGAGAGAAAAAGAAAAATGAAAGAAAGATATATGTTTGGTGGTTCGTTTATTGTGCTGACACGTTGCAACTTCAGGTTTGTCTGAATACAAAAATATTTTATCAAAATTTTTTTTTTTTGAATGAGAAATAATTATAACAGATAAATTTTTTGATTCAGTCGGAAGTCTTCCTCAGTGCTAGTAGATGTTATGGGAAAGGTGGAATAATACAGGCTGATATCTTCTAAATACGTTATGTCATGAGATAGAAATTTTTGTAAAGTTAATGGTGTCTTATGGATTGAGAAATGGATTTGTGACATTTTATTTCTTTAAATATTTAGAGAAAGGGGGCTAATCTTTCGTGTGAAATTTGAAATCTTTTTGTATTATTCTTTCAAGAAATGGTGATATTTTGAAAAACTTTGTCATTGTAGTATTGTGTTGTGGTATGCTTTGTGACACACTTCAATTATTCTTCGTTTATCTCTGTCATGGATGAAAGCAAATATGGCAGAGTTTAGAAATTCTAATGTGTGGTTGGTTAAAATATTATGAGAAACTAAAGAGTTAATTGTGTTAACAGTTTTAAAGTCTTTTTTATGTTCCTAGATTCTTTTATTTAAATTTCTACTTATTTCTCCTATGTAAAATTTATTGCAATTTAGACAACAGATTTTGTAAACACTTGTGTTGGATTGAGAATTTTGTATTTTTGGGGTTGTTCTTTCCTAATAGTTTTATTGTTTTTGTTGTGCAAGATGTGGTTTTTATGCCTAAATAAGTTAAGTTTTCTTTCAATGAGGGTGGTAGTGGGATTTGGGGGTAATATTAAGTATCTTTTTTATAGGGATGATATTTGAGTTAGGTTTATTATTATTATTCATATTGTAGGATGTATTGTTTGTGGATTTTTATGGCTTTGATTTGGTATGGTGAATGAAAGATTCAGGATATTGTAGTTTATAAAAAGAGTTTTTAATATGTTCAAATTCTTTGTTTAGAAAATTGGGGAAGCAGATTCAAATGGCTCAAAGGAAGAAACCTATGAGAATACCACTTTTTGTATAAAAATGAATGATGTCATTTTTGTTGTTTATCTTGTGCCCGTGGTGTAGTCGTTATTGCCGTAGGAAATGAACACGGCGATACGAGTTCAAATCCTGGACGAGACTGATTGCATTTCACATAGCACTAATACCCTTGGGAAAGGTATGAATCCAATCATTCTCCCTCCAGCTATGGGTAAATAGTAGGACAGACTAGGTTCTTCAGCCATGGTTAGGCAACTAGTCTAGGAGAAGGAAAACTCTGAATTCAAACCTGTTAAACTCCGCTTAAAAATTGACCTTGTGTCATATCCTGCCCGAGCGGAGGGGTTGGTAAATATTATCTTGTGCTAAACTTTGAATTCTAATTTATTGTTGTTGATTATTCATAAACCGTCTAGGAAATCCAAAGAATTGTTTTTTCCTAAGTTTGTATGTGTTGTACTGAGATGTTTCAACTTCAAGATTTTGTCTGAATACAAAAATATTTTATCAAATTTTTTTTTTTTTTTGTATGAGAAATAATTATAAGAGATAAACTTTTTGATTCAGTTGGAAGTCTTCCGCATGGCTAGTAGATGTTATGTGAAAGGTGGAATAATACAGGCTGATATGTTCTAAATATGTTATGTCATATGATAGAATTTTTTGTAAAGTTAATGGTGTCTTATGGTTTGAGAAATGGATTTGTGACGTTTTATTTCTTTAAATATTTAGAGAAAGGGGGCTTATCTTTAGTGTGAATTTTAAAATCTTTTAGTATTATTTTTCCAAGAGACGTTGATATTTTGAAAAACTTGATTGAGTTTTTTTGTGCGATAGAAGGAATATTATTTTCTTTTGGAAAAATGATTAAAATATCGTCAATGTATCTAAAATAGTGGCTGGGTGTGTTTGAAAAGTTGAGATTCCAAAAATTCTAGAAAAAGGTAAGCTAGAACATCAATTAAAGGAAATCCCATGGGAAGGCCAAACTTTTGTTGGTAGTAAATATAATTATATTTGAAAAAACAATCGTTGGTGAATAATTCAATTATTTTTATGAGTTTAGAGACAGATAATGGGGGGGGGGTAAAAATTTTTTTCAGTTGGAGGAAACATTTTTAAACGGGTATATTTTTATATATCCGTTTATATATCAGGATATATATCGTTTGTATATCGGGATTGAATGTCAAAACTAGCAGTGAGTTTATTTTCCATGTTTATGTCTCTTATTTTGTTGAGGTGGTCATCAGAATTATGGGTAGGGCCATGTTTATCCAAAAATTATTGGGTGTAGGGAGATGTTTTTGTGTGTTTTAGGGAGTCCGTAGATCATAGGAGTAGTTGGGTGGTAATTTATTAATGTGGACAATAGTTTGTCTTCGTTTGAGATTATTTTTTGGTAGGATTTGTTAAAAATTCCAATGTTTTTATTGATGTTGTTAAGAGAGGTAGGGATGTGGGTATTTTGCTCGTTAAGCAGGTTTATTAGATATTTATGGAAATCAACAATGTCTAAGATGGCAATTCCTCCACCTTTATCTAGATATATCATTATGATGTTTTTGTTTTGGGCTAGATTTGTTAGGGCTGTAATTTATCTCCTTGGTAAATTATGAGTGGGTGTGTGGCTGTTGGTGGTGGATGCAATTAAGCTTTGTATGAATCTGCTGTTCAAATCTGAGTCAGTATGTAAATAGTTCAAAATATCTCCTAGAAAAAAAGATAATAAAGGATTTCAAAATCCACCCTAAAGATTTGCCCCCTTTCTCAAAACAGTTAAAGTGATAAAACGTCACAAATCCAATTCTCAAACCACAAAACACCATTTGCTTATCAAAAAAATTCTAACTCATGACATAAGGTTTTTAGAACATATCAACCTGTATTATTCCATTTTTTTTACATAATGACATCTACTAGCCCCAATGGCGATTTCTAATTGAATCAAAAAATGTATCTGTTATAATTATTTCTCAAACAAAAACATTTTGATGAAATAGTGTTGTATTAAGTCAAAATGTGTCAGCACTATAAACAAAGCACCAAACATATATCTTTTTTCCATTTTTACCTTTTTCTACATTCATTCTTTCAGATTTAATTCATTTCTTCTCGCATATATATATATATATATATATAGGTATTTTTCAATCCTGTAAATCCGGAGTAGAGAACAATTCCGTCAGGACAAATGAATTATTCAAATTTCAAATATTCAAGTATTCCCGGTAGAGAGCTCAATGTAAATAAATTCACAGAGCAAATGATATTATTTCAAGAAAAAAAAACAATATTCATTCACATTAGGATAATAAATTTATTTCCATAGTCTCTTAATAGGATGGAAATAAATTTTTTATCCAAATGTGACCGAATATTGTTTTTTTCTTGAAATAATATATATATATATATATATATATATATATATATATATATATATATATATATATATATGAACGTAAATATGGATCAAAATTCGACAGTATGAAGATAGCGGAAAAAACATAATCCAAATAGGTGAATTTATTTGAATTAAAGTCAACGTTAAACGTTTCAGTTTCAGTAAATATCCAGGTCCTGATGATGGTTACTGAAACCAAAACGTTCAATGTCGACTCTAACACATAATAAATTCACCTATTTGGATTATGTTCTTCTGCTATCTTCATATATATATATATATATATATATATATATAGGTTCAATCCCAGGATGAGTCATATCAAAGACTCAAAAAATGGTACTTAATGCCGCCTTGCTTAACACACAGCCTTATAAAGTGAGGATCAATCCAGGGAATTGAGTAGTGCCTTCCCTTAGACCTCGGTGTAGTAGCTATTGAAAAGAGAGCCTTCAGGTCATCCTCAACTAAGGTTGCCAACTGTACTTTTCTTATATATATATATATATATATATAGTATCACCCATAAATAATGATTATTGTAAAAAAAGTTAATTTTTTTTCAAGACAGAAAAATAAAAGAATTTCATAATTTCTTGAGAAACATTATATAATTGAAATAGTTATCCTTATTAACTTTATTAATACTTTGGTTCTAAATAATTATGATATGTTTACCTGTTCAGAATGAGAGCGAACTTTATTATTACATCGGCTCTTAAAATATTGAAATTATATTATAGAATAATAAATAATATTAACAAAAGTATAAACAAATTATAGATAATATTAACAAAATATAAAGTGTTTATCTGTTTGAAATGATTGGAAACTTTATTGATACATTCACTTTTAAAACATTGATATTGAAATTAAGTATGGAGTGTTTATTTGAATAAAACGATTGTAAACTTAATTAATACATTGAGGTCTTTAGAGCGCCAGTAAGTCCCTCAAACTCAACTTTATACACAGGGATGACTATATATTGTTATAAATTGTTTCACATGTTGATTAATAATTTGTTAGAATGAAACAAAGTATTAATTCATTTATTTGTTGCTGTTAGCCTTAGAATAAACACTATACTGACACAATACATTAATAACCTTATCCTATTTACCAACCCCTCCGCTCAGGCAGGATATGACACAAGGTCAATTTTTTTTAAGCGGAGTTTAACAGGTTTGAATTCAGAGTTTTCCTTCTCCTAGACTAGTTGCCTCACCAAGGCTGAAGAACCTAGTCTGTCCTACTATTTACCCATAGCTGGAGAGAGAATAATTGGGTTCATACCTTTCCCAAGGGTATTAGTGCTATGTAAAATGCAATCAGTCTCGTCCAGGATTTGAACTCGTGTCGCCGTGTTCATTTCCTACGACGATAACAATTACACCACAGGCACTTCCAATTAATAACCTTATAAGAGTTGATCTGCCATTAAACCCTCAAGTCATTTGATTGCTGGCAAATTGTATTTGAGAGGAATACTTGAAACCTCTTTCTCAGAATTCCCCTCCCTCTTTTCCCTTCTCTAACTCACTGACATTTAACATTCTGAAAGATAGGTATTTACTTCAATAATTTCTTATCCTGAAATCTTATTACAAGAATGGGTTATTGTTGTATCCTTGCACACGTTGATATCAATAAGTACACTTTCACTAAAAGATCTCTAAGCAATCTACAATTTTATCAAATTAAACAATAGAATAATTGATATAATTAATTACCAAATAAAATAATTAATATTGATTATCGCCCAAATTATTTTACACAGTGCTGATGGCGGTAACTCCTTGCTGGCCGGTCGACACTTATAATTAAATAGAAACACTAGAAACAAAAATACTAGAAAGAGAAATCGAAATACTAAAAATAGAAATACTAAAAATAGAAATACTAGAAATAGGAATACTTGAAATAGAAATAGAAATATTAGAAATAGAAATATTAGAAATAGAAACACAAGAAATAGAAATAGAAATAGAAATTCTAGGAATGGAAATACTAAAAATCCTAAAAATAGAAATACTAGATATAAAAATACAAGAAATACTAGAAAGAGGAATAGAAATACTAGAAATAGAAATACTGGAAATAGAAGTAGAAATACTAGAAATAGAAATACTAGAAATAGAAATACAAGAAATATGAGGAATAGAAATACTGGAAATAGAAATAGAAATACTAGAAATAGAAATACTAGAAGTAGAAATGCTAGAAACAGAAGTACTAGAAATAGAAATACTAAAAATATAAGGAATAGAAATACTAGAAATAGAAATACTAGAAATAATAGAAATAGAAATATTAGAAATAGAAATACAAGAAATATGAGGAATAGAAATACTGAAAATAGAAATAGAAATACTAGAAATAGAAATACTAGAAATACTAGAAATAGAAATATTGGAAATAGAAATTCTAGAAATAGAAATAGAAAAACTAGAAATTGGAATACTAGAAACTATTTATATTTACATTTCTTTACTTTAAGCTATAATTCTTTCCAAATGATTATTGGAATAGTTACTTTAAATCATATAACTGCATCAAAAAATAACTTTGGCATTAAATAACCCCACAAAGGGTTGACTGACTATAAAACCAACCAATCAGACAACCAACCAATCAATGATATATCTCTTCTTTTTGTTACCTATTCAACCAAACCATCTTTACGCAGAAGTGCAAAAATCTCAGGTTTTCTGGGTTCCCCCTGGTGTTCACATCAAGTGGGTGTAATTGTGCTGACCACCTGGTCCTCGGGAGCCTCCCCACTTGGCAATATCTGCTTGACAGGGCTGAGTTTATTGCCTGGCTCCTGAGACACCCCCAAAAGAGGAATGGCAACAAGGTCAATGCATTTTTTGTGACCGATGAGCATCAGTCTCAATTCATGCATGCCTCCCACCACTATATTCGTACATGGTCCCCCACTATAAAATGACCTTGTATCAAATCTGACTTGGGGAAAGTTGGATAAATATTACCTGATTGACTAAACCAATAGAAATGTTTAATAATAAAACAGTGAGATTTCAAAATTTATCTGTCTTTTATCAAATCAATAAGTGGTTAGCAACAATTTATCTGGGGCTTTTTTTATCACTCTAAAGTAAAATCTTATGATTAAAGTCTGTAAAGCATTTGGGGAATGCTGTGGTTGTTATGGTTGCAGATTTATGTAAGTTCTTTTTGCTAGTTATGAGAAACATTGATATCTTTAAGTATAAAAGATATTAGTAATCATTTATCATTTTAGATTCAATAATACAAGATGTGATTACAGCCCTATCAGCCAGGCTAACAATATGCTGACAGCAGAAGGATAAGACTCCACCCCCAAAATAGGGTACCTTGGGTATGACACTGACCTATACTTGGTGGTGAGGCTCCACTTCTGAAGCTTTGGATAGTGTGAAGTCACCCTTTCATTGCCATTATTTCTAGGTTTACTCTGACCTGGAGTGGTAGAATCTGTTTGGATCGCATCTTTTTGTCTAATAGATCTGTTTGAAAATTATTAGAATAAAGAATACTTGATACCATAAATTAATCTTCATTGTCATTACTCCCAGGTTGACTTTGATCTGGAGTGGTAGTAACTGTTAGGGTCCCATCTATCGGTCAAATAGATCTGTTTAAAAACGGTTTGTATTCCATAGGAATACTTGATACCATACTGCTGTGTAAAAATATAAAGTTGGGAAAGGCATGAATCCAATTATTCTCCCTCCAGCTAAGGGTAAATAGTAGGGTAGACTGGGTTCTTCAACCTTGGTGAGGCAACTAGTCTAGGAGAAGGAAGACTCTGAATTCAAACCTGTCAGACTCCGCTTAAAAATTGACCTTGTGTCATATCCTGCCCGAGCGGAGGGGTTGGTAAATATGGTAGAATATAATGTTATTGGAGTGTCTGCTGTAGTAGACAGTGGTGGTTTTCTTCCCAAGGGACAGTCAATTCTATGAGGAGGACACTCTTCTTTGAATTGGACCACACTACAATGTCTGACTGCTTTTCTGTTTGAATAATGTGAAACAACAATAATATGCATACAACAACTTTAAAGATCATAATCCCAGAGGATTATGATCTGCAACGACAAAATAACAGAGCATTTTTTTATTAATCATTTTTTGCTACAAAAGAAAGAACATGATTTGTCAAGAATTTCACATGAATTTAGTTCTATGAGAAAGGAAAAATGTCTATAAATCTTGAATAATTATAGCAATACAGCAATAAAAACGTTTAATGTTCATTCTTATATCTAAGATACCTGAAATAAATACGTCTATTGCTGAGTTATGCTGAAGTCATAAATAATTATAGACTCTAATTACAGTGTAACCCAGATATAAGAGAGTTGTCGGGACCAGAGAAGAAGTCTCTTATACCCGTGTCTCTTATATCCGGGTTACACTGTATATACAATACAAAAATGTATCCTCACAATCTTTTTAAACAAATAAACACTTTATACTTAACACCAATATAAATATTTTAAAAGTCAATGTATTAATAAAGCATTCAATCTTTTTAAGTGGGTAAACACTTAATACTTACTTGCAATATCAATGTTTTAAGAGTGTTACAAACTGGACAGTCATTAGAATGGGTGAACGATACTTAAAGCAAAAATGGGGATAAAACTCCAGTCCAATTATTTTATGACTTCTTATCCTAGACCCTGCCAGCAATTATATATACTGCTCTAATGGGTCTATGATATTAACTATAAATATCGTTCACAATCCGTGGCATTATCTGTAACACACTAAAAATGAAAATGAGGTTGAAATTCCCCAAAGAAAGTAAACTGAAGACAATTTTACAACCTTATCAAACAAGAAATTTATTTCACCAAAATGCGAAATGATATATGGATAAAGAGGATTAAACATAAATATTACAAACCGTTTAAACATTCATATTCTTGGAACAGTGTGTGTATTGTGTATATAACTGCTTCAACTATGTATAACAAGCATATTATTAGAGTAAAGGAGTTAGTTATGGCTTTTACTTATCTCATTGGAGATTTCATACATGTCTTTCTTTTCTCTTCTCATTTCTTCCCACAGTTTTTTTACTTCTTTTGTTTGAATTGACCAGAGGAGGATCTTTTCAATTTCATCTTTCTAAGGGTTACTGGTCTCTGCTTATTAGCAAAATAGAAATTAATTCAGGATGTATTTGGAGGTTTCTATTCCTTTCCTTTTTTCCTCCTGGTTTCTTTATTTGGGAACCAAGCTGAGTATCCACAGTGAATGAGTTGGCCATGTTAATTCTTTTCCCCCCAGGACATTTTCACGTGTGTCTTTCGACAGGTAACTGACGCCATCTGAATTTTTCCATTTACCTTTTTGCAGTGTGAACTCTTCAGTTCTCACCACGTGGTACTTTTCTTCCGGTCATTGGCCTTCATGTTCAGACCACTATGTCAAATGCAGATGCCCCGACGAGTCTAGTTTCATCCAGTCCCTGTGACCTGCTTTCAAAGAAGTCAACCCACTGGTTAATCACAAACAAGAAATCTGTTGCCAGGCTCTGGAATGAGAACTATGTTTTGTTACAAGAGTCAATGTATTAGTAAAGTTTAAATTTATTTTCAACTGGTAAACACTTTATACTTTGCTGCAATATCAATGGTTTAAGAAACATTGTATTAATAAAGTTTGTATTCCTTTTAAACTGGTAAACACTTTATAAGTAAATAAAGTAAAGTTGGCGACCATAGTCAAGGGTGACCCAAAGGCTCCCTTTTCAATAGCTATTACACCAATGTGTAGGCAAGGGCGCTACTCCTTTCCCAGGATTGCTCCACTTTACCTTTGATCCGTACCTTATAATGCTGAGTGTTAAGCAACGAGGCATCAAGTACTATTTTTTGAGTCTTTGGTATGACTCGACCGGGGATTGAACCCAGGTCTCCTGGGCCATTGGTGAACACTCTAACTGCTATGCCAATGTCCGGTAAACACTTTATACTTGGCTGCAATATCAATGTTTTAAGGGACAATATATTAATAAGCAATCATTTTATTCAAGTAAACACTTAAAACTTTGTTGCAATATCAATGTCTTTTAAGATTCAATGTATTTGTGTACTTTAAAATCATGGGGAATATTATTCCAAATAGATCTATTTGAATCCTAACCGATATAACTACTTTGGGCGAGAGTGGACCTGGATGTCTTGGCAATGAAAGGGTGACTCTACATTCTTTAGATTTTCAGAACTGGAATTTCCCTACTAAATACAGTTCAGACCACTATATCTCTGGGCATTATATATACATGGAATGCTCTAAAAACTATTCTTTCTAATTTTTTCTATAGTAGCTATAACAGGTGATATTTTGTTTTTAACTGGCAAAAATATGCAAGTCTTTTAAGTTATAATGCAATGAAATATTATATCAAATTAAAAAGACGAATGAAACTAAATTAGAATTCATATAAAAAGATTACATTTATTTTGATTTTATTTCAATTGATTTCTGTATAAGATTGTTCATCGGATTTGATCTGATACATTTGAGAATATGACAATGACAGTAAGTCATATTTAAAGTAATTATTTATTAAACCTGGTTTTCTTAAAACCAGTCTGTAAATTATCGACAACATACACAATGTAAAACTTAATTTCTTTAGAAGATATAACACGCATTACAGAATTTTAAATGCATTAATAGCACAGGTTATTTTGATGCAAATCTAACTCACCTAAACTTTCATTGTGACATCATTAATAAATAAGAGGCTAATTAAGATTAAATAATGATTTTGAGACTATAATGTAAATAACTAAGGGAATTGTGACATTACAGGTGATGTAGTTTTGATAACAGTCAGACACAATATTATATTAAGATAATTGTTTTCAAACTTTAGCCAGTTATATATGGCATCTGTTTGGACTTTGATTTTTCAGAACTTAACATAACTTAATAAAAAAAAAAATTTAAAAAAACATGTACTCAAGTCTTGTGCTGACATGTCTCTCATTTACTCAATTTGTTATCTGTTTTGAGGACTTCAAAACAATATTGACTGATGTATAAGGGTCATTTACTGGCACATTAGCCTAGTGGGTGGAGTGTTCGCCAATGGTCTGGAAGACCTGGCTTCAATCCCAGGTCATGTCATACCAAAGACTCAAAAATTAGTACTTGATACCTCCTTCCTTAACATTCAGCAATATAAGGTACGTATCAAGGGTAAAGTGGAGCAATCCAGGGAAAGAAGTAGTGCCCTCCCCAACACTGCGTTGTAGTAGCTATTGAAAAGGGAGCCTTCTGGTCGCCCTCGACTATGGTCACCAGCTATAAGGGTCATTTAATAAATAAGATGAATTTTGACTCAAGAGTTGGAAATAGGAAGTACCATTTACAGTTGTAGCTTTTATCAAAGAAATCAGTACTGATGGATCTTATTATTCTACATGTGGGCCTATTCAAGTTCACAGGGAAAAAAAAATTTCAAGTAATTTTTTTTTCTTTTTTTATGATTTGAATTAATTGGTCTTTCGAACTCAATAAATATTTTTTCATTCATTTGAAAAAAAATTACTTTACATTTATTAGGGTGGGGGGATCACTGTCACATTCTCATTCAATATAGAATGATCACCCATTTCCAGAACAAGTATTAAAAAATGGACACCCCCACCATAATATGTAAAAAAAAATTTAAATAATTTGTCCTGTCTGGTTACTTGTCTTTTCCTACGCTAACTGTTCTAGAAATGGGTGATCATTCTACAAAGCAAAAAATTACTCTCTGACAATTTAGATGGATTTATTTATTGACTTTAGTGGCATGTCAACTCATCTTGGTTATAGAAGGGGTCTTAGAGAGTTAGTATAGTTTTAATTCCACCAACAGTGCAATGACAACTTAGAATTTTTCCACACTGATTGTCAGGCGATAACCATTAAGATATAATTCTTATTTGATGTTGTGGGACAGCAATTTTTTGCTTATATATATATCATTGGCTGAAAGAAATGTCAACATATGTCTATGAAAAGTATGGACTGCTATCAACAGGTTATCAACCATATGAAAATCTAATCTCTCTGATAAAATAAAACAGGAATTCCTCCAAGCATTAGCCAAGTCTGCACTACTGTATGGCTGTATCATTTAGACTTTAACAAAACACTTATGGAAAAAGCTAGACGGAAACTACACAAGGATACGGCACGCTGTTTTAAACAAATCCTGGAAGCAACACTCCATAAAACAACTGCTGTACAGTTTCTTGCCTTCTATTTCACAAATCATCCAAGTAAGACAAACAAGACATGCTGGAGAAGTAGGGACGAAGTTCTCCAGTGAACCCCACATATGGACACACTGTGACCAGATGGTGCTGGAGTGTTGCCAGATAGGGGGTTATTCTGGGGGTCTTGCCCTGGTCAAGGTGCTGGGAAATGTCTTGAATAACCGGGAATAATTCGCTATCCACCCATATTGTGATTTAAGATCCGGACAATGAATCATCCACTAACTGTTTCAGCAATTCAACAGATGCCTTCACACAATTATGTAAGGAAAAATAAAAGAGAAAATCAGGAACCATAAACAAAACAACACAGCTTTACAACAATGATAGTGTTTAGTGTATATTAAGGAAATTTTCATTTAATAGCTTTTTACATTATACAAGTCTTTCAGGGACAGACAGGTATTAGCTTAATTTTCTATGCTCCACTCAGGAGGTTTGATACAAGGTCAATGAAGCTCAGAACCGAGGGAGAGTTATTTTCCATCAGCTTTCAATCTCTCTCAAATTCGGTCTGTGTCTAATCTACATCTCTATTTCAAGCATGTCTTGTCTCCTCTCATGGGTCTTACTAACCCTATCGGACTAAATTTCGCTTCATCAGACTTCCATCTATCTCCCAATTGATCTCAATTTCAATCTTGTCTCATCTCCTGAGTCTCACTAACCCTGTCTGATTACATCTCGCTTCATCAGACTTCAATCTATCTTCCAATTGATCTCAATTTCGATCTCGTAATGTCTCCTAGATCTCACTAACTCCATCTGACTAAATCTTGCTTCATCAGACCTCGACCTGTCTCCCTGTTGATCTCAATTTCATTTCTCTCTTAGTTTAATTTATGCATTTTCATAGCTAGGTCAGGATAGTGCAGGGATTATTTCAAAAGCCTGTGGTAAATTCCACACCAAATTCCTGAGCTAAATTTAGCTATAACATTCTCTTTGATCAGTCAGTTAACTTCTGATGCCAACATATTGTTTCAAGATCAAACAATCTAAAATTCCCTTTCTTTGTAATGACCTTGAAATGACAACATTCTGTTTTCAGGTTTTGCTTTTTCAAAACAGTGACCAAATTTCAACTGTCACGTAATAATTCCGATATTTGACAAGTTCTTTTGATTGATATTTCAAAACACCAGTTCGATAGCAGAAATTTTCATGATAAAATAAACAATACACTTCTTTCTACATGGCCTGTTTAAAAGCTATTATATATTTGCAATGTATTTTCTCTAGACTTCTAAAATTCACATTAACTTTGTCTTTCTTTCTTATTAAACTTCTTGCGGTCTCCGAAATCCACTAAGTTACACGCTAGTGTTGGCTGACCAGCAAAAACTTATATTCATCAGCTCAGTGCGGACACCGGATGTAGTCTAGAGGACCTTCCAAGATTGATAGATGATAAGGATCAATAGAGAGAGAGAGAGAGTCAAGTGAATCTGTGCTAGCAACATGATTTGATAATGATAATGATGTTAAATAGATTAAATTTTATCATCCATCTAAATAATGTTTATTTTAATCTCTTACTTACTAATCCTAAAAATACACTCTGGAGGATACTCCTGAGGATACACTCCCAAATATAAACTCCTTAGGATTCGCCCTTGATGATTCACTTTATGGCAGAGAAGTATGTTGTCTATAATGTTCAACCATGCAAAGAATGCAGAATATTGTTTTCACCTAGTCATGGGGTAGCCATTTGATACCTGCTCAACTCGTCTTTCAAACCTCACAATAGATTACAGGGTTGAATATAGTGGTTGAGGTAGAACTCCTTTTTCAGGGAAATAGAATAAGTCATGATATGATTGCCTAGTGAATGAAAAAATCTACAACAACCATTTCTTAGATGCAGAACCCTTGTTTTAGTTTTTTCTTTTTTTTTTTTTTTTTTGGAGAGGTGAAATTTCAAGTCACTCAAGATAAAAGTATAAAATTCTGTTTTATGTTTGGGATGTCATCATCTCTTAGAGATGGCTTTTTTGTCATGCCATTCTGACATCCTGACATTGCATGTAACCATTAATTAATGGTTACATGCAATGTCAGGATATTCCTGTTTAAAATTCGAATTCTGAGTTGAATTTCCTGTCAAATATAAACCAACCTGTTCACAGGTCACATTATGATGTTTTTATTCCATAAAGTCATATTTCCAAAATGAATTTATGACATCATTACATATATTACCACACATAAATAATTAGAGCCCTAATTTTTATTTTGAAGTTGACGTTTTTTCAAGCCAAAGATACCAGCATTGGAATGCTTGGAGCTAGAAAAGATATTTACTTGAATCCCTACATGTCAAAGACCAATATTAACATTAGTATACCTATGATATACGAATACTGAACACAACAGAAGCAAAAATTAGATAAACTCATTTACACATAGAAAAACAGTTAATATTTAAAGTGTACAGTATACATACTGGTGGTATTAAAATGTCTCCTAACATATAAAACCATCTACATACAATTCCATGAACAAGCAGTATATGCAAGGGGTACAAAAATGAAAAAAAAAGCTTACTTGATGAGTATAGGTAATATAGCCATGTGGCTTTACCATTCTTTGACTGAGTCAGAGACAACATTTCTAAATGACCAAAGAACAGAGGAAAGAAAAGTTGAAAAGGTTGGTTTCTTGTTTAATGGCATAGCAACCATTGACGGTTATTTAATGCCAAAGCCATCCTTGTAAGAGTTGAAAAAGTTGTTCTTGGACTGTCATGTGACACCTTACAGTGCACCCTAATAGATTTGCCAATTATCTAAGGAAGATAATTATTCATTGTATCTTTACACCAGGACTTTATTTTTTTCTAGTTGATTGAATGGAAGGTTTGTTTTGAAATTCTTATAAGGTTACAAACAGCAACAAGAGAAATCTAAAGTAGACTCGAATGTCATCATCATCATGTTTTACTGACAGCATTGATTTCCCTGAATTTCTCTCACAGTCCACCCCTATCTTCCACCACTCCCAGCAGGTCCTCTAAACTACATCCAGTGTCTGCAGAAAGCTGATGAAAGTTCTTGCCAGTCAGCTAATACTGGCACATCCATGGGTAGGAGTTCATAAGAGATCATTGCTAATGAGTTTGTCCTTGCTTCTCTAGCAGTGCCTTGCATGTCTTGTTTGTCTTACTTGGATAGCTTGTGAGATGGGGGGTGTGTGGCCTTACAACTGTTGTTTTGTGGCATGCAGCTTCCCAGATTTGTTCAAAACAGCACATAGCATTTTTATGTTGTTTCCATCTAGTTTTTTCACCATACGTTATATGTCTCAAATCTACAGCAACAAAAATGATGAGAAAGATAGCCCAAGATTTGTAAATAATGTTAAAATAGATTTCATTTTCTGTTTCAGACCTTTGATTCCTTTAAAACAACAAATGGAATATGATTCCTTATGTCCAGTGCTTCCATCAGATAACTTGAAAGTGATTCGGTTACGGAGATATGGAAATGAGAGTTTGGGTTTTGCAGTTAGAGGAGGTAAAAATAATTCTTCTTACTTGTTTGTTACGCCTCATTGGACGTCTCTTCTTTTTACTATCTTCTTACATTAACCTTTTAAAAAAAATAAAGAGAACCTTTACAAGAACTTATACACTGTTAACATAATATCTATTTATTGCTCAAATTCTTTTAAGTAATTCATCTGATTGTTCCAAAAAAACCCTCTTAGATTTTTCTTCCAAAATCATCCAATTTAATCTTAAACTTTTTCTACACTCTTGCTGTTTTTGATCTGATTAGGCAATTTTTTCCAAAAATATATGACTCTATTAGGAAAAAATCTAATTGGTAAGTACAGTTGATTTTTTAAATAAGTCTAGACAGTAAATATCCAGTTTGAGGAGAAATACTGAAATAATGTATACCATGGTTAGAAATTCTATCAATTATTTTGAAAGTTTCAATTAGATCACCTCTCTTGGTTAGTTTTTCTCATTATTTATTTAGCTTTGCTTATCATGGATCACATTCCTCGGGTTATTTACAGTACCTGGTGTTACTAAGCTAATTGTTGCTTAAATTTATACCTGCCCATAATTGATGTTTACTCAGCTTTGCTTAGTCTGGTGCACAGACCTTAGATTGTTTACAGTACCTGCTCTTTCTAAGTAGTCACCCATTTAAATACAGAACAACTTGATGGTTACTTAACTTCTGTTATCTTGTAAGAATCAGTGCCTCCTTGACCATAATGTTGGCTTTAATGTTATTGCTGCAATTCTTGTAACTGAACAACTTTTATAGATGTTTAAAGCAAAGTTACCAAAATCGGGTATATATATATATATATATATATATGTTGTATAGCCGTGATACCACTATACGTATACATATACATATACATGTGGAAACAAAATCAACAATAATGACGAAAGAACACACTTCTTTAGGAAAATTTACCTCTCACACTTTATTTGAAAGGGTTGCGAAAGGGTTGTGAAAGGGTTATGTGTGAGAGGTGAGTTGGAGACTGAACAGACTGCAACATATTGAGTTCCTTTGTCTTTAGCAGCACTTCTTTCTCATTCTGCTGGGCTGCTCAACCGGGGGTCCTGAGGGCCCAAGCCCTCTGCTGGGAGCTGGTTCTAACTGCCTCGAACTCCAAAAACTGACTCCAAACTGCCTGTTTCCAACTAACTTGAACTCTCTGTTGCACCAGGTTATATCATTGTTTGATGCCCACCTGCTTCCTGCGAGTGTCACATTTGCATTGAATTCAACCCGTCCACGGTCAAGGCTATATCTTGATGTCTTCGACTGAATGCACCTGTTCCTTGATAGATGGCTGAGTCGAAGGTCAATATGTTACATATATATATATATGTGTATTGTATGTGTGGGAAATATTTGGGAGTCTCTGTAATAGAAATACAATATTTGCAAAAGTTTCTTTGGTTATTCTTGCTTATGACAAGTTTTTGTCTTCCGCTGATGGAAAAAAGCAACATTGTATGTATGGTGTAACTGAAGGTTAATTTTTAAACAGTACAGCTGGTTTGAATTCAGAATTTTCCTTCTCCTAGACTGGTTGCCATAACCAAGGCTAAAGATTATAGTTTATCCTACTATTTACCCATAGTTGGAAGAAGAAGATATGGATTTATACCTTTTCTCAAGGGCATTAGCACAAAGTGAAATGCAAACAGCCTCATCCAGGGTTTTGACTTGAATTGCTGAATCTATTTCATACAATGGTAACTATTATACCATGAGTGCCTCCATAAATTGTAATTGGGCCAGATAGTCCCCTGAGAATGGGTGTCCATAGAGAAACTAAAACATATCTAGCTACGTATTTTTATTTTTTAAGTCGAGGAATTAATATTGTGAATTGAATTACCATGACCAGAAAATCTGCTGAGCACCTACGCATGATATACGGGAACATTGAACAGCTGTTTCGACCTTATTAGGTCTCATCAGCAGAGTATACCGTAATCTCAACCACTGGAGATCAAACCAGCGACCACAGATTGCAATGCAATGTACATCTATTCCTTTGTCCCTGCAGTATAATAATTAGGCGGATACATATTTCTAAGCTTCTTGGGAAGACGTGGCCTTGGGGGTGACTGTGTCCTCTGGAAAGAGTATGGATGTAACTCGGCCATGCAATTACCATGACTAGTGTATTTGGCGTCACTTGTGTGCGATATGAACTGGTGGCTCAGTTGTAGAGTTTCGGCACTGCAACTTGTGGTCACTGGTTTGATCTCCAGTGGTGAAGATTATGGTATACACTGCTGATTCAACCTAATAAGGTCAAAACAGCTGTTCAGTGTTCCCGTATATCGTGCGTAGGTGTTCGGCAGATTTTCAGGTCATGGTAATTCAATTCATATCTAGCTACTTGGCATGTTGTAGGAAAGAAAAATAACTATCTTTACACTTTTCCTTAAGTATCTAAATGGATCACTATGGCAACTAATTGTGTCACCACCCCTCCAGGGTTCATTGGAAAAGTCATCCAGCAAGAAAGGCCAGGTAATCCTATAAGCTCAGTTGCACCCCTCCCCAAAAAAAATTTGAGACTTTAATAACACTAAGATTAAAGCCAAGTCATTAAATAATTGTTTGTTAATATCACAACAAGTGAGTTGAATAATTCAATGATCATTAAGTACGTTCATATCTTCGTGAAATTATATTTTATTTATTTAGGACTGGAACATGGCATAGGAATGTTTGTGTCTCATGTGTCGCAACAATCCCAAGCCTATCGTCAAGGTCTTCGAGTAAGTAACAATCAATTCCTTGAAATTTTTTATTTTTTATTTTGTCATTAAATTCATTACCCCACCAGTCAAATATGAGTCTGGGCAGTCTGTGGATATATCCAAGACACTAGATGCCATCTAGAGAACTTGTTGAGAAGCCAGCATGTACTTTAAAGCATGTCAAAGTTTACCAAACAATATTGAGTGGAACAGGTTTAAATATCCTGTTGAAATTTTATTGTTCATACCAATGCATATGTTGAAATCACTGTCAGAAAATAAGATATTTCTACCCAGGTATAAGAATTGGCCAACCAATTTCAGAGGCTTGTCTTTTGTAAAGGAGATGGTGCTATCTAGATTAAAACACCCTTGTCCAGGATCTGAAGTCAAGTGATCAATTCCATTTCCTACAACAATGACTATTAGCTAAGTACCCACTCTGCTCAACAGTGTACATATATGTGCATATGTGTGTATATATATATGCACATATATGCACACTGTTGAGCAGACTGGGCACTTCAGCCCTATACACTCATGGGTAGTGTATTCACCAATGGCTCTGGAGACTGGTGTTTGATCCCAGGTCTATTCTGAGCTCACACAGAGACCAGTGCCTCTTGCTGCCTGCTCCAAGCTATGCAGCTGAGATTCAGCTTGGGCAGGTGTATTTGCAAAAAGTGCTAGATCATCTGTAATAGTATCTGTGGAATATCATCTACTTCTTCCCTTTTTTTAGTGTGAAAACATTTCCTCCATTAGATCTATTGAAGTTTGTTGTTGTTGGTTTATTGGGTTTTATGGCATATCAACCTTTGTAGGTTATTTAACGCCAAATCCATTTTTATGTAAACAATCTGTTCTATTTCAAACAGTTCAGTTTAGCATAAATACACAGTTTAATTGTCAGAAACATTTCTATTTCAAACTATTCAAACAGTTATATGTAACAATTCAGTTAAGTGTAAATACAGTTTTAATGTCGAAAAACAGTTCTATTTCAAATAATTCAGTTAAGCATAAGCACACAGTTTAAATGTAAGTATGATTTAATTGTCAAAAACATTTCTATTTCAAGCTATTTAGTTTAGTCAAACAATTCAGTTTAGCATAAGTATGCTGTTAGTTCTATTTAACCCATAGATAGGGCCCTATCAGGTGCTACCACTCCGGGCCAGAGTGGACCTGGGAGCAATGGCAATGAAGGGGTACTCCGCATTCCCCAAAGCTCCAGCACTGCTGTAACCTCACCATCAGATTGTTTAGTGTCATATCAGGACACTCGTTGGGGTGAGGTTTACCCTTCTGCAAAGAAGCAGTCGGTGTATTCTACAGCTCCAGCTGACTGGGCAAAGTGGATTTTGTGATGCATAATATAGGTAGGTTATAAATAGAAATGGTGCCAATGTTTCTCCTTTTCAAGATTACAATGTCAATATCAAAGAAATTAGTGTCACCATCAGGTGAATGAACTATTGGATATACCCAAGATAAATTGCTGCAGAAATAAAAAAAAAATCGTCTTTGGCAGACCAACATGTACTGTCATCATCATCATCATCATGTTGTGCCACCAGCACAGATATCCCTAACCCTCTCACACCACTTTTCCCTATCATTCATCGCCTCTGGCAGGTCTTCTGGGCTACATCCTGTATCCTCACATAGCTGCTGTATGTATGTTCTAGCTGGTCGTCCTGCTTTAGCTCGTCCATATGTGCGGGTCCATAGAAATACATCACTTATGAGCTCATCCCTGCTCCTCTAGCAGTGTCCTGCGTGCCTGGCTCGTCTAACTTGGATAGTTTTCTTGATGGGAGGCAGGTGGCCGTATAGTTGGTGCCTTGTGGGGTGTTGCCACCAGGACTTGTTTAATATTGCTCACAACATTCTTGTGTAGTTGCCGTCTAGCTTCTTCTCCAGCCGTTTTGTTAGCGTCCAAGTGATGCATCCATACAGCAGTATCGACATGACCGCTGCCGGGAAAAAACTGTGTTTCATTTTATCGGTCAGGTCTGATTTCCATATGACCCATAGCTTATTGATAGCTGTCCATGTCTTCATTAGCCGCGTGTCGATGTCTTTTTCAGTTGATGAGACACTCCTTCCTAGGTAGGTGAATTTGTCAACCAGTTTCAGAGAGGTTCTGTCTTGTGTGGAAATGTCACCTGCTTGATTAAATGTATTCAGTTTTGTGTACATTGACATGGAGACCAATTCCTGTGGCGGCTCATTCTAATCTATGCAGTAGTGTTTTGACTTGGTTGGGTGTATTTGCTAGTAATGCTATGTCATTGGTGTAGTCGGCGTTGGTAATTGTTTTTGCGGGTACCTTCTGCTTCTTTTAACACATCAAATGTTTACCTCAAAAATATGGAAAGGAAAGTTTCAAATGACCTGTTGACATTTATTAGTTTTATCATTACAGATCTTTAGCCTGCTCCCAAAACACTTCTGGATGTTGTTTCATGTACTTGCAGATGTACTTGCAATACCATGAAGTATTGTTGCCAGAAACATAGTTTGGTTTGTTCCTTAGCGTCCTCAGGCTGCAAAGGTATTTGTGGAAATATAGCAAGTTTACTTGATGAAACAGTTTCTGAATATCATTATGCCAGTCAGTAACAATGTGGGCAACCCAACTGGAAAATGTTGATATTGTGAAAGCTCATAAATTAGAACATATCTCTGTATCTCCTAAAGCAAATGCGAATTTGATTTGTCAAACTCCTTGTTTAATCAGAGATGTGTCTATAAATATGAGCTGTTCTTGCTGGAAACATGGTTTAGTTTGTTCCCTAGCTTGAACAGACAGTAAAAGAATTTGTGCTAATATAGCAAGTTAACCAGATGAAGTAGATTTTGAGGCTGATTATGACAGCCAGTAACAATGGCAACTGCAAAACGGCAGCTGCAACTATGGTAATTACAAATTGTTAAAACAGACAAATATCATTAATTACAATCCCAGAAATACTCCTATTTCATCTCTCACTTTTGTTCATATATAGTAAATAAAGTTGGCAACCGTAGTCAAGGGTGACCTAAAGGCTTCCTTTTCAATTACTAATTCACCTAGGCATTGGAGAGAGTGCTACTCCTTTCCCTGGATTGCTCCACTTTACCCTCAATCCCAACCATATAATGCTGAATGTTATGCAGGGCAGCATCAAGTACCATCTTTTGAGTCTTTGGTATTGTTGTATAGCCATAATGATATCAATAACAACAGTAATACAAATACAAATTCAGACGGACTCTGTCATTTCGGATACGAACGGGTTTATTAATTTCTGGCTTCAGTCTTTGGTAACATGAGGATAGAGACACAATTCTTAAAAGCCTATGCTAACCATACTATGCTGAGTCAACTCTCCCCCCATGCATGGCGCATCTTGTGGTGTTTAAGATGTCAATTAATCTCTGCCGGTCAAGATCCGAGAAAACTCAACTACCTTCAACGGTCAAACTCAACTACCTGTCTTTTTAAAATCCTCAAATTCTCAGGACCATCTTTTCTGGGCATGATGTCATCAACATTCCAGCCCTATTTCTTGTCCGGCAGTTTATTATGACAGATAATGATAGTCATATCCTTTCCACGCAGGCATGAGACTGCACCATCTGACTATGCACGCAGACTAAGAAACCCGAATAGTTCAAAGCCTTACCAAACTAAATAATAAAATATAATTAACCAAAAATGATTAATATGAAAAAAATCAATACCTTAATTATATAAAAGTATATATATATATATATATATATGGGAGACCTGGATTCAATCCCTGGTAGAGTCATACCAAAGACTCAAAAAATGGTACTTGATGCCTCCTTGCTTAACACTCAGTATTTTAAGGTAAGGATCAAGTGTTAAGTGGAGCAATTCAGGGAAAAGAGTAGTGCCCTCCCCTACACCTTGGTATAGTAGCGATCAAAAAGGGAGCCTTTGGGTCACCCTCAACTATAGTCACCAGGTTTACTTTTACTTATATATATATATATATATATAGTTAGCAATATTTATAAATAAAGAGTGCTCAATATCATTGATGGAGTGTGTTTTTAAGTCAATGATTCTTGGTTGCAGTCTGATTCTCTATTAAAAATGTATCTACAGAAGGAGTTTACAAATTACATATATTCAATATATATATATAAAGAGGATTTGGCATTAAATAACCTATGCCTTAAAACCAAACCAAACCAAATCATATATATTTAATATATATGTATAAAGAGGATTTGGCATTAAATAACCTACAATGGTTCATATGCCATAAAACCCAATCAAATCAAATCATACATGTTTAATATATATGTATAAAGAAGATTTGGCATTAAATAACCTACAATCGTTGATATGCCATAAAACTAAATCAAATCCTATATATCTAATATATATGTCAAAGAGGATTTGGCATTAAATAACCTATAATCAGTGATATGCCATAAAACTAAACCAAACTAAACCTGTATGATACTGAGTCCACCTGTTGCTGTTCAAGTGCTACTAGCCAATTTGCCTCTATGATCAGCCTTAGAATCCATGGTTTTTGGCCCATTTGATTTTGCCTTATCATTGAGGTTCTTGCAACCTGAGTGAAATTTCTTCAACCATCTGGTTACTTACTGTACTGAACCTTCACTGGCAAATGATTTTGGTTATTCCTGTGGCATTATGGCTCGTAAAGCATAAAATTTTATGAATTAGACTACATTACATGTTATTAGAAGGAAGGTTCAACCTCTATTGACATACCATCTACATCTACACCTGAAGTCTTGTACCAACAGAATTAGACAGGAGTCATTATTTGGGGAGGAACCTGCTTAAAAGTACAGCATGCAGGTGTTTGTGAATTACTGATGGAAATGTATAGCCAATAGTGGTGATTATACGGAAAAATAATTTTTGTAACTAACCCTATCTACCAGAGTATTTTTTTTTCATTTTAGTTTTGAGATAGATAGATAGATAGATAGATAAAAAGGAAGTAACAAGTTGAGTTTTCTAGCTAGCTAAATAGATATGAGCAAATCAAGACAGACAGATAGATAGGAAAGAAGGGACAGGCTGTGATAGGTAGACAGATAGGAAGGAAGGAAGGAACAGGCTGTGATAGATAGATAGATAGATAGGTAAGAAGGAAGGAAGGAACAGGTTGTGATTGATAGATAGATAGATAGATTTATAGGAATGAAGGAAGGAAGGAATGAAGGAACAGGCTGTGATAGATAGATAGATAGATAGATAGATAGATAGATAGATAGATTAGAAGGAATAAACTGACTCAGATAGATGCTCATTTTATGTTATGTAAAACTTTCTATGATTTCTGTAAGCCTCTTTTTTATTTTTTATTTTTTTTCAGAGTGGAGATGAACTTGTTCGTATAAATGGCTTTACAATCAGTGAAGCAATCCATGAAGAAGTATTGAGTTTAATCAAGTCAAGGAATGAAATTGTACTTAAAATCAGACGTAAGTCTCAGAAACATTTGTTTATATAATCTTCTTGAATTCAAACAGAATCCAGTTCTTCCCATTTATAGCTTGCTACATGCATGCCACCTGGTGGCTGATTGAATCATTAATTCTAGCTTTTCAAGTCACAAAATATCAAGTTTTTTTTTTCTAAGTGAACTCACTGGAGTACAATTCCCAACATTTTACCCAAAAGCAGAAAAAGTTTAAACTACTAACTCATCTAAGAATAAATTCAAAGTAAACATTGTTTCAACTTGTAATTTTAAACCTTATTTCAAAGGCAAAACACAATCTTTTTTTCTTTCCTATTTGGCTTCATCCCAAACTAACTTAATAAATACAGATACTGAAGCATCTATCTGTGCAAACATGGGACAAGACATGATCTTCATTTCTGGACACAGGCTAAATATATACAAATACTGGCTAAATATATACATATACAGGCTAAATATATACATATACAGGCTAAATATATACATATACTGGCTAAATATATACATATACAGGCTAAATATATACATATACAGGTTAAATATATACATATACTGGCTAAATATATACATATACAGGCTAAATATATACATATACAGGCTAAATATATACATATACAGGCTAAATATATACATATACTGGCTAAATATATACATATACTGGCTAAATATATACATATACAGGCTAAATATATACATATACAGGCTAAATATATACATATACTGGCTAAATATATACATATACAGGCTAAATATATACATATACTGGCTAAATATATACATATACAGGCTAAATATATACATATACAGGCTAAATATGTACATATACAGGCTAAATATATACATATGCAGGCTAAATATATACATATATAGGCTAAATATATACATATACAGGCTAAATATATACATATACAGGCTAAATATATACATATGCAGGCAAAATATATACACATACAGGCTAAATATATACATATACTGGCTAAATATATACATATATAGGCTAAATATATACATATACAGGCTAAATATATATATAAAATATAAAAAAAATATATAAAATAAAATAAAATAAAATATAAAATAAAAGATTAAAAGTACAGAACAAAATGAGTGGACCTGGGAGCGATGGCAATGAAGAGGTACTCTGCATTCCCCAAAGCTCCAGCGCTGCTGTAACTTCACCATCAGATTGTTTAGTGTCATATCCAGGACACTCGTTAGGGGGGGTCTTACCCCTCTGCAGAGGTGCAGTTAGTGTATTCTACAGCCCCAGCCGACTGGGCAATGCAATATTTTAGTAAATGCTACTTTCCAGTACATATATTATGTGACCAGAACTATTTGAGCTGTGATGTTACCTGCTGTGGTTGACAGTATTATGCACCAACTACCATGATACATTGTGCATTGCTTAACTCTCTGCGTGTGATTTGAAAGGTGCACAGATAAATGAGCAACATCGTCAAGTAAAAAAGTAAATGTTGGCAACTGTAGTTGAGGGCGACCAGAAGGCTCCCTTTTCAATAGCTACTACACTGAAGTGTAGGGGATGGTGCAACTCCTTTCCTTGGATTGCTCCCCTTTACACTTGATATGTACCTTATATTGCTGAGTGTCAAGCAAGGAGGTATCAAGTACCATTTTTAAAGTCTTTGGTATGACTCAACCTGGGATTGAACCCAGGTCTCCTGGACCATTGATGAACACTCTACCCATTGTAGTCTAATTCAGGAACTTAGGCTTTGCCATTGAAATTGGACCATAATGCCATGGTAGCAACCAAAAACATCTGCTGCGTGAAGGATGAAGTTGTTCACATTAGAAATATGGTTGAAAAAATTTTGCTCAGGTTGCAAGAACCTCAATGATCAAACAAGTTTAAGTTGGCGTCAAACCATTGATTCCAAGGCTGGGCTCCAAGCCATGGTGGCAAATTAAGCAAGTGGCATTCAGAGACTGGTTGGTTAGTTGTGTTTTATGGCATATCAACCATTGTGGGTTATTTAATGCCAAATACAATTTGTACATATTATTTTTTAGTGAATATTTAGCTGGTAACATTTTTTAATCGGACCAGAGCTCATTTACTTGCACACAGTTAAATGGTTTCAAGTATTGTTATTTATTGTTTGCACACAGTTAAAAGGTTTCAAGTATTGTTATTTATTGTTTGCACACAGTTAAATGGTTTCAAGTATTGTTATTTATTGTTTGCACACAGTTAAATGGTTTCAAGTATTGTTATTTATTGTTTGCACACAGTTAAATGGTTTCAAGTATTGTTATTTATTGTTTACATACAGTTAAATGGTTTCAAGTATTGTTATTTATTGTTTGCATACAGTTAAATGGTTTCAAGTATTGCTATTGTTTGCACACATTTAAATGGTTTTTAAAATTGCTATTTATTGTTTGTGCTCAGTTAAATGGTTTCCCATTGTTTGTGGGGAAATGGTTACTGTCAAAGGAAATCGGCATGGCAACCGAAGTCCAAATCCTGGACGAAACTGTTAGCATTTTCCCATAGCATTTATACCCTTGAGAAACATATGAATCCAATTATTCTCCTTGCAGCTATGGATAAATAGTAGGGCAGACTAGGCATGGCAACTGGCCTAGGGGAAGGAAAACTCTTAATTCAAACCTATTAAACTCCATTTTAAAAATTTTGACTTGTGTCACATCCTGCTCATGCAGAGGGATAGATAAATACATAAATGATATCAATTATTGCTTTGTTTGCACACAGTTAAAGGGTTTCAGATATTCCTATTTATTGTTTGCGCACACTTAAATGATTTCAAGTATAGTTATCTAACACTAATAGTTTTATTTGACATAGTTAAATGGTTTGAATCATTGCTATGTAATACTAATTGTTCAATTTGATATCAATTATTTGTTTGCGCACAGTTAAATGGTTTCAATTATGGTAAATGATGGAATAGTTCTATTTGACCCATAGAAAAGACCCTAACAGATACTACCACTCTGGGTTAGAGTGGAGCTGGGAAAAATGGCAATGAAGGCGTACTCCGCATTCATTATCAGATGCAGTTTAGTGTCATATCAAGGATACTTGTTGGGGTGGGATGGGGTCTTATCCCTCTGGAGAAATGGAGAGTAGCTGATGGGCTCAGCATCTCCCAGTCCAGGGAGGTTTATCATCTTCATCACCTCATAAAATAGCTTCTGGAGCTGCTGAATTGTTCCTTACGTTACTAAAATATTGCATAACTTTTGACACACCCAACTAAATAGAAAATATTAACTGATTTATCTTTAATTTGAGAGAAAATTCTTTTGTCTATAAAATCAAAATCTTTTCTTTTTTTTTATTTTGCAAACTATTCTTAAACTGCATTTTCATCAAAAAATTTTTTTTTTAACTAAAAAGTAATTTCATAAAATTATTGGATTTACCTCATTTCATGTTAAAGAAGAAAAGGTATTGCTTCATTGTGTTTATTTTTTATGAACATGCTTGTCGCAGTTTAAATAGGGAGGGTGTCCTCATGGTGTAATGGTTAACTGTTGTACTCCCTACATAATGGAGGGTGTCCTCGTGGTGTAATGGTTAACTGTTGTACTCCCTACATAATAGAGGGTGTCCTCGTGGTGTAATGGTTAACTGTTGTACTCCCTACATAATGGAGGGTGTCCTCGTGGTGTAATGGTTAACTGTTGTACTCCCTACATAATAGAGGGTGTCCTCGTGGTGTAATGGTTAACTGTTGTACTCCCTACATAATGGAGGGTGTCCTCGTGGTGTAATGGTTAACTGTTGTACTCCCTACATAATAGAGGGTGTCCTCGTGGTGTAATGGTTAACTGTTGTACTCCCTACATAATGGAGGGTGTCCTCATGGTGTAATGGTTAACTGTTGTACTCCCTACATAATGAAGGGTGTCCTTGTGGTGTAATGGTTAACTGTTGTACTCCCTACATAATAGGGGGTGTCCTCATGATGTAATGGTTAACTGTTGCACTCCCTACATAATGAAGGGTGTCCTCATGGTGTAATGGTTAACTGTTGTACTCCCTACATAATGAAGGGTGTCCTTGTGGTGTAATGGTTAACTGTTGTACTCCCTACATAATAGGGGGTGTCCTCATGATGTAATGGTTGACTGTTGTACTCCCTTCATAATGGGGGGTATCCTCGTGGTGTAATGTTTAAAGCAATGGACAGCGGAATCGTAGTAAGCGAGTTTGTATTCTAGCCACGCTATTACGTTCACTTTCGGGCAAATACCCTTGGAAAAGGTATGAACCTCCTTATCCTCCAAGCTATGGGTTAAATAGTACCACTACTGTTCTTCTTGGAGAATGGCTTAGGCATTAGATAACCTACAAAGGTTGATATGCCATTAAACAAAGAAACTAAACCTACATAATGGACTCATCCTCATCGATAAATACACATCAACGGGCTGTCAGAGGGAGCTGACCAAACCCACGTGACACAATCACGTGTGATACCACTTGTGTAGTGAACAGATGGGCACTACCCCACAGGACTCTCAACTTTGTATTAACTAACTACAGTTTAACCAGTTTCACTTGTATCTTGTTTCTGTTATTTGAATATATATGTTTCTCAATCAACCTTTTTGTGTTCCTCGTGTCTTTCCTTTTGTCGGCATCACAACATTAATGCACTGGCTGGTAAAATAGTAGTAAGCGAGTTTGTACTCCAGTCACACTATTACGTTCACTTTCAGGAAAATACCCTTGGGAAAGATATGAACTCCCTTATCCTCCCAGCTATGGGTTAAATAGTACAACTACTGTTCTTCTAGAAGGATGGGTTTGCCATTAAATAACCCAAGAAGGTTGATATGCCATTAAAAACAACAAAAACAGTTTAAATAATCTAAAATGTCCTGTTTTACCAATGAAATGAATGCCATTTTGAATTTTTCAATCCTTCCTTTATTTTCAGGTATTGGTATGCTTCCTGTTAAGAGGTAAATTTTAACATTCTCTTCCACACATACACTCTCTCTCTCTCTCTCTCTCTCTCTCTCTCTCTCTCTCTCTCTCTCTTTCTCTCTCTCTCTCCCTCTCTTTCTGTCTGTCTGTCTGTCTCTCTCTATCTCTGTGTCTTTCCCTTTGTCTCCCTCTCTCTCTCTCTCTGTTTGTCTCTGTCTGTCTGTCTGTCTTTGTCTCTCTCTGTCTCTGTCTCTTTCTTTCTCTCTCTCTCTCTCTCTATGTTTCTCTCTGTCTGTCTGTTTCTGTCTGTCTATCTGTCTGTTTCAATCGATCTGTCTGTCTGTCTCTCTCACTCCCTGTCTGTCTCTCTCACTCTCTTTCCGTGTCCCTCTCACTCTCTCTCTCTCTCTGTTTCTCTCTGTCTGTCAGTCTGTCTCTCCCTCACTCTCTCTTTCTCTCTCTCTGTCTATCTTTGTCTGCCTGCCTGATGGTCTGTCTGTCTCTCTCTTTTGCTCTCTCTCACTCTCTTTTGCTCTCTCTCTCTTTTGCTCTCTCTCTCTCTCTCTCTCTCTCTCTCTCAGAACACAAGTACACAAAGGTAGTTTCTGTTCATCTTTGTTTTTAGATAAGTTAATTTTTCTTTACCTTTTCTCTCTCTCCTTGTCTAAACCCACAATAATTGATCTTCAGGTCATTGACCTTGTGTCAAGTCCTGTCTGGTGGGAGGCAGAGACAAATAAACCAGACATCTTTTTTTTTAATCTTCAATCACAAACACATGATGTTTACCATTTGATACCATGATGGCAACTGAAATGGCATGGCTACTGCTGCTGCTGCTGCAGCTCCAGAACATACCGCCCACCCTATCAAAACTACTAGAAGCTGAAGTAGTAATTTACTGAGCTTTTTTTTTGGCTTTGATGTGACACAAGGCCATATGAATGGAGCACCCAATAAGACTCAAACTCACTCATGTAGGTTTGCTAGCAAATCTTGCAAACCATTACACCACCAAAGGTACCCTTACTAGAGGCTGAAGTAGCAGTTCTAGATCTGGGTGATCCTTCTACCAGACTTTGTATATGTATACGAGAGTGTGTGTGTGTATGTAGGTGAGATATATTGTAGATTTATATCATTATGATTATCTTTTTAACTTTTCCTAGATACCAGGTTGCCAAACCAATTTTATATCATGATATATATATATATATATATATATATATATATAGAGAAAAAATTGATAACAAGGTAATCTAAGCAGAAGGAGATTTTTATTGAGAAACAAATTTTTCTCTATATTGTCAGATTTTACTCCATTATTTTCTTCCAATATATATATATATAAATAAAAAATTCACTTCTTTGATATATATATATATATATATAATTGCATGCTTTCCTAAAGGTACTAGTTCAAAAGTAAACTCCCCTACACTCTGAGTGTGTGTGTGTGTGTGCATGGGTGAATAAGAACACCCCTTACAATTTCTTGATAAAAAGTTAATTTTCTTCCAAGCTAAAGATACTGGTATTTTATCATTTCTATTGAAAGATTATATATTTAAAAGAGATATCATTAGATATTATTTATTGCCAAACACTACACCTTTGAAATTCTGTGTGTAAAACTAAAATTGTCACATTTTGGTAACAAAAAAAAAGATTGCAAAAATATATAAAAGAGGTTCACTTATTTTTGGACAAGATATATACTCATATTTTTGGTTGTGTTTTATGGCATATCAACTTTTGTAGGTGATTAAATTTTTGTTTTCTAAGTTATATTGTATAGTAATAAATAATGTCTAGAAATATCAGTTTTAACTATATGATGTTCAACTTGAAATAATAAAACACTGGTTTCTTAGATTTAGAAAAAAATTAGAATTTTCCAAAAAATCATTTGAGATGTACTTATTTGTGGGTGACAATGTACATATACTTACGTACCCGGCATCGTGTACACATAAATACAAATTTATATTTATTTTCCATTCCTTTTCTTATTCAGTCAACCTCAATATAACAATATCATCTCTTTACATATAGTTGTCATATTTGATGTCTATAAAATAATGATTGGTGCCCGTGGTGTAATGGTTATCGTCGTAGGAAATGGACACGGCGACACGAGTTCAAATCCTGGACGAGACTGATTGCATTTCACATAGCACTAATACCCTTGGGAAAGGTACTATTTACCAACCCCTCCGCTCGGGCAGGATATGACACAAGGTCAATTTTTAAGCGGAGTTTAACAGGTTTTAATTCAGAGTTTTCCTTCTCCTAGACTAGTTGCCTCACCAAGGCTGAAGAACCTAGTCCGTCCTACTATTTACCCATAGCTGGAGGGAGAATAAGGGGGTTCATACCTTTCCCAAGGGTATTTGCCCGAAAGTGAACGTAATAGCGCGACTGGAGTACGAACTCGCGTACTACGATTCCGCAGTTCATCGCTTTAACCATTACACCACGAAGACACCCCCTTGGGAAAGGTATGAATCCAATTATTATCCCTCCAGCTATGGATAAATAGTAAGAACAAACTGGGTTCTTCAGCCTTGGTGAGGCAACTAGTCTAGGAGAAGGAAAACTCTGAATTCAAACCTGTTAAACTCCGCTTAAAAATTGACCTTGTGTCATATCCTGCCTGAGCGGAGGGGTTGGTAAATATGATAAAATAATGATTGTAAAAAGTAATATATCTAACCATTACAAAATTTGAAATGAAAAGAATTACTTGTATGCATATTTTCCAGCCAGCCAAATGAAAACCTTCGATGGGAATACGTTCCGAAAGAAACAATAGTTTCCATGGTAAGATCTCAATTTTTTTAATGCTTGGGTGTTGAAAATTTCTTTGATCCTTTTTCTATTTTTTTGAGTAGATTAAGAATTTCTTTTTCCCTTTTTTTTTAATGACCAAATAGTTTTTTTTGTTCCATTGAAGTTTTGTATACATTTTTATAAGATGTTAAACTTTAAAATCTGGGATAAAAGCCTTCTAGCCCAAAAGATATAACATGCAACAAACATTTAATCTTTAACATGCTATCTTTGCGTGTCAATGCCCTTAATCCAATTATGAATATTAATATGAAACATCATACAGTAAAAATATCAGATGGAAATTCAGTAGTTAACTATTTGTTGGGCAACGAACTAGCTGAACCACCCTTGTATATCAATGCTTTTGTATATCTGTGTGCATACGGGTGTGCATACATGTACATGCGTATATGTGCATATGTGTGAGTGTATGAGTGTATATGTGTACATGTGTACAGGTGTGTGGCTTTTGCAAATTTCTTTCGTCACTCATCTCTCACTCACACACACACACACACACATATATATATATATATATATATATATATATATATATATATATATATATACGTTCGATCCCTTCAACCTTCCCTCTGTAAACAGAGGGACTGTTTGTTGGGGTTGAATGTGATTGGTCTCTAACCATCGGCTAATCTCTCCAACTACCCACCTCTTCTTTATTTATTTATTTTTTTTATTTAATTTAATTTAATTTAATTTTTTTTTTTTTTCCTCGCCTCCACTTTTTCTCCATTATATTCCCCCTTTTAATTTTTCTGGCGTTAACAGCTTGAGAAGTGCCAGACGAAACCGGTCATTTCCCCACTTTTTAACAATAAACATGCCTACAGTTTCCCTAAACCTCGGCAATTAATAAGTTTTTAACCATCAATAATTTGTTCAAATATATACATATATATATATATATATATATAGAAGGAAGTTACTTACCAAGTAACAGAAACTCACCAAAAAGTGAGCGGAGAGAAAATGCTCCTTTAGCCATTCTAAAGGAGCGTTTTCTATATATATATACATATATATATATATATATATATATATATATTTGATTAAACAATATAGATAATTTTCGCCCTACATATTTTTGTGTTAATCCTTTCTAGTTGCCGTATTGATTTTATAATATCCGGAAGGAATTGTTTAATAAACCTACCATAGTTAATTGTTTCCCAAGTATTTTCTGCCTGATTTTAGACCATCATCAGGGGTATGTATATTATAAAAGTGATGTAACCTTTGCATGTATATTACTACTTTGAAAGAATGAGCGTTTATACTGGCGTATTGTGGAGCATTCATTTTTTTGTTATTATCTTTTTATACACCAGTATAAATATGCATTCTTACAAAGTAGTAATGTACATGGAAAGGTTACATCCCTTTTTCAATATACATACCCCTGATGATAGCCCAAAATTGGGCAGAAAGTAATAGGGAAAGAATTATTTATGGAAGGTGTATTAACTAATTTCAGCAGGAATATAAAATCAATACAGCAACTAGAAAGGATTGACACAAAAATATGTACACAAAAAATGTCTTTATTGCTTAATAAAATATGTATCAATGAAGAAATGTTGCCCAAATATATATATATATATATATTTCATTAAGGAAAACAACAAACCGGTTACATTAGGATTATAAATTTATTTCCATCCTGTTATGTATTTTTGAAAAATTCAAAAACACGAAAAAAAATTAACTGGACTTCTTCAGATCTTATGGATAAAATAAATCAGAATAGACACAGGAAAGAAGTTGGGAGGGGATAGAAGAGGTGTGAAGAGTTATCTCCTCATTTAGCCCACTTCTGTTTTTTATTTTATTGTCGGTTAGAATTATAGTGAATTTATTTTTTTTTTTTAATTTATTTTTTATTTTTATTTTTATTTTTTAATTTCTAAATTACTTTTTGAGTTAAACTACAGATTTAATACTAAATTAGAAAATTAACTTTATTCAGTAACTTTACATAATGATACAGTAATAATTATATTAAATTAAATTCAAGATTTAATTAAATTTAAAAATCTTTTAACAATCAAAATTTATTTAGAACCTATTAATCAGTTAAACTTTTAATTATTAGTATGTATATATGATATGTTTTTTTACATTTTCTATCCAACATTTTATTTTATTTATTCATTTACATTAATTCTCAATTTAATTCTATGTTTTTTAGCGTGTGTGTGTGTGTGTGTGTGTGTGTGTGCAGTGCAATTAAAAGGAAACTCAAACCTGGTTAAATTGTCATTATAACCAGGTTATTTAACCAGGTTTGAGTTTCCTTCTAAGAGCACTGCATATACTCTGTATGTGAGTTTTGTTATATAAACCAGGAAGGAAAAAGATATGTAACAAAACCCATACATCGAGCACTCATATAAATTTATATGATATACACCATATATTCTATAAGCGAATAATCCACACCCACTGTCTTCAAATGCTGACTGGATATATATATATATATATATATACTCCCCTACCCCCATAAGGTTGAGCTCTCTAGTGAATGAAGTAATCGCGTTGCCATTAGCGTATATGCAAGGCTCTTCATATGAATTGAGCTCTCGGTAGCCGTTAAGCAGATGTATGTAAACAATAGTAATTGTGATTCAGAACTGTTTAAAATTTATTTCGCTGCAGCTGGTTTCCTCGTGGCTGAGGAGTAGAGTCTTGGATTGGCGTTTGAGTCAACAGGGTTTTGATCCCAGCTATGGGAATCTAGTATGTCTAGCCACACTGATGAGTTCTGATAGAACGAAACAGACCTGTCAGCGGATGACAATATATATATATATATATATATATATATATATATATATATAAAAGACACTATTTAATCCAGTAAATCTGGAGTTGGGAACAATTCCAAGCAGGACAATTAGAATATTAGAATATAGAATATTATATTTAATTAATCCCATTTTAACCCATTTTCTTGTTTGTTCTGAAGAAGTTCTGTTAATTTTTTAGAGTGTTGATTTATATCAATGCTTTTTTACAGAATGAAAATAAATTTATTATCTTAATGTGATCGATTGTTGGTATTTTTTTCAAAAATAAAATATATATATATATGTTTCATTCTTTATACAGTCTTCAGTCTGGTGATTCTGCTAAATGGCACATAAAATTTTTTGTTACTAGAATAAGAAAAGATTGTGAAATCTTTATATATATATATATATATATGTGTGTGTGTGTGTGTGTGTGTGTGTGTGTGTGTGTGTTTCGTTGTATCACAACTCTTCAGTGTGGCTAGATACGCTGGATGCTTCAAGCTGGGATAAATATATATATATATATATATATGTAGAGAGAGAGAGAGAGAGAGAGATGTAGTTTCACAGTCAACTGGACAATGTCAATGATAACAATGTTTCTACTGCCACTGACCAAAACTGACCATCATTATCATCATTATCATCGTCCTACTGACCTTTAAACAGCTTTATCAACTAAGTATACTTATATGAAAATTTTTAAGCAATTTTAGATAGAGAGATAGAAATAAACAAAGATAGATAGATAGATAGATAGATAGATTAGGCTGAGATAGATAGATAGATAGATAGATTAGACTGAGATAGATAGATAGATAGATAGATAGATAGATTAGACTTAGATAGATAGATTAGACTGAGATAGATAGATAGATAGATTAGACTGAGATAGATAGATCGATAGATATTAACAGAATGTGATTGATAGATATTTTTGGTTTCTTTGTTTAGTGGCAAATCAACTGTTGAGGTTCATTTAATGCCAAAGCTTTTCTTGTTGAAGAAGAGCCCCTTGTAGATAGATAGATAGATAAATAGATAGATTGATAGATAGATACAAACATACTTAGTGAGATAGACAAGGTTTATAACAAGAGTTTATCCGTTCCAGGCGAATGTCTTCCTGAGTTTTCTTCTACTCAAAACTAACTTTCTGACAATTTCTTAGCTTTTTTCCTGTAATCAGTTCTCTTCACAAACTCTATATTTTTTTTTGTTTTGTTTTATGTCATATCAATATTTGTGGGTCATTTAATGCCAAATCCTGTTTATATATATACCTATCGTATATAAGATTTGTTAGCTAATAGTTTGTAGGTAACATTACCGGGCCATTGGCCAAATGAGTAGAGTGTTCGCCAATGGTCTGGGAGACCGGGGTTCAATCCCAGGTCGAGTCATACCAAAGACTCAAAAAATGGTACTTGATGCCTCCTTGCTTAACACTCAGCATTATAAGGTATGTTTCAAGGGTACAGTGGAGCAATCCAGGAAAGGAGTAGTGCCCTTCCCTACACCTTGGTGTAGTAGCTATTGAAAAGGAAGCCTTTGGGTCACCCTTGACTGAGGTCACCGACAATTTTTTTTAAGCAAACCAAAGTTTATTTGTTTGCACACAGTTAGATAGTTCCAAGTATTGCTATCAAACACTATTCTATTTGCATACAGTTAAATGGTTTCAGATTAGGTTTGGCAATTTGATTTAATGGCATATCAACCCTTGTGGGTTATCTAATACCAAATTCAGTTTATATATATATACATTTATATTGTTTTTAAGAGAATAGGTTTTAGGCAACTATATCTTTAAACAAGTTAGTCCTTGTTTGTTTGCACACAGTTTAATGGTTTCAAGTATTTCATTTCTTTCACAAATTATTCTTTTTAATATTAATAATAATCCCTAGTAAAACATTGAACAGTTATATTTGACCATAGATGGAGCCCAAATAGCTATTACCACTCTGGGTCAGAGTGGACCTGAGAGTAATGGCAATGAACATATACTCCACAAAGCTCCAGGACAGAAACCTCTCCATCAAATGGTTTAGTGTCCCAATTGCTTATTGGGGTGAGCTGTCTTACTCCTCTGCAGAGATGCAGAGAAAGCGTTCTACAGCCTCAGAGAACTGGGCTGTACGAATCTCTAATGTGCATTCAAAAGCTGTGAATTCAACATCTTTAAAAAGTGATTTCTCCGTCCATTTGCAAATAAATCAAATCGTTTTATTAAAAGAGAATATTTAATGCTATTCATCAAGTTATTTTTACAGATTAAAAAACTCAGCAATTTTCTCTTGTTCCATTTCAGTCAAACGGATCATCAAATAATATGGGCAAAATCGTTAAACTCTTCATAAATATGTCTGGTGCTGCTGGCCTTGGATGTCGGTGAGTTATATTACACACACGCACACACACATACATGTACATACACACACACATACATACATCCACATACACACACATACCTACACACACACATGCACACACACACACACACACACATATATATATTACAACAATGTTTAGTTGTCACTATCTCTTGCTGGGTTTGTGGCAGACCAAATGTGGTAAAATTTGGAGAGTGCTCAATATCTGAGATAGAGCTCTCATAAGATAATAATAATAATAAATAGATATATATTAGTTTTTATATATATTTAACAGCATGGACATTTATCTGCGACCCAGGGTTTCATGCCATCTTATAAACAACAATTATCAGGCAAAGAAAGAAAAATATTTGAGAATTAAATAAAATCAAAAAATACAATCAGGTGAATGTTTAAGATGAGAGTTGTATGATTTTTTTTTGTGTGTAAGTGTGTGTTTGATTTGTATTGAAGATTGTTAATGTGTGTGCGTGTGTGTTTGTGTGTGTGAGAATACATGCATCTCACAGCAGGATTGAGATATGGTCGCAGCAAAGTGCAGGAAAGGTTCTCAGTAGACAGGATTTGACTAAATAAAAATTCTTTATGCATTCATGTTTATATATATATATATATATGGAAATGGTTGTAGAAGAAACAATGAGAGAAAAGTAAATATTCTATTATAAAGAAGGGCCACAAAATAGTTTGAATTTTGTTTCATTTTTCTTTTGAGAAATTTTTTAATGCTACACATGTTTCTGATTTCTATAATCTTCTTCCGGCTTAAATGAATTTTAAATTCATTTAAGTCAGAAGAAGATTATTGAAATCAGAAACATGTGTAGCATTAAAAAATTTTCAAAAGTAGTAAAAAAAAATTCAAACTATTCTGTGGACCTTCTTTATTACAAAATATTCATATATATAAATATACTATATTGAGTAGGTCTACAAATGAATTTGAATGAGGTATTTTAAGTTTTATTTCATATAATTATGCTCTACATGTGTTTCAGACTTTATGGTTTTCTAAAGGAAACAAATAATGGTTAAGGCAGTTTTTTTTCTGGTTTTTATAATGAAGATTGTTTTGATAGATTTGTGATTCCTTTTAATTCCCATCTAGCTTTTCTCTAGGCGCAAAGGCCAAAGGTTTTCACGGACAATTAACTCCAACAGGAGATTCACAGACACAAATCCTGATATTAAAAAGAATCATAACCCCATCAAAACAACCTTCACTATAAAAGCCTGTCCTAACCATTATTAGTCTCATGACAAAGACTACATATTTATCTGAAGAGGGTGACCTGAAGGCACACTTTTCAATAGCTCCTCCAATGAGGTGTAAGGGAAGGATA
Organism: Sepioteuthis lessoniana; assembly: GCA_963585895.1. Taxonomy (NCBI): domain Eukaryota; kingdom Metazoa; phylum Mollusca; class Cephalopoda; order Myopsida; family Loliginidae; genus Sepioteuthis; species Sepioteuthis lessoniana. The sequence continues at coordinate 22,386,756 of OY757909.1, forward strand.
CTAATCCTTTCTCTGGATTGCTCTGCTTATCTTTGAGCCATACCTTATAATGCTGAGCACGAAGCAAAGAGGCATCAAGTACTTTTTTGAGTCTTTGACCTAGGATTGAACCCCAGTCTTCCAAACCCACTAAGCATTATGCCAATAGGCCAATATAACTTAAGTACTACATACAAATTCATTTGCAGAGATGTTTCTTTTAAAATATTTACTTTTCTCTCATTGGACCAACAAAAAATTATATATATATATATATATATGATAAAAGTTATAGGAAAAGGGGATAAATCCAACACTTACAATGGATTTAGTAGTAATATTTCGTTCTTTATTCGATGAAGAACTTAAAATGAAATACTACTTCTAAACCTGTTGTAAGCTTTTAATTTATTCACTTTTCCACTTATTTTCATCATCTTGTCAGATTCACCAAAATCTATCATTTCTGCACACGTATATATATATATATATATATATATGTATATATATAGGTATTATTCGGTCCAATTAAACCGGAGTTGGGAGTAATTCCATCAGGACAAAAAAAAAAAAAAATTCAACAGTGAACATTTAAATTTTCCTGGTAGAGAGTTCAATGTAACTGACATTACAGAACAATAATTTCATTAAGAAAAAACAAAAATCGGTCACATTAGGATTATAAATTTATTTCCATCCTGTTATGTGTTTTTCATATAAATCAAAAACACCAAAAAAATTAACAGGACTTCTTCAGATCTTATGGATTAAAAAATTTTTTTATAACAGGATGGAAATAAATTTATAATCCTAATGTGACCAGTTTTGTTTTTTCTTAAAGAAATATATATACATATATATATATATTCATATGTATATAATGAGTGCATTAATTTGATTTTATGTCTGTAAACACCCATTTATATTATCGAAGTATGGAAATCTGATCAAAATGATGAAATAAAATGGGATTTCTTCCAAGTTGAAGCTGTGTTAATACTACTACATAGATGCACCACATGGATACAAACAAAACACATTGAGAAAAAAGTAGATGGGAACTATACAAGAATGCTGTGTATCATTTTGAACAAATCCTGGAAATGGCTCCCTACAAAACAGCAGTTGTATGACTACCTACCTCCCATCTCACAATCTATCCAAGTAAGACAAAACAAGACAAGCAAGGCATTACTGGAGAAGTAAGGATGAACTCATAAGAAACATTTTCTTATGGACACATAGACACGCCACTGTTGGTCGACCAGCAAAGACTTACTTACCTACGTTAGTTCTGTATGGACACAGGATCCAGCCTAGAAGACTCACCAGGAGCAATGGATGATAAGTAAGATGGCGAGAAAGAGTCAGAGAAATCTATGCTGTTTGTGTGATGATTATGATGATTTTAAAGCAGAAATTAATCGGGAATAAATTATGAAGTTGACTCATGATACAACTTATCTCTCTTACCTGCTATATATTTCTTCAAAAGCTAGATTTAGTATTATAATAGACCAGTTCATATACCTTGGTAGTAATATCTCATCTACTTAAATATGCACATAGGTAAGGCATGGACTGTTATTGACAGTTTAATGACCATATGTAAATCTGATCTCTGATAAAATAAAACAGGAATTCTTCCAAGCTGAAGGCTGTTTGTACTTCTGTATGGCTGCACCACTCAAACTCTTGGAGAAAAAGCTCAATATTTTAGTTTATTTTTTGTTTAATGGCATATCAACCTTTGAAGGTTATTTAATACTAAAGCCATTCTCATAGAAGAACAGTAGGGGTACTATTTTACTGATAGCTGGGAGATAAGGGGGTCTATACCTTCCCCAAAGTATATTGATATTTATACATATATATGAATGGAAATTCTTCCAAGTGTATTGGTACTACTGTATGGTAGCACCACTTGGACTTGCACCCCAAAATGCCTGATGAAAAAGATAGATGAAAACTATACATGGATGCTGCATACTATTTAGCACAAATCCTGGAAGCAGGACTTTACAAAACAGCATCTGTATGGCTACTTGCCTCCCATTGCATAAAGAATCCAAGTCAGATGAGCAAGAAATGCTGTGCATTGCTGGTGAAGTCACAAAGGATGTTCTCCTATGGACTCCTACACATGGACACACCAGTGTGGGCTGACTAGCAAAAAATTTGCATTCATCAGCTTGAGGATTTACCAAAAGCAATGACTAATAGGGATGAATGGGGATGATACTCATGCAGCTGCAAATAAAAAAAACCCACCTGTGTGCCCAACAAAATTGTCGACAGACGATGATTCAGAAGTTTTTTCTAGTAGTCAAAAGACAATAATCAAATGGACATCAGTGAGAAAACTTTACAGTTATATCTTGGCCAGCGAGTACGGATTGTAACTACCTTTGTCTTATTGTTCTGTTAATGTGGTATTTCAGTTGAAAGAAATACTCATGCTTTCAAAAAATATTTCCCACTTTATAAAAGTGGCAATGAAGAAACTAAAAAAATACATGTACCACTTTATAAAATATTCAATCCCAGGTCGATTCATACCAAAGACTCAAAAATGGTACTTGATGCCACTCAGCATTATAAGGTACGGATCAAGGGTAAGTGGAGCTATCTAGGGAAAGGAGTAGCACCCGTCCCTACACCTAGGTGTAGTGGCTATTGAAAAGATAGCTCTACAGTCGGCAAAGTTACTTATTATATAAGGGGAGTAACTCTTGCTGATATTTTATGAAAGAATTTAATACTATGTTCATTGTTCGACGGTTGAAAGTAGGGGAAGGTATTGTCGGCAATGAAAAGGGATTAAATCAGACAACTGAATGAATGCAAACTGATTTCAGCCTACTTTCAATCCTTTACAAATTTACAATCATTATAAAGAGATGCCAATAAGCTCGCAAACTTATCAAGATACTGTTTTTATTGTGTCTCAGTCAGCAAAATCCATGGTGTCTTCAATAAGTTTCCTGACTTTTTTTGTATAACCATTTAGAATTGTCGTAGACTCTTGAAAATTCAGTATGTTATTGCTATACATCTTATGAGATGACTGACCAATTTTTATGATTTCAGCTTCAAATCAACAGCTACAGCAGCAATTGGAATACACCCTACTAAAGCCTCATTGTCACAGCTGGTGGTGAATTTCAAAAATGCAATCTGGACGTGAGGATACTTTAGAAGAACGATATGCAATAAAATTCTGTTTTAAACTTGGAAAAAATGCCAAAGAAACGTATGGAATGCTTTAGACTACTTTTGGAGCATCTTGCCTGAATTGAGCATGAGCTTTTGAGTGGCATAAGAGATTCAAGTAAAGCAGGGAGTCTGTGAGGGATGATGAGAGGTGTGGGAGGAGTAAGAAAGTCAATACACCAGAGTTGATAGGCCAAATGGTTAGGGTTAGGGTTAGTATGTTGAGGTTTTAAGGGAGTTCAAGAAAAGATTCTATCAGAAGAGGCCAGCACTCTTCAAATCGGCTCAGTGGCATTTCTAGCAGGACAATGCACCAGTCCACAACTCCATCCTTGTCACAGACTATTTGACCAAGATGGGCATCAAGACAGTTCCTCACCCTGCCTATAGTCCAGACCTTGCTTCCTGTGACTTTTGGTTATTCCCTAAGCTCAGAGGCCGTCATTTTGAGACAATTGAGGAGATGAAAGAGGCTGTGACGAAGGTCATTGACATGCTCACACAAGAGGACTTCCATGGGGCCTTCCAGAAGTTTTTGGAACGGTACAACAAGTGCATTGCAACCGGAGGAGATAACTTCGAAGGGGACTAGAGTTTCATGTGTGTACTATCAATAAAAGTGCCCATACAAAAAAGTCTAGAAACTTATTTAATAATCCTTGTACACCATAAAACCAAACCAAACCAAACCAAACTGAATCAGAAATGTTTATGTTTTTTCCCCGATTTTCAATTGCAGAATTGCCAGTGGACCTCCCAGTCATCCAGGCATTTTTATCCAGTTTGTGAAAGAAGGTGGAATTGCAGAAGAAGCTGGTCTTGAAGTTGGAGATCAAATTATAAATGTGAATGACACCAGTTTTTTGAATGTCAGCCATTCACAGGTAGGCCAAAAATACATGTAAAAAAAACTTTTTTTTTAATAACAGAATGAGGTAAAAAAAAATGATTAGCTTTTCCTTTTATAAAGGTGGGGAATCCCCTCAGTATAGTTGTGGACATGCTGGAGTGTGACATTAGAGTAAGTGAGTTCAAACTCCAGTCATGGTATATTAATTTTCAAACTAATACACTTGGGAAAAGTATGAACCTCCTTATTCCCTACCCTTAGGCATGGGTTAAATTGTACCACTACTTTTCTTCAACAAGAATGGATTTAGCCCTTAATAACCCAGAGAGATTGATATGCTATTAAACAAAGAAACTAAACCAAACCAAAGCTAACCAAACATTATATTAAGTGATGTGGATATAAAATGAAAAATTATCTCCCTTAGAGAATTGGCATGTCCGTTAAGTTTCTGATTGGGTATCATTTGACAGTCCTTGAAATTCACTTCAAACACTGTCATCGAAATTCATCTAAATCAACATTTTAGGATATGAAAATAAGACAACACAATAAAGATTGGTGAGTTAAAATAATTATTAATGGTGGTTCAAGTTAGAATATCAAGTCCAACCAAAATCAAAGACAAACCACTTGTTATGAAAAAATTCTTACTGCTTTGAAATGGAAAAGATTTGCGAGAACAACAATTCAGGTTGATCCTGAAAATCCTAATGCCAAAATTACCACTGAAATATATATATATGTTGAATTGATTGATTGTGGTGAATCTGACAAGGTGATCTTTACACTTATTTTCATCAGATATATATATATATATATATATATATATATATATATAGGTATCATACAATAACTGATGTTTGTGCAACAGCATTGCTTCAAACAAAGCCTTCATCAGATGATGACTCTGGGTTCAGGCATGGTTTCGGGGCCGAAGTATCATTACCACTAGCCCAGAGCGCCCCAGCAGTATATCACGAAACCACCAGACTTTGTCAGATTGATGTTGCTCTGTGGGATTGCCAGATCCACGCTGATGCAGTTAGAGCCTTATCTTGGATCTTTTCCATGTATTTCCTCTTGTCTGATGGAGGAAGTCAAAGATTAATCAAGAAAATGGAGGTTGAACTGGCAATGAAACCTCTGCATCAGACTTTGATAGGAAATACATTTGTTATCCAGCTATTTCTGACACATTGTTCTCACAGATCCATATATTTTTCCAACTATTTACGCATGTATGTGTGTGTGTGTGTGTGTGTGTGTGTATTTGATTAAATAAGATCAACAACAAATATAGCAGCTTCATTCTAAAATGCCTTTAACATTTCCCTCTAATTCTTCTCTCTCCTGTCCTTATACCACAAGTAAAAATTTTCTTATCATCTGTAAATTCCCCTCTCATTTTTTCTTCTTACTTATATATAAATATATATAACTCATAACTCTGTTTGCCTGGTGGTCATTCGTTCTGCCAAAGATGGCTCCAATGGAGGCCAAAAGTGCTTGGGAAACATATGGTGCCTTCTTAAATTCATTCCCTTCCAAAGTTAAATGACTCATATGAAGACTTTAACAAATAAAAAACAGAATAGGTAAACACCAAATGTTTGTCCTATTTAATCAAGCATGTTTAAAAAAGAAACTGCTTTCTTGATATCATCATGATTTTGTCGTGACGTCAGCACGGATATCTCTGACTCTCTCTCGCCACCCCTCCCTATTGTTTATCACTTCTGGCAGGGCTTCAGGGCTACAAACCCGTATCCTCACATAACTGCTGTATGTAGGTTTGAGCTGTTTGCCCTGCTTTTGCTCAGCCAGGTGAAGGGGTCCATAGGAGTACATCACTTATGAGCTCGTCCCTACTTCTCCTGCAGTGTCCTGCATGTCTGGTTCTTATAACTTTGATGATTTTTGTGATGGGTGGTAGGTGTCCATATAGCTGCTGCTTTGTTGGGTGTTGCCTCCAAGACTTGTTCAATATTGCTCACTGCATTCTTGTGTAGTTGCTGTCAAGCTTTTTCTACAGCTGTTTAGTTAGCATCCACTTAGTGCATCCATATAGCAGTATCAACATGATCTTTATTTGGTTGTTGGTTGGTTGGTTGGTTGGTTGGGTTTTATGGCATATCAACCCTTGCAGGTCATTCAACGCCAAATTCTGTCTATATATACATACATATTCAACCAAAGATTTCAAAATGAATATTAAGGTAGGTAGAATTTTCTATTAGCAGGATTTCATTTGTTTGCACAAGATTAACCAGTTTTAAGTTGTCATATTTTTTGGTACAAATCTGTCTCTCTCAAGAAGGACAGAATGTCATCTATTTTGACGTTCTCAAACAGATCGGTTAAGTTATTTACTTTGAAAAATCGCTTTCTGATAACAGCAAAAATTCTGCATTCTATAAGAATGTGTTTAACCATGCAAGTTGTCAGGCAGGTTAAACACTGTGGTTGTGGTTCCTGTTTTAAAATGAAAGAGTGAGTAAGCCTTGTATGACCAATTCGCAATCGGGATATAACAACTTGTTCTCTTCTTGATTTTCTCGATGCTGGTCTCCACTCTACTAAGGTGGGCAGAATTTGGAAGAGTTTATTGTGGATGTTATTCCTCCTTTGTTGTTGCCATTTTGTGTGAAGGAATTTATTAATTGTTGGTTTCAGGTCAGTATATGGGATCCTGGATTTATCGGGTGTCAGATCTAAGGCCGATTTGGCTGCTGAGTCTGCTCTTTCATTCCCTCTCACTCCAATGTGGCTTGGGGTCCAGCACATAATTATTTCTTTTCTATTTGACATTGAGTCTAATCTACTCAACAGTTTGATGAACTTGGAAGAAGCTTGTTGTCTGTCTGTGTTCAGGTATTACATAAAACATGGTTTTCAAAATTATTACAATTTACATCTGTAGGTTATCTTTTATAACACTTTATAGACACCAGCATCTCTCTTATATCTTGGCAACTTCATTTAATAAGGAAAACAATAGATTGGCCGAGTCTTTTATTAGGGATGGAGTGTTGATTATTTAAAGAGAATATAGCCATTATACTCAGAAAGACAATTTTAAGTGTAGCTAAGGTCAAAGGGGTTTGCTTGACAAGTGATAACCTTTAGGGTCAGTTAAGAGCTTGGATCTCATTTGGAGATTTTAAAGTCATGTGACTACAAATTTAGATGCTAGTCTTAGATTTTATCTCTCTAGTTAATGAGCCTGAAGTAGCCAAGACTCATCTATATATGGAGCAGTTAAAAAAGATGGAACAGTTTAAGAATACTCCAGTAAAAAAAAATAGAGCTATCTGAAAAAGATGAAACAGCAAGAAAGAAATTGAAGTTGCAAGGATTAATCAATATCTGAAAAAGAACCAATTATCAGCATCAAGTCATGCTGACAGTACAGATTTCCTTGACTCTTTCTCTCTCTCTCTATCTGTCCCTATCATCCATCACTCCCAGCAGTTCTTCCAAACTACATCCTATTTCCACACATAGTTGATGTTAACAGGTTCTTGCTGGTCAGCCAACACTGGTACGTCTAGGTGTAGTGGTTCACCGAACATAACAAATTTGCATATTCGGCTTCTAAAAATCAAATTCTGACAAATTACTGCATTTTATAATTAATTTCTAATTTGGTCTATTTTGATGTTTATGAAGTCAGTCATTCTGTTTCGGGAGGGAGTTCTCATGAAATAATTGCTAATGAGATGGAGTATTTATTATGAATGGTCGCACTTAATTGTAACAAACTGAACTTCATGCCTTATAACATGGGTCAAACAATACCAATCCTGTTCTCCTACAAGGATGACTTTAGCATTAAATAACCCACAAAGGTTGATATGTCATAAAGCAAAGAAATGAAATGAAACCTAGTCATGCTATACTTCAGTACTTCAATGTCCTCTTTTGTATATTCCTTTTTCCCCTAGTAGCATGACTATATATCTATCCCATTCCTTCAAATACAAATTACATACAACCCCTGTCGTGTATCCCAATACTGCCTTAAAAAAGAGGCTTTATGTCTCTTAAGCATCTTAGGTGTTAATTTATTTTGTGTTTATTAGAACCTCTCCACCCGCTCTCTCTTTAGATCTCAGCAAAATTCTCTTTATTTGGAGATTTAGATCTCTCTCATGTATTATTGGCGGAAGCAGATACATAAAATATTTTCGGGATCAAATTTGGTTCTTTAGAATAATCTCCGTGACTTGATTGAACGTCAGTTCTTCCAGTTCTCTTGTATAAGTCAACAACGATATTTTCATGATTTCTTCACAACAGACTGTAGACAAAACTAAATCAATTTATTAAATTTATTCTCTTGTTCCAGGAAAAGTTAAGGAACTGCTAGTTTAATAACAATTCCGATGTTCAAGTTTTGAGAAATTGAATTGAATTGTGACATAAGTAGCCTCTAAATACTTTGCCAAAATTCCTTTAAGGATCAATTATTTTAAAAATTTCGATTTCCGTCTTTATAATCGATTGCACTGTTTTCTATGATTCTTTTCATTATCAGATATCTAAAAAAAGTTTCCTGTAATTAATTGTCTAATACTATGTAAATGGTATTTTCAGAGTTATTCCCCCTTATATCGTACATTTTCGCAAAGAATAATTAAAAGGGAGAGAATTTTTCCTGACGCTGTACTTGTCGGGCCTGTTATTCTTACTGGACATAGTTAATGAATTTTATCCTAAGTACTCGATTATTGTGAGCTGGACCAATCTAAGCTAAGTTAAGCAATTATTTAGGTCCTGTTTCGAGTCTGAGGTAGTTTCATCTCCCCACCTGTGGGGGTCGGGGGAACTGTTTGTTTTCAAATAGATACTAATTAGCTTCTCTTCTTAACTTGGAAGATTGGTGCTACACAATCTTCTTATCCCATTTCCCTCATGGTTGACTTAGTTTTGTACTAAACTAAGATAATTTCAAAGAATCTAGTGTTTTCAACAAAGTAATTCAAGTATTGAATTTTATAATTTGAACTATCTTATTTCAGATTCAATGTTTAATCATTTATCATTTTTCATACTAGTTTTAAATCAAGGTTTTTCAATATATATGTATACATATATATATGGTTTTTCAATATATATATATATATATATATATATATATATATATATGGTTTTTCAATATATATATATATATATATATTGAAAAACCATATATATATATATATATATTTACTCATCTAATATCTACCAGCATTCACGGTACCAGAAAAAAACCCCGAAAAAACGAGAAAAAAACCCGAAAAAAAACCCGCCAGGAACAAGAGATAAAAGTATCTCGAATCACCACCCGGGGGGAAAAAAGAAAAAAATCATTGGTCAAAAAGAAAGAAAATGCCAACCTCGTCCGACCCCTTGAAAAAAATCAAGGGATACGCAGTCAGTTGGTCAAAAGAAAACTAAAACCTTCTGCGAATCCTGCAATGCTACAATTACTAAAGTCCTCAACACAAGTGGAGCCAATTATAAAATTAACTTAAATTGCGAGTCGAAAATCTTCTACTAAAGTTTCACCTTATCGGATCATCATTTTTTTTTTTTTAATTTTATTTTATTTTATATTTTTTTGTTATGTAAATTCTAAGCTTGGTGGTTTTTTGGTGAATATAAAACGGCGCTTTCTTCTTTAGCATTAGTTGGAGTTAGGCATCCTGATGATCCGATAAGGTGAAACTTTAGTAGAAGATTTCCGACTCGCGATTTAAGATAATTTTATAATTGGCTCCACTTGTGTTGAGCACTTTTGTAATTGTAGCATTGCAGGATTCGCGGAAGGTTTTTAGTTTTCTTTTGACCAACTGACTGCGTATCCCTTGATTTTTTTTCAAGGGGTCGGACGAGGTTGGCCTTTTCTTTCTTTTTGACCTATAATTTTTTCTTTTTTTCCCCCGGGCGGTGATTCGAGATACTTTTATCTCTTGTTCCTGGCGGGGGGTTTTCGTTTTTTTTTCTGGTACCGTGAATGCTGGTAGATATTAGATTAGTAAATATTTAAGCTCTGGTGTTTTCCATTGAGCACTTTCTTTGCTCCTGTTACTATGGAGAGAACGAAGATAAATTATTCATATAAAAACATACCAATACCTAATAGGCATCAGTATAAGTTAGTTCTGTTGAAAAGGATAGAATCTTTTATAAAAAATATGAGGTGGAAGGCATATTTTTTCTCAATACAATTAACTGTACGGAAAAGGAGGGACGGGAGAAATATGGGTTTAGGACTAGGAAACACCCCCCACATATCAAAGAGATGGACAAGTTTGAGGCTGAAATGATAGGAATGGTTAAGGAGATAAAGTTTAGGAAAATGCGCAATAGTATTCACCAAAAAATGTATGAGGATATGAGGAGATTTAAGGAGTCCGAAAACATATTTGTAAAGTCGGATAAGTCGGGCAATTTGTATGAAATAGAAAAGGGAAAATATAAGCAAATGATGTTTAAGGAGGTGGTTGAGAATTATAAGAAAGCACCACCTGATCTCGAAAAAGAGTTGAATACCGAGGCAAAAATGTTGGCGCATAGATTAGGTATTGTTGATAGAGTGGAAAAATACAATACCAAGAATTGTTTCATTACGATCAAGGACCACAAGAGTGATTTCAAGACTAATCCTGAATGTAGGCTTATTAACCTGGCCAAAACACAGATAGGTAGGGTTAGTAAAATAATCGTCCAAGAAATATGTGATTCGTTTAGGCTGGTATTAAATATCAACCAGTGGCGGAGCACAAAAGATTGTATTAAGTGGTCTGAGGAATACGAGAAGAATGATAGGTGTTCCTTTATCAAATATGATACTAAAGATTTTTACCCTTCGATAACCGAAAGGACACTGGATAGAGCGTTAGATTTGGCTAAGGAATATATGGTGATACCTTTAGACAAGGTGGAGATAATTAAGCATTGTCGTAAAACATTGCTATACTATGAAGATAGTATATGGATAAAAAAAGGGGAGGGTGGAAATTTCGACGTTTCAATAGGGGCATATGATGGGGCAGAAATTTGTGAGCTCATTGGGTGTGTATTATTGTATAGTATTGATAAGATTATGGACCCAAGTAGCCATGGGCTTTATCATATGATGGTTTGATTATCGTGGATAAAAGCACGCTGAAGAAATGTGATGGTATTAGAAAAAGATTGTATAAGCTGTTTGATGAGTTTGGATTTAGGTTAGATATAAGGACGGACCTAAAAATTACCGATTATCTTGATGTTACTTTAAACTTATAAAGTGGAACTGTATCTCCGTTTAGGAAAACGAACCAGGATTTGCGTTATGTGAATAGGGGATCCAATCACACAACACAGGTATTTAAACATCTACCTAAGGGAATAGAGCATAGGTTATCAAATAACTCCTCCAACAAGGAAATTTTTGAACGAAACAAGCAGGAATATGAGGAGGCTTTGAAGAATGACGGATATAGGATCAATTTAGAATATCGGGATAGGGAGGAAAGTAATACGCAAAAAAGGAGAAATAGACCTAGGAAAATTTTATGGTTTAATCCCCCTTATAACATAGAGGTAGTCAATAACTTAGGGAAAGAATTCTTTAAGTTATTAAAAAGAAATTTCCCTAGTGGGAGTCCGTTACATAAGATATTTAATAAGAATTGTGTTAAATTAAGTTATAGTTGCATGCCAAACATCAATGGCTTTATAAATAGGAGTAATAGAGCTAAATTAAGTAAGGAGAAAAATAAGGTGATTGCTAAATGTAACTGTAGGGATAAGGTTAGATGTCCGCTGGAAGGCAAATGTAAGCAAGAATGTGTAGTGTATAAAGTGGAAGTATATAGTGATCCGAATAATAAGAGAAACAAAAAGATATATTTTGGGTCGACGCAAGGGGATTTTAAGACTAGGTACTATAACCATAAAACGAGTTTCTCACACGAGAAGTATAGGCATAGTACTACGTTATCTAGTTATGTGTGGGAGCTCAAGGCTAACAAAGGGATAGATCCTATAATGAAATGGGAAGTAATAAAGAAATGCCGTAAATATAGGGCTGGGGATAGGAATTGTCTGCTTTGCAAGGAGGAAAAATTAGCAATAGCATCTTGTAAAAGTAGGGATATGTTAAACCAAAGATTGGAGGTGTTAAATAGTTGTAGACACAAAAGGGCGTGGTTGCTCTATAATTAGGGATAGGTTTCAGAGATTTTTTTTTTTTAAATAAAAGTAATTTAAAAAATCTTTTTTTTTTGTTATTTATTTATCTATTTTTTTATTTATTTTATTTTATTTTATATTTTTTGTTATGTAAATTCTCAGCTAGGTGGTTGTTTGGTGAATATGAGACGGCGCTTTCTTCTTTAGCATTAGTCGGAGTTAGGCTTCCTGATGATTCGATAAGGTGAAACTTTAATAGATTTCCGACTCGTGATTTAAGTTAATTATATATATATATATATATGGTTTTTCAATATATATATATATATATATATATGGTTTTTCAATATATATATATACATATATATATGTTTTTTCAATAATGCAAAGCTCTTCGTAAGAATTGAGCACTCTGGTAGCCGATAGGGTATAAAAAAATGTAAACAAAGGCTGCTGCTGCTGTTGCTAAAAATAAATACCTTAAAATTCCCTTAGCCAACGTAGTCCGCTTGTAGCCGTGTAGTCTGAAACCTTAGTCTATCGTAAAGTTGGACGGGTTTCGATCCCGGCTTCGAGCGTCCTGCGGGTCTAGCCACACTGAAGAGTTCTGATAGAACGAAACAGTCTGTCTGTGGATGACAATATATATAGATATATATATATACATATATATATGGTTTTTCAATATATATATATATATATATATATGGTTTTTCAATAAATATATATATATATATATGTCTATGGTTTTTCAATATATATATATATATATATATGCTATTGAAGTCTAAGTGATAGTAAGTCTCTTCAAGTTTCGAGGATTCTTCAAAGTATCTAAACCGATTTTAATAGTGTTGTGTTTTGGATAGTTTTGATTCTTCTGATCTCCACTCCACTCAGTCTCTTTTTCAGGCCTTTGGTGACCATTCCAAGGACAGCATGAAAGGGACCGATAAACACATTGATCATATTCAGGTCTTCCATTATTACTGACAGGGCAGTAGTTTTAAGATGCCACATTTTCTCAATTAGTTCTTGAGTTATGCATTCTGTGGCAGGTTATTAATTTCCTAACTTTAGTATCAATCTTTTTTATTTTGGGTAAAAACTATCATTCACGAACTGATTCTTGCTTGAGCATATACCATTTTACTGCACAGTAAAATCTCAGTCTTTTGCACAATTCCCAAAGCATCTCCTTCCCCATCCAGTCATACTTATTATTGTAATCCCTTTCTACTAGGTTTCTGCATTTGTTATTATTATCATTATTAACATGAACCTTAAAGAATTCCTCATAAATATTTGTTTACAATAGACCTCCATTTTGTCCTGTCTTTTGTCAGTCTTTCCACCGTTAGCAAAGATAGGTATTAATTATTAGACAATTACATTATTATTATTACATATATAATAAAAATATTATTACTTATATTATTACATATATTATTAACATATTACATATATTATTATATATATTATTAACATATTATTACTTATATTATTACATATATTATTAACATATTACATATATTATTGTATATATTATTAACATATTATTACAAATATTATTGCATATTATTACATATATTATTAACACATTATTACTTATATTATTACATATATTATTAACATATTATTACTTATATTATTACATATATTATTATATATTATTAACATATTAATACATATATTATTATATATATTACTGACATATTATTACATATAATTTTATATATATCATTACATATCATGACATACATTATTACATATATTATTAACATATAATTAAATATATTATTAACATATTATTACATATATTATTACATATATTATTAACATATTATTACATATATTATTACATATATTATTAACATATTATTACTTATATTATTACATATATTATTATATATTAACATATTAATACATATATCATTATATATATTACTGACATATTATTACATATAATATTGTATATATCATTACATATTATGACATATTATTACATATATTATTAATACATAATTATATATATAAAAAAAAGTAAAGTTGGCAACCATAGTTGAGGGTGACCCGAAGGCTCCCTTTTCGATAGCTACTACACCAATGTGTAGTGGAGGGCGCTACTCCTTTTCCTGGATTGCCCCACTTTACCCTTGATCCATACCTTCAATTGTATATAGTATAAATATGTACGAAGGTCAGCTGAAAAGTTCATAGGCTGACCAAAATTTTCTCATGTAATGTGACCAAATGAGGTTTATTTTTTAACATAGTCATTCTTGAGCTCCATAAACTTTTCACATAGGTATTGCAGTGCTTGGATCCCATTTGTTAAAAAAGTCATCAACAGCAGATATGACATTGTCACATGAACCCTTCAGCTGATGAAGTTTTCAGCCCTTCATTATGTCTTTACAACCATTTTCAAATGGATTAACTCTTCATTCTTAGTTTCAATGTCAATTTTTAAAGATCCAGTGTGTTAATAGAGTTTTAAATCATTTTAGACATTATCCCAAACAGATTTTTGCCCTATCCGCTGGAACTGTAGAAAACATCAACTGTTTCTCTGCAAAGGTGTAAGACTCCTCCGCCCAACGAGTGTCCTAGATATGACAGTAAACAATCTGATGGTGAGCTTCTGGTAATGATGGAGCTTTGGGGAATGCGGATTACTCCTTTATTGCTATCACTCCCAGATCCACTCTGGCCCGGAGTGGTAGCACCTGATAGAGTCCTATCTATGGGTCAAATAGAACTAAATAGTGTACTTATGCTAAACTGAATTGTTTAAAATAGAACTATTTTGGCATTTAAACTGTGTACTGATGTTAAAATGGATTGGTTGAAATAAAACTGTTTATATGTATAAAAATGAATTTAGGATTTAATAATCTTTAATGGTTGATGTACCATAAAACCAAACCAAACCAATTCAGAGGATTAAAAGGTGAAATATTTTTAAATAAACAAACTCTGACTCAATAAAATAATTCCACTTTTAATGCTAATGAATTATCTTTCAGGCTGTGGTAGCATTAAAAGGATCACGACATTTAGAAGTTACCATATGTAAAGGTATTGTAAGTATCTTTTTTTTTATCTAAAAGGCACACACATATATATATATATATATATGTGTGTGTGTGTGTGTGTGTGTGTGTGTGGTTGGGCAGCAGTCTTTCATTTAAGCATGTTTGATAAAATAATTAAGACACATTTTGTCTATGTTATTTTATTAAGATCCTCTCAAGTTTCCTGATAGGTGTCTTGGTTTGAGGTTGGTATTGGTGGATAATTTACCAAAATTGTCCCAAGTGCTTTCAGACCTTTCATAGGTCATCATCAGGGACTGCTTGCATGTATAAAGAGGGTTTTTAAAGACTTTTTGAAAGTTTTTTAGGTTTTTTATAACACAACAAAATTACATAAATGCAGAATTGGATAAAACTGAGTTGATGATGAATATAAAAAACAGAACACTATCAATGGAAATAGAATATTACCAAGAAATATGGAATATTTAAAAAAAAAAAAAAAGACTAAAGGCATTTCAAAACATTGTTGCTATTTTCAAAATTAATTCTATTGATTTTAGGGGTTTTTTTTGTTTTTATATGTAGGGTTTCTAGGATTTGTAGTCATAGCTAATTAATTTTGTGTGCTATTACAGTGGTGTTTTCAACCAGAATTTTCTGAAATTTGGATTTGGGAATAGAATGGGTTTTAAGATGTAAGGCTATGAAGCTAGAATCATCAAGGTGCATCATAAACTGTCTTGAAAGAGTTGTAGTGGTAAGACCAACATATGTATTATTTTCTTTGGAGACACAGTCTCTCCCAAGGGACATTTGAACATATATATTTGGGTGAGTCAAAAGTTAGCAAAATTTTGGTAATGTGAGCAGCTTAGAATGCTTCTGCAGAGGCTGCGAAGGTGACAATCCATACTTTAAGATGCCAGGCTTGCTTGATATTCTCTGAGTGCTACATGCCAGATTTGCCTTTATGCTTAGGGGCACTGCTTTAGAATCCATGGTTCTAACGTTGCCTGACCATTGAGGTTTTCACCAGTGCTCTTGGTTGATTTTGTAACATTATGGCCCAGTTTGAACTCATAAAGCATACATTTCTGAATTAAACTTTCAAATCCCATATGGAGTGAAGTAATGCACCACATGTCAGCCTACCAACTACCACAATACTATCAATCACACAGGGTTACTTCTGTAGCTTGAACTGCTTGAGTCACATGATATACACACCAGAAACTAGTACATACCTTAATATCACAAAACTTTGGACTCACCAAGTATATATATATATATATATATGTGTATATATATATATATATATTTGTATATATGTCTGTATGTATGTATAACAATGATATTAAAAAGGAAAATGAATAAAATCATCCAATTCACAACTATAAATTTCCTAATTTCTTGATCATCAGCTAAAAGTCTGAGACCAAAGAAATATATGGCAGTAATCTGATTTTTATATTTCCTTCCATCCTTTCTATGCTAGTAAATATATATGCTCCACTCCTGAGGGGTTGAGCACTCTGGCGAAGGAATTAAAGGCTGCCACCCGCATAATGCATAGCTCTTCAAATAAACTGAGCACTCCAGTATTCGATAGCATAAAATGAAAACAAATGAAAGTTGATACAAAATGCATGATATTCCTGAGCTGACGTATGTCACCAAAACAGCTGAGTGGTAAGTTATCAGCCTAATGTAATGTTAGGCAGGTTTCGATCCCAGCTTGAAATGTCTAACAGGTCTAGACACACTGAAGAGTTGTGATACAATGAAACATTCTGTTTGTGGATGAGAATATATATATATATATATATATAACTAAATAACTTATTGAATACTAGCACTTACGGTAAGGGGAAAAAAACCCCGCGAGTAATTTGAAGATAAAAATATACAATGAATCACTGTCTTGGGGAAAGAAATTATATATATTGGAAAAAAAAGAAAAGGCCAACCTTGTTATACCAATTGAAAAAAATCAACAGATGCACAATAGATTGGTCAAAAGAACAAAAAAACACCGTAATTGCTGCTAAGCTAGAAGTGCCAAAAAGTCCTCAATACTAAAAGTAAGTAAAGTTGTCTCCCTTTAGTCGAGGGTGACCCGAAGTCTCCCTTTTCGTGGTGTAGTCGTAATCGTCGTAGGAAATGAACACGGCGACACGAGTTCAAATCCTGGACGAGACTGATTGCATTTCACATAGCACTAATACCCTTGGGAAAGGTATGAATCCAATTATTCTCCCTCCAGTTATGGGTAAATAGTAGGACAGACTAGGTTCTTCAGCCTTGGTTAGGCAACTAGTCTAGGAGAAGGAAAACTCTGAATTCAAACCTGTTAAACTCCGCTTAAAAATTGACCTTGTGTCATTTCCTGCCCGAGCGGAGGGGTTGGTAAATAGTACGAAGGTGTAGGGGAGGGCGCTACTCCTTTCCCGGGATTGCTCCACTTTACCCTTGATTTGTACCTTATAATGCTGATTGTTAAGCAAGGCAGCATCAAGTACCATTTTTTGAGTCTTTGGTATGACTTGACCTGGGATCGAACCCAGGTCTCCCGGGCCATCGGCAAACACTCAAACCATTATGCCAATGTCCAGTATAAAGAGCAAAATAGTGACAAAAATTATTTTGTGAGTCAGGAACTAACCTACTACAGTTCCGCCTAAGCAACTCATCAGAGTACCTAATCACGACTATATATATATACTGTCATTGACAGACTGTTTTGTTGTATCACAGCTCATCAGTGTAGCAAGATACTTCAAGTTGGGATTGAAACCTGACCAACTTTACATTAGGCTGATAACATACCTCACAGCCATCAGCAGTCTCACCGTAAGTGAAGGAATTTTAATGAATATGTATTAATTTTCCTTTGTTTACATTCATGCTAATGGCTACTGGAGTTGTGAGTATCATTTGAAAGGAAAAATATATATATGTTGTTGTGTGTGCATATGTGTGTGTGTTTGGTGTTGGATTACTTCCTTTGTGCGCCACAGAATTTCTGCCAACAACAACTAAGTGGCATTACCAAAGCAACATATGAGAAAGCGCCATTCTCTTTCTTGATAGAATTGCCGAGGCACTAAAACCTGTTTTTGTTCCTTTCTGTAGTATCTGAATCGCATTAAACTCACTCTCAAATTTTAAACACCCTTGAGATATAAAAAAAACCTCTGATGAAATCAGTAATTATTTCCCAGAGTATAAAATTTGATACTTCTTTTTTAATTTTAGAAATTAAAGAAAATTTTTTTTAAATAACCCTGTAACCTGAAAAAAAAGATTTCAACACATCTGTAACTAAAAACAAAATTGTTTTATTGCAAGTCTCTTCATATATGAATTGAGGTCTCCGTAGCCGTTAAGCGGATGTATGTAAGCATAGTAATTATGATTCATAACCATTTAAAATTTACTTCACTGCTACTGGTTCTTTATGGCTGAGAGTTAGAGGCTTGGATTGGTGTTTGAGTCAACCGGGTTTCGATCCCAGCCATGGGAAGCTCGTATGTCTAGCCACACTGATGAGTTCTGATAGAATGAAACAGATCTATCTGTGGCTGACTATATATATATATATATATATATGTGTGTGTGTGTGTGCGAGGGTCATTAAAAAAGTTCCAAGCCTCGACCAGAAAAAATAGCCATAGCTGAACATTTTTATTGTGGTACTACCACTTCTTAAAAAACTGGAATTTTGGTTATAGATAATACCTAACAATATGCATTTTGATTTGTATAAAGTTATCTAGAATATTGGAGGTGCCCGTGGTGCAATGGTTATAGTCGTAGGAAATGGACACAGCGACACAAGTTCAAATCCTGGACGAGACTAATTGCATTTCACATAGCACTAATACCCTTGGGAAAGGTATGAATCCAATTATTCTCCCTCCAGCTATGGGTAAATAGTAGGGCAGACTGATTTCTTCAGCAACTAGTCTAGGAGAAGGAAAACTCTGAATTGAAACCTGTTAAACTCCGCTTAAAAATTGACCTTGTGTCATATCCTGCCCGAGCGGAGAGGTTGGATAAATATGATAAAGTTATCAAGAAATAATAAATCTTAGTATCATTCAATTAAAAGAATATTAACTCTTTCATTAAAAAGTTGTTAGGCATTTTACTTATCTATGAATGACGTGGTATTTAAGTTTGAAAAGGAAACGTTGAAAAGGGTGACTGTAAGATATTTTCCTTACTTAGTTGTTGCAATATATGTGGGCTTGTAAAATTCCTCTGGTTGTCATTCTCCATTATTTCTCTATTTCACTGAGAACTGAATTGGTGAGTTAGGAGTGGTTAATAGTTTACCTAAACACATGTAGAAAAATTATTTGTAACAAATTTGCTGAAGTGAAGAAATAAGTTAATTTTTTTTTTATTCTGGGAAAAGAATTTTAAGCCAAATGTTCTAATTACAAGTTTTGTGAATGTGTTGGATTCTTTTCTTGGTATAAGGCACAAATGTTTCCTGTTGGAAATATATAGCAATTCAACATTACATTCTGGGAAAAATGAATTTTCCAGTTACTATTGAATATCTGATCAGAGTCAGCCATTCAATTTGAAGTTTTTGCAAGTCAGAAGCACCTTTTGTCTGCAAATGCTAAAAACTGGATTTTGACTTGGGACATTGATCAACCATTTGTGAGTTTACAAGTTTTATTCTCTATATTTCTATTTAATATGTCAAACACTTTAATAGGTTATGGGCTGAGAACATGCTTTTTTGATGGCTACAAACAGAATTAGGAATTGTGGGAAGAGAAATTCTAGAATTTATGAGAATTCTAAAATCACGTAGCATTATTTTATCCAACAACAGAATTACGAATTGTGGGAAGTGAAATTCTAGAATTTATGTGAATTCCAAAATCACGTAGCATCATTTTATCTAACAATAACCATATAAATGATTGTGATTTTGGGGAATAAATGCTGCAACATTTGCACAATTAATTCAATGTCTTGATGATTGATGTCAGTTTTTTAGTAATCTGAGATGCCAAAGTCAAAAAGCAAGCCCCAAATTATTTTATTATACATGTAATTAACATCTCTACTCAGATGTTCAATAGAAACAATAATCACTTATCTAATTCCTGAAGAAAATTCACCCATCTTGTTAAAAACATTCGGCAAAATTATAGGCAACAGTTTATTAATAGCAATGGTTTTAAAGGAAGTACCTGTGAAATTTAAAACATTTTAACAGAGTGTAATTATCAATGTTTTATTGATTGATTTTAATGGTATTTCAACCCATCTAGGGTTATTTTATGACTAGAGTTAAGGGAATCCTGTTCATTGTATATACTTATCCGACCCCTTTGCCACAATAAGGATGCAACACAAATTCGATTTTTAAGTAGAATACCTCTACTTTGAATTTAGAATTTTCCTTCTCCTAGACCGGTGTCCTAATCATGGTTATTTTATGACTGTAGGTAAGGGAATCCTGTTCATTGTATATATTTATCCGACCCCTTTGCCACAATAAAGAGGCAACACAAATTCAATTTTTAAGTAGAGTACCTCTGGTTTGAATTTAGTTTTCCTTCTCCTAGACTGGTTGCCTAATCATGGTTAAACAAAGCAACCAGTCTAATCAACTATTTACTCATGTTGTATACTCAAATACAGATTCATAACAACACAATAATAAAGACGCAATGATAACTTCTTTAAAAAATATACCTCTCACTTTATTTGAAAGGGTTGTGTGTGTGAGAGGGAGTTGGAGACCAAACAGAACTGCAATATATTGACCCCCACTCTTATGGCCATCAGCATTGCGTCTTTCTCGTTCTCCAGGGCTGATCAACCGGAGGCCTGGGGGCCAAGCTCTCTGCTGGATGATGGCTTTCTCTACCGCATCTTGTCTCTAACTCATCTGATCTCCAACTCACTGACTTCCTGTCTCACCGAGTTATATAATAATTCAATCGCCCACTCAATCTTTAAAATGGCATATTTGATCGTCATCAATCGGAAATAACTGTCATGCAGTTCACAGGTCACTCTCTTCTAGTGCATCAGTCTATGAGTGTACCATGGGATTTTTACCTTGTCCCATTTTTTAAGTCTAGTCCGCCTACACGATTTCTTCTCATAACTGCCATCGAAATGTGTCACTTCCTTGAGGTGCATCACTTTGGAATGGCATGTTTGGCCAGGTCGAAGGTCAATATACAACACTCAGAGCTGGAGAAGAATGATTGGATTCATGCCTTTCCCAATAAAATTTGCACAAAATAAAACACAAACTGCTCCATCCAAGAATTGAACCCAGATCAAAGAATCCATTTCCAATAATAATAAATATTATGCAAATAACTCCACTTTCAATGTATGTTAATATTTTCATCATCTCTTAAGTTGTTTCTTTATACGTATTTTTATGCAGATAGTCCAATTAAAATATGAATAACTTATTAATCAATATATTTGACCCTTAGATAGGACTCTTACAGAATCTACCATTCCAATTTGTGGAGGTGCCCGTGGTGTAGTCGTTATCGTTATGTAGTCGTAGGAAATGAACACGACGACTCGAGTTCAAATCCTGGACGAGACTGATTGCATTTCACATAGCACTAATACCCTTGGGAAAGGTATGAATCCAATTATTCTCCCTCCAGCTATGAGTAAATAGTAGGATAGACTAGGTTCTTCCGCCTTGGTGAGGCAACTAGTCTAGGAGAAGGAAAACTCTGAATTCAAACCTGTTAAACTCCTCTTAAATATTGACCTTGTGTCATATCCTGCCCGAGCGGAGGGGTTGGGTAAATAGTACCATTCCAATTTAGAGTCGACCTGGGAGTAATAACAATGAAGGGGTACACCACACTTCCTAGATCTCCAAGACTGGAGCCTCATCATCAGATCTGGTTTGATGTCATACCGAGGACACCCCTTTTTTGTGGACGGGGATTTCTTACCCCTCTGTAGGCGATACAATTAGCATATTCTAAGCCTCACCGACGGGGAATGTCATTGTAAAGTTGGCGACCGTAGACGAGGGCGACTAGAAGGCTCCCTTTTCAATAGCTACTACACGGAGGCGTAGGGGAGGGTACTACTCCTTTCCCTGGATTGCCCCACTTTACCATTGATACGTACCTTATATTGCTGATTGTAAAGCAAGGAGGCATCAAGTAACATTTTTAGAGTCCTTGGTATGACGTGACCTAGGATTAAACCCAGGTCTCCTGGATCATTGGCGAACACTCTACCCACTAGGCCAATGAGCCGGTATTTTAAAGGTCAAGCATAAAGCGTAATAGATGCAAATATGCTTGAAGAAACAGACGTTATGGGATTTTGAGTCACCTGAAATCTTGATTTGGTTCTTTTTCACAGATTCCATAGCCTGGTTTGCTCATGGGGGCACTACTTATGCAGCCCATCCCTCTCCATGTTTACAACTGGTTTGAATTCAGAGTTGTCCTTCTTCAAGACCAATTGTCATACAAAAGTTATAAAAACGTAGTATGCTTAACTATTTACCAATAACTAGGGGGGGGGAGAATACTTAAATTTATATCTTTCTAAAGGATATTTCCACTATTTGAAATGCAAACCGCCTTGCTCAGGATTCGAACTCAGGTAGCAGAGTTCACTCTCCTCAATGATAACCATTACACTATTAGCACCTCCTGTTAGTCAGTTAGAAATAGTATAAAAGAAAGATTAAGGTTACAGATTTATCTCACGGTGCAAACCTGCCAAAATATTATGCATTTTTTGCAGGGATGAATTTGACAACAGCTGTATAAAACATGTGCATCTTCAAAATCAGTCCTGTTGCTAAAGCCCTAGAGTGCTTGAAAAGAAAATTTTGAGACTTTATATCATCTTAAAGAAACGATGCACAAAGTCTTCTGAACATTAGCCAAAGCGCTTGATGCTTTTCACGCCTTGCATTTACTCAAAGTTAAAACCAAGAAGCCGTTCACCAGAGATGAAGGTATTACCTCCTGCTGTTGTTGCATTCTCCAAGACTAGAGAAGAATAATTAAACAAAACAAAACAAAACAAAAAAAAAACAGCAGATATTCAAGTAAGTAAAAAAATTTGCAATGTTTTAGTAACATCAGGCGCAATCTGGTGACTCTGGATGCTTTTACAAAGGTTATGGAGGTAACAAATCCCACTGGACTGCGAGATGCCAAGCTTCCTGATACTCTTTGAGTACTACTTCCCAGCTTTGTCTCTATGTTAAGAGGCACAGACTCAGAATCTACAATTTTAGGCCAACCTGACCTTCACTGATCATCAAAATTCTTGCAAGCTGGGCAAAATTTCAGGAACCATCTAGTTACTGTCCAGTTATCAAATGTCGCTTCACCTTTTGTACAACAAATTCATTGTCTGGTTCTGTCTTGGTAAATAAAACTTCAGTCTTGACACTTTTTGATCATAATGCGTATTTTGAAGAATATTAGTGTTTCAATTATTCATTTCTGTTTTGGTAAATAAAACTTCAGTCTTGACACTTTTTTAAAACACTTCATCTTTTGAAGAAAATTAATATTTCATTCATCATTCATTTCTGTCTCAATATTCTTTGATGCAGCATGACAGTAAAAGACATAGTTAACTAATTGAGAAATTTAACAAGTCCTTTTTCCCTCCACTCAAAGCCAGAGGTGATGAATGGATTATTTCTTTTGTGAGATCCATTTATACTAATGATATCTGTGAATTGTTATTTTTCTGAAATAGTTAAGAGGGTAAAAAAAAAACAATGAAATAACTTTTTTCAATATGTTGCTAATGTGTTTTTCCGTAAAAACAGCCTGAAGTGAAAATCTTGCTCCAGTAGTTGTACTAGCAAATGTGTTGTGGGCCAGTAAAAGATCCGGAAGAAAGGCACGAACTCAGGATTACGTGAAAGAAGTATATTGAACGAAAGTAAAGGAGTAGCGCCCTCCCCTACACCATGGTGTAGTAGCTATCGAAAAGGGAAGCTTCAGGTCATCATAAATACAGCATAGCTAAAAGACTGTTGAACGTCAGTCTGACTGCCAAAGTGTTAGGCTGGAGTTAACTCAATACCGAGTTGAATATTCTCCCGGTATTCATAGTAATTGGAAGAGTTCATTATCGTCCGTAAGGCAGGTACCATAACAAAATGTAATATAGATAAGATAATGATTAATTATATTAATCATTTTTCATTAATTATATTTTATTATTTCGTTTGGTAAAGCATTAAACCACTCAGTGTCTCTTGGTTCAGGTGTCATAGTCAGATGGTGCACTTGCATGTCCGTGTGGAAAGGATATGACAATCATCATCTGTCATAATAGACTTCCAGACAGGAAATGGGGCTGGAGGGAATTGAGTGGGTGGATGACGTCATGTCCAGAAGTGATAGCCTGAGAATTTGAGGATTTTGAAAAAAGACATTTTTTTGGGGTACGACCATCAAAGTGGGCAGTTGAGTTTGTCAGACATGATCAGATCAGATTAGTTTGGGTCTCGACCAGCAGAGATGAGTTGACATTTTAGTCACTACAAATTGCGTCACGCGTGGGGGAGGGGGTGCCAGCATAGTATGGTTAGCATAGGCCCTAATGAATTGTGTCTCTCTCTCTTCATGTCGCCAAGGGTTAAAGGCAGAAAAAAAAATAAACCCGTTCGTATCAGAAACGACAGAGTCCGCCTGTATTATTATTATTATCATTATTGATATCATCATATTTATAGAACATAAATACTGTTCCTACAAACCAGTGTTTGTACAAATGAATTATAAACCCTTATTAAATAAAGAAATTAAATAGAAAAGTGATTTTAGGAAACACTTGAATGTTGAAGAAATGAGTCAGGTAGAAATATTTGTAGCTGCAGTACATACTCCATTCTTTTTTTGTGCTAAGGTAAAATTGTATCTATTTGGAAAGAGTTATTTTCCTGCTTAAATTGAGGGCAAGAGATTTTAGGTTTCCCACTGTTATGCAGATTGCTGATGAGACAAGAAAGTTTTTGGTAGGAATTTTTGAGAGTTTTGAAGAGGTCTATAAATACAATTTGCTGATCGACTAGTTTTGGGAATTTCATTCTTGTGATATTCTTTTTGACTGGCAGAGTTCTCTGCACCAATATGAAAGATAGTGAATCATTGTCAAAAGACATATTTTTGTTGACTTGGGTATATCTATTTACCTTACGGTGGCACAAGGTTAAAAACAAAGAAATTATACATAGGGAGCCTATGTTGGTCCAATATTACATGTAGAGAGATATTGTCTGCTTTGAAAATCATCATTCAAAACCACTTTTTTATCTAGTCTTGAACGTTCATTTAATAGCCTTGTAGGAAATATTTATTACTTACCAAATACACCAACCCAAAATTGCTCGCATAATGCAAAGCTCTTCGAACGAATTGAGCACTCTGGTAGCTGATAAGGTATAAAAATGTAAACAAACGAACACTGCTGCTACTGCTACACAATACCTTATAATTCCTTAGCCAACGTGGTACGCTTATTGGCCAAGCGGTCTGATACTAAGTCTAACGTAAAGTTGAGTGGGTTTCGATCCCAGCTTCAAGCGTCCTACGTTTCTAGCCACACTGAAGAGTTGTGATACAACGAAACAGTCTGTCTGTCGATAACAATATATATATATATATATATATATATATATATATATATATATAAATATCTCAACTTAACCAACTCTTTTTCTAGCTTCACAACAATAGTTAACAGCTGTTCATGGTGTTATTGTTGGTTCTATTTAAAAGGGAGAGAAGGACTCTAAGCAAAAATCTAATTTATTTATTGGAATGTGCACACTTCCAAAAACAATGGAGGGGAAAGTCAGAATAGCCAGTTTCCTAAATAACGACAGGCACAGAATTAAATCAATAGATTGCAACAAACAAATACTTATTGAACAACATTTCCACTCAAATGGTCATTATTTTAATAGAGATAAAAATTACATCATGACAGAAAGGATAAAACAAATGCATTGGACAATATCATGGCTATATCGTGTATATATTGGACTCCATGTCAATGAATACAAAACGGAATATATGTGCTATAATCAAACAGGCGACATCTCCACACTAGACAGAACCCCTCTGAAACTAGTAGACAAATTCACCTACCTACGAAGCAGCGTCTCATCAACCGAAAAGGACATCGACACGCGGCTAACGAAGGCATGGATAGCTATCGATAGGCTATCGATCATATGGAAATCAGACCTGACCAATTAAATGAAATGCAGTTTCTTCCAGGCAGCGGTCGTATCGATATTGCTGTATGGATGCACTACTTGGACGCTAACTAAACGGCTGAAGAAGAAGATAGACGGCAAACACACAAGAATGTTGCGAGCAATATTGAACAAGTCCTGGCGGCAACACCCCACAAGGCACCAACTATACGGCCACCTGCCTCCCATCACGAAAACTATCCAAGTTAGACGATCCATACATGCAGGACACCGCTGGAGAAGCAGGGACGAGCTCATATGTGATGTACTCCTATGGACCCCCACATATGGCCGAGCAAAAGCAAGACGACCAGCTAGAACATACATACAGCAGCTATGTGAGGATACGGGATGTAGCCCTGAAGACCTGCCAGAGGCGATGAACGATAGGGAGAAGTGGCGAGAGAGGGTCAGGGATATCTGTGCTAGCGGCACGACATGATGATGATGATGATGATATATATATGATTAGATTTTTTTCTGAATATTTTTTTGTAACTGACTGAAATGTAATTACGAATATGTTTTCATATTACACTATGTAATATTATATAATATCATAAATTACATTTCTAAGAACATGAATTTTTTTTTATTTGATAGCTAAATGATATTAATTTATTTTGAAGTAGAACGCAGATTATAGGCACGACTGGAAAACATATTTTTATCAAATTGGACACAAAGATCAACTTCAGTTTTCTAACCATTTCTTGAATTCGAAATAAAAACTTATATCAATCGTTGTATTTTCAATCGTAGCTCGTCTGATTTCTAAAAATAGTAGTTTACATCCATTGAATTGCACAAATAACATATATACAAAATTTTTATGTCCAATTTCTTTTAAAAGTTCTTTAATATTAAGTTAATGCTAAATGACTTGTGAATCCATTCCCATAGTAATTGCTGTCCATGATTATATTGTTGCTTCTATTTAGAAGGGAGAGAAGAATTCTTATTAGCATTTTATTGTTAACAGCTGTCCTTAATGATATTGTTGCTTCTATTTAGAAGGGAGAGAAGAATTCTTAATAGCATTTTATAGTTAATAGCTGTCCTTAATGATATTGTTGTTTCTATTTAGAAGGGAGTGAAGGTTTCTTATTAGCATTTTATAGTTTACAGCAGTTCATGATGATATCGTTGCTTCTATTTAGAATGGAGTGAAGGATTAAAATAAAAGTTTTTCTACATACACACACACACATACATATATATATATTTATATATAGAGAGAGAAAGAAAGAAAAAGAGAGAAAGAAAATAGTAGATTGGAAAAATATGACATGATGTGAAAAAAAATGGGAAAGTGGATAAACCAAACACTGACAAATGGATTCAAATTGATATTTCGTCTTTATTTCATTGAAAGACTTCTTCAGAATGATGGTTATTTTGAAGTGCAGAGGAAAAAGATGAAATAGATAAACAAGAAGAAGAGGCTGAAAGAAGGACAGGCTGAAAGAAGGAGAGGCTAAAAGAGGGAGAGACAGAAAAGGGGAATAAAAAGAAAAAGAAAGGGAAAGATAGAAATACATATCTGAGTGTTGAAAGATGGTGATAGCCAGATTATTTATCAGCTACAAATATGGTGCATTTTTTGAAACAATCTGAGCAAAGAATAAACAAACAGAAGATAGGTTACAGCTAGTGTCAAGTGTATCAAATTTCATTAAAACATAGCCATCAGGACAAAATATCTAAATGAAAATCATCCCAAAGTATGGAAATGTGGTAGGGAAATAAATATCTTATTTTTATCATAAAGATTTATTCTTATCCATAGTCAGTTTTGATATTATTCTTCTGTAAAATAATGACTGCCAAGTAGGGTAAAATATGAAAAAAACTCAATGTGATGGTATGATTTGAACGGGAGATGATTGCAGATTCTAACAATCGATAAGATATTCTACAATGGATCTATTTAATTAAAATGGCTTGGGAAAAATTGAATTTATGTTTGAAATCTAACATGTGGGAGGAAAGGGAATTAAAGTATAATTGAAATGCCCTTTTCGCTGAAATAAAGACAAAATATTAATTTGAATCTGTTTGTCTGTGTTTGGTTTATCCACTTTTCCATTTACCTTTTTATGTACATATATATATATGTGTGTGTGTGTGTGTGTGTGTAAATGCATATATTTATACACACATACACATACACACACACATATATATATATATATATATAAACATGGTTAGGTTATTTGGTTAAATGGGATATCAACCCTTCATAGCTACTTAATGGCAAATCCTGTTCATATATATATATATATATATATATATATATGTGTGTGTGTGTACATATATGTGCGTATGTGTGTGTGTGTGTGTTTAGTGAATAGTTTGTTAACTTTATTTTTTTAATGAGTCAGAGCTTATTTGTTTGCACACAATTAGATGTTTTCTAGAATTACTATTTATAGTTTCCACACAGTCAAATGGTTTCAAGTATTGCTATTTAACACTAATAATTCTATTTACATTAATCATTTGTTTGTACACAGCTAAATGGTTTCAAGTACAGTAAATGATTAAATATCTAAATTTGACCCACAGATGGGACCCTAACAGCTACTACCTCTCAGGGTCAAAGTGGAACAGGGAGTAATGGCAATGAAGGAGTACACCTCATTCCTCAAACTTCCAAGACTGGAGCCTCACCATCAAAAGGTTAAATGTCTTATTCAGGACACATATGCATCTACATATATTCATATATAAATATACATATTGTGACGGCAAATTGACTAAAAATCCCAAAACGGGACTTTATTTTCGCACGTGTGAAGACGGGGCAGGTTGGCACTTGATCCCCTATAGAATAAGTCCTCGTTCAGAGTTTTTCTCTCAGGCATATAAGAACTGGCATATTACATGAGGGATTAATTTAGGGCCAGACTGACCGCCGCTGGCAAGAGGTTCCAAATTTCACACTATCACACACCCACCAGGCCGCTAAACTTCTTCCCCCGAGACAACAGAAGAATATGAGCCTCTAGGTTTTAGTCGTAATAATATTAATTTGTAGTAGTCGGCAACTCCAGTTTCCCGTGTGATATTGTTAAGGAATTAAGAGAACAATTCTAAGCAAGATAACATAAGGCGAATAGAAGCTGAAAGGGAAGCATGAAGTAACAACATAGACCACATGGTAACATAAAAATACATGAATTCCTTTACTACAGTTATATACACTTTCAAAGTGTCAAAACATATAATAATTGGACAGTCCACGAATATAAATGTCTTTTCTTGACTTTTGTCTTTCTTCAAATTGAGAGAGAGAGAGAGAGAGAGAGAGAGAGAGTGGTATACAAAATTTGGTTATAAAGGAAAATGGCCCCAGAGTTACTTATCTTATTTTTCGACGGGGTTCCACTGGAGAATCTTTCTTCTTTCACGGGCTATTAGACTTTGTTCTGTTTTTAATACTGGCTTGAAGAACTCGGGTCCCTCATGTCTCAGTTATTCTTTTGTCTTTCACCCGGAGTAAAATGGCTATGGTTCGTCTGCCCGCTACGAACCCTGCTCAAAAACTAGCTTTCTTATTATTTACTTCCGCTGAGGGGAAGGGGTCCCCACTTCCGTTTTGGGGTCCCAGCCAATCATTTGGCTTCTCTCTTCTTCCCCTTGGTGTCCGACGACCTGAGGTTACTAAGTACCAACACCTGTTGATACCCCTCTGTGACCTACATTCCTCCTTAACGGTCACTTTTTTGACGGCTAGGTACTGTTAATTTCAACGGGAGGATAGTAATTTTATCTCCCTCCTCCCAGTGGGATATCACGTGACAATATATATACATCCTATATATATATATATATGCATATATAAATTAAGTAAAGTTGGCGACGGTAGTTGAGGGCAACCAGAAGGCTCCTTTTTCAATAGCTTCTACACCGAGGTGTTGGGGAGGGTGCTACTCCTTTCCCTGGAATGCTCTACTTAACCCTTGGTATATACCTTATATTGCTGAGTGTTAAGCAAGGAGGTATCAAGTAACATTTTTAAAGTCTTTGGTATGTCATTACCTGGGTTTGAACCCATGTCTCCCAGACCGTTGTCGAACACTCTACTGACTAGGCTAATGAGCCAGCATATATATACATTCTATACATATAAAGATATAAGTAAAGTTGGTGACTATAGTCAAGGGCAACCTGAAGGCTCCCTTTTCAAAAGCTACAACACTGAAGTGTAGGGGAGGCGCTACTTCTTTCCTTGGATTGTTCCACTTTACCGTTGATTCTTACCTTATAATGCTGACTGTTTAGCAAGGTGGCATTAAGCACCATTTTTTGAGTTTTTAGTATGACTCACCTTGAGACTGAAACCTTGTCTACTGTTCTATTGGTGAACACTATATACATACAATACATACATACATACATATATATATACACAGAGTTGATAAAGCTTTTCCTGGGTTACAGTTACATGTAGACAAACATAATGAGATTTTGATTAATAAATAGACCAGGGCTTCTGTTGCATATTGACCTCCGACCCAGCCAATCTGACAAAATAGGAAATGCACAGGTGCATCCAGTCGAGGAATATCAGGATATTATAACCTTGACTGTGGACCATGTTGAATGAGTGTGAAATTGTGACGCTCGCAGGAAGAAGAGTGGGCGTCAAATTATTATATAACCCGGGTGAAGACAGGAAGTCAGTCTGTTGGAGATCAGATGAGTTGGAGATAAAATGCAGTAGAGAAAACCAGCACCCAGAAAGGCTGGGCCCCCAGGTCCCCGGTTGAGCAGCCCAGGAGAACAGGAAAGAAACACGGTTATGGCCAATAGAGTGGGGGTCAATATGTTGCAGTTCTGTTCACTCTCCAATTCCCTCTCACACACAACCCTTTCAATAAAGTGAGAAGTATATTTTTCTAAAGGACTGTGTCACTTGTCTTTATTGTATCGTCGTTGTGATTCTGCATGCATATGTGTATGTATAGTTGTTCATGGCTATACAACACTTCTCAAAGTTCTCCATAAAGACCCCTGAATGTGAATAAAAATTTGGCTGGGTGAATAAAAGCATAGGGGTTCACAAGAGAGAAATTTACTAGCTTGCCTTTTTAACAGGACAAAAATTGCTGGATCATGTAGACTAACCGTGGGGTATCATTCATCTAGCATAGGGCATCTCAAAGTGGTCCATGTAGACCCCAAGGGGTGAATAAAACCATAAGGATCAACATGGAGTTGATTCCCTAGTTTGCATCCCTTTTTAACTGGAGAACAAAAATTGATTAATCATGTTGACTATTTGCAAAATGTCATACACTCAACAAAATGCCTGATTGAGTGTGATAGCCACTTGTGATAATAAAGAAAATTTAAAGGGAACAAAATTTACAATATAAAGAAATTTTGAAAGATAAAATTTGGTATAAAGAGAGTGACACTAAAGCCAAATTTAGTATTTAAATGGGTAATTTTTTTAAGGGGCTTTAGTGTGCGATATTAAACGGTAAGTTCAAATGGGGAGTTCAAATGGTAAGTTCCGCAATTTTCTAGTTCAGATACGGATTCAAAAAAATAACATAGACAATAAAGTTTTTAAAAAGGAATTTTATACAAAGAAACAAGAAAGAAAGGGATAGAAAAGATAAAGAGTTGCAAATTTTTGTGCAATTTGCAGGAACTTATCTGAGTGAGTGTTCAGGAAACAAAGCTTTTTGAATTTGAGTACTTTTCTTTTCTTTTCAGTTTTGTCGAAATGTTTCAGTTTTCATTTAATTCCAAATCTTCTGTAAAGTTCTTTTTAGCAGAATTCTCAGTGGAATTTTATTTCAGTTGTTTAACTTGGTAGAATTTCAGTCGACTTTCATTTAATTTTACTTTTATTTCTTTGGAAGCTTTTTGCCCATTGAACTTATAGGCTATTCAAGAAGCGAGTGACAAAACCTTTCTACCTTGACAGTCTGGTCCCTGAATTCATACTGAGGGTCCTAAAAGTAGTTCTTGACAAATTGTGGGAGGTAGCTTTTTGGTGCCGTATTGTCTGGGATTACTTCTCCCTTTTCCACTCTGGCCAAATCAAGTTGTAGTGGGAGGAAATTTCGTACTTTAGTTTGGCGTGTAACTTAATTCGATGCATAATTTCACCCAATCAGGATGACTTATCCAATTCAACCCGGACCTCCTTTCCGGGCAGTAGAAATTGGGTAAGCTGCCAAACACACTCTTTGGCTTAACAACTCCGTCCAGTGCAAACATCTCACTGGCGATTCTTCAATAGCAGCAGCAGCATGGACACATGAGGGAACCTATCTAATTTATGGATTCCTTGCATGTATTTTCTCTTAGACCAAGGAATCCCAGTTGAATATTAATTAGATACATTCAATACTCCACACACAGGAACAACTTTATGTAACCCCCCAAAATTGGCTATGTCAATGCAATGCCTAATCCCACTCCTGGCACCTAGCTCTCATTTCACCTCTGGACAACATTAATGGAGACACACACAGCTCTCCCCAAAACCACCAGACACACAAAACTCACGGTGACTCTAAAGTTTATTTCCTCCAACGGCAAACATGACTTTCGCTAAACTAAGGCGAACACAATCTCTTGCAGGTCCAACGATACGCGCTGCTTTTTCAACTCTGTCATATCTCCGTTTCATTTCTTTACATCTTTCCTTTTCCACAAGGCATGCAGCACAAACACAAAGTCTATATTCCATGCTGCCAAAAAAACCTTTATGTAAAAATTAACGGCAACTTCGGCATCTTACTTCTTCATCCTCTTCTATATACCTTACAAACTTAGTGAGGAAACAACTCAATGTAAACACAGACATGTTACAACCATTCCTCACTAAAAACAATAAACTTTCCTTCACTTCTACAAAGTGTTGTAGGTTTGATTTTTTCTTAGAAATAAATTTTTATGATAAAACATATGGGTCATTTAAATGTATAAACAATCTGGCTCTGACTGAAAAGATTGGGATCTTTTTGGAGTCATTATCAATGCTTATGACCATGAAACATTTAAAAACAATTATATTTTAAATGGATTAATTTAGAAAAATACTGAATTGTGAAATATCTTTTTATGATATAATTTTATAATATAATTCTGTTATAATTGTTATTCTTTTTATTTAATAATCTTCATTTTTTCTGAAGACGTCTCATAGTTTATTATAATAAATTATGAGATGTCTTCAGAAAAAATGAAGATTATTAAATAAAAAGGATAAAAATATAGATATATTAAACAAAAGAAAAATAATCAAAAATTAATATACAGTACCTAATATTTTAATTCTTATCCATGGTAATATATTTTAAATGAATAAAACTAAAATTAAATTATTATTGATAAAAAATACAGTTCTGACTGAACAAATTCATTTCTTCACTTTTTATGTCAGTTTCAGTATTGTCAGGTATTCATCATCTTGTTGTGCCACTTGCACGGATATCACTGACTCTCTCTCGCCTTGTCCTCAGGACTACATACCGTATGTTCGAGCTGGTCGTCCTGCTTTTGCTCGGCCATGTGAGGGGGTCCATAGGAGAATATGACTTATGAGCTCATCTCTGCTTCTCCAGCAGTGTCCTGCATGTCTGGTTCTTTTTTATTATATGATTTAATTGATTCAATATTCTATTTATAATAACTTTTCTGTAATTAGTAAAAGTCTTAGACTTGTAATAGAAAACACATAAAAAAATCAGTGCCTCTCATCATGGTATCTAATGAGACTAAAAAAAAAGGTTGACAATATTCAATTTATTTATTTCGGGATGAATGGTAATTAAATTTGGTGAGGTTAAGTTGGATGGGTTTATGGCATATCATCCCTTGATGGTTATATAATGCAAAATCCTGTTTATTTATATATATTAAATATATATGATTTGTAAACACATTTTGTAGATAACATTATTAAATGAATCTGAGCTGATTATTTTTTGCACCAAAAATTTTTTTAGATAACTTTTTAAAATTTACCAAAGCTCATTTGTTTGCAGTTAAATGATTATACATATGATTTGTAAGTCAATAGTTTGTAGGTAATCTTATTTTTACATGAATCAGAGATGATTTGTTTGCACACAAGTATTACTTTTGTTTGCACACAGTTAAATGGTGTCAAATATTCAAACATGAATAGTTCTATTTAGTATTAATGACTTGTTTACACTCATTAAAATAGTTCCAAATATTCCTATTTAACATCAATCGTTTCATTTTCCCAAAATTGAACAGTTTTAAGCATTGCCATGTAATAACAATATTCAATTTAGGCACACAGTCAAAGAGTTTCAGGTATTGTTGCTTAATACAAATAATTCTATTCAACATTATTCATTTGTTTGCACACAGTTAAATTATTTTGGAAGGAAAATGTTTATTTCCATGTGGCTGTATGAACAGACTAAAAGAGAGATGAATAAAGAGATAGATATGATGTGATAGATAGATAGCTCGATGGATAGATGTAAACAGAGTGAGATAGATAGACACGAATAGACTGAGATAGATAGATAGATAGATAGATAGATAGATAGATAGATAGATAGATAGATGTGAACAGACTGAGATAGATAGATAGATAGATAGATAGATAGAAACAGACTGAGATGAATATATAGATACGAATTCACTGAGATAGATAGATAGATAGATAGATAGATAGATAGATAGATAGATAGATATGAAAAGACTGCAATAGATAGTTAGATAGATAGATAGATAGATAGATAGATAGATGTGAACAGACTGAGATAGATAGATAGATAGATAGAAAGAAACAGACTGAGATGAATAGATAGATACGAATTCACTGAGATAGATAGATAGATAGATAGATAGATGTTAAAAGACTGTGATAGATAGATAGATAGATCTCTACAACTTTTGTTTGTCTCCCAAACTGAAAATTCATCTCAACAATTAGGTTTGTGGATGTAGAGAACATTGAAAGTGTATAAAACAGCAGGGCTTCACATCATAACAACGGAGAGGTTTTCGAAGTGCTTTGACCAATAAAAAAATTGCCAGAATTGTGGATTATTTTGGAAAAAAGTTGTTTCAGTAATTGTTCATTCCTTGGTAAATACAGCTTGAGTTTGTATACTTTTTGATCATACCTCCTATATCTCTACAAGTATAGAATTGTATTTTAGGCTTTAATCACACATTCACATACACACACACACTAAAAGGAATAAATAAATTTACTTTTATTATATAAAACTAGTAATGTAATCTGTTTCAATCTGACCCATAAATGAATGAAACAGTTTTGTTCTGCATAAAGTGGGATATTTCAAGTACAAATATTACGTGCTGGTTTTTATAAATGTCAAATTAAGGTTTGTTATTCTATACTGTTTAATGTCAAGACAAAATCTATCACCACTACTAACTCACCCCCTGAGATCTCCATTGAAAATAAGAACAGCTAACAGTGCTTCCTATAACCAATTCCTCAGGCAATATTCACTTTATTTATTGAATGACCCTCATATAAACTCTATCATTGATACTGAACACTTTTTATTTATAAATATTACAAACTACATTATTTAAGTATTATTCAGTCCAATTAAACTGGAGTTGGGAGTAATTCCATCAGGACAAGAAAACTTTTCAAAGGTAAACATTTAAATTTTCCTGGTAAAGAGCTCAATGTAACAGACATGACAGAGCAATAATTTCATTAAGAAAAAACACAAACCGGTCACATTAGGATTATAAATTTATTTCCATCCTGTTATGTGTTTTTGATAAAATCAAAAAACACGAAAAAAAATTAACAAGATTTCTTCAGATCTTATGGCTAAAATAATTCATTTATTGATGATTTATTTTATCCATAAGATCTGAAGAAGTCCTGTTAATTTTTTTCGTGTTTTTGGTTTATATCAAAAACACATAACAGGATGGAAATAAATTTATAATCCTAATGTGACCGGTTTATTACTTTTCTTAATGAAATATATATAAATATATATATATGTGTGTGTGTGTGTGGTTCTTACTAGGTCACTTAGCAAGTTAATGGAGGACCAAAAGTTGCAGTATTGTTAAATAGCGCTCAATATCAATGATAGATCATTTACATATAGAAATATATATGTATATAAATTATACATATATTAATATATATAATATTACATGGCACATGCATTTAGCATTTGTCAGACAAAGACAAAAAAAAGATTAATAAGGTTAATATTTTGTTTGAAAAAATGATAAAGTTATAAAAAGTAATACATTTATATTGTAACTGTGTTGGTTGTCACTCTTTGACTTTGTGGGTTTGTGGCGAACCAAATGTGATATAATTTGGAGAGTGCTCAATATCTGTGATAGAGCTATTATATAATGATAATAATAAGTAAATATATATTAGGTTTTATATATATCTAATAGTATGGAAGCTTGTCTGCAACCTCATGTTTCATAACATTTTATAAACAACAATCATCAGACAGATAACGAAAGATAATGAAGAAATTGAAAAATCGAAAAATACAGTAAAAATCTTTAGAATTGTGAATAACTCTTTATGTGTGTGTGTGTGTGTGTGCGCGTATGCTTGTGTAGGTTATATTTATGTTTTATTATGTATGGACGTATATGTGATGTTTAGTATATGTGTGTATGAAGATACATACGCCGCGCAGTGTATGAAGATACATACGCCGCGCAGTAAATTTGAGGTTGTCTTCTGGATCTATGAGACGCGATGTGTAGCCTAATTTGCAACAGAATGACAGAGAAAACTTTTTTATTTGTTTCTTTATATATTTGTATGTGTATTTGTGGTGATTATTTTAACCAAGGAATTAAATAACATTGGAGAAAATAAAGTTTTGATTTGTAAGTGTAATAGGCAGGTGCAGTATGGTGGGCTAGAATCGCAATAAATATGATCGTGGAGAGGTACGTTATACTGTAATATACTATGGAGAATTATGCAATATTGGTATTTTATGCTAGAATATGATTTGTGTTAGATTGTAATAATAATTTTTTTTGTCATGATATGGTTTGGTTTGGTTTCTTTGTTTAATGGCATATCAACCTTAGTAGGTTATTTAATGCCAAAGCTATTCTCCTAGAAGAACAGTCATGGTACTATTTAACCCATAGCTGGGAGGATAAGGGGGTTCATACCTTTCCCAAGGGTATTTGCCCGAAAGTGAACGTAATAGCGCGACTGGAGTACGAACTCGCTTACTACGATTCCGCAGTCCATCGCTTTAACCATTACACCACGAGGATACCCCCTCATGATATGTTAATGATATATTGTATATACATCATTGTAATACATGATTATATGTACGAAAGGAATAAAGTAAATCTAATGTTAAGACGTTGTAATAATTGTTTGTATTAGCTATGTCATTTTTTTTATGCGTATAAGTGTGTATGGTGATGATTTTAACCAATGAGCAAATTATTATCATTGCATAATTAAGGAAATGAATATTTGATTTGACGTGTAAGCATGATCGGTCTGGGACGTAAGGGTAATAGGTGGGGAGTTAAAATCCTCAAATCCATCTTCATGCACTTCCAGAACCAGTTGACATTATATTAGCAATGTCTCATGAGTGTTACTAATAGGTATCCACACAGTATATTTAACATATTCACCACACATATACCATCATATATTACAATAACGCGTAAGTAATATAACATTAGCAAAATATAGATAGCTAATAAAAAAAAAACTATTGTAACCCATCACAACTCCCCATCACAAACACACTCAAATATATAAAGAAACAAATGAAAAAAATTTTCTTGGTCATTCTGTTGCAAATTCAGGTACACATCACGTCTCATAGATCCAGAAGACAACCTCAAATTTATCGCCCGGCGTATGTATTTTCATACACACATATACTAAACATCACTTACATGTCCATACACTATAATACGCAAATATAACCTACACAAACACACGGACACACACACACATACACAAAAAGAGTTATACATAATTCTAAAGATTTTTTAATGTATTTTACGATTTTTTCGATTTCTTCATTATCTTTCATTATCTGTGTGATGATTGTAGTTTATAAAATGTCATGCAACCTGAGGTCGCAGTCAAGCTTCCAGCTATTAGATATATATAAAATCTAATATATTTTTTCATAGATATATATATAGCCCAATGAGTTAAGTGTTCGCTAATGGTTTGGCAGACAGGGGTTCAATTCCAGGTTGAGTTATACCAATGACTCAAAAAATGGTACTTGATGCCGCCTTGCTTAACACTCAGCATTATAAGATACGGATCAAGGGTAAAGGGCAGCAATCTAGGGAATGGAGTAGCACCCTCCTCTACATCTCGGTGTAGTAGCTATTGAAAAAAACAGCCTTCGGGTCACCCTCAACTAAGGTTGCCAACTTTACTTTTTTACTTTATATATGCATAATAAAAGTTATAAATATATATATATATATATATATATATATATATATATATATATATATGTGCGTGTGTGAGTGTATAAATATATATATATATAAATATATATATATGTATAGAGAATAAAAAAGATAAAATGCAAATTTCAGCGTTAAATAACCCATAAGGAGCTGATATGCCATTAAATTAACCAAACTTATACCAGAGTTTCTCAAATGTCTTACTTGATGCAGCTTTTGTAACCAAATTAAATTTGCATTCACCCCCAAATAAATTAATTGAATATTGCCAACATTTTTTCTTAATCTCTCTAGATACCATGTTTTCAATTTCAAGATTTAAATTTTTAATTAATTGGAGTAAAGTTAGTATAAATCAAATATTGAATCATAACAACACTCACAGCAACAAATCAACTGGGATGGTTCCTTTCATGTCTTAGAAGAGCACCAGCAAGACCTTCTTTACTGAGTGCTCTGCCTGGAACTTTGACTTATCCTCTATGTGGAATGCAATGAATATTTTGAAATTTATGACTAAACTTAAGCATTTTTGTTACTTTTTTCAGGGTATATCTATGAGAGATTCCGCTCCAAGTGACTCAGTTTCTACGAGTCCTCCAGTGTCAAATACAGAACTGAATAATTCAACTCCTAGGTAAGAAAAAAGAAAAATATGAAGGTCATTTAATAAATAAGATGACTTTAACCTTCAGAATTGGCAAGATGAACGACTCTTCACAGTTTCATGCTTTTAAGGAAATCAAGTGATGGTCCTTTTCATGTCCCAGAACACTGTCAGCAACACCTTCTTTACTGGCTGCTGCACCATGTATTTGTCGCTGCCTCCCACCAGACACGACTTGACACAAGGTCAAAAGCCCGAAAGCCGATTAAAGTGGGGATAAAGGGGAGGGGAAGGTCGGGAACGAATCGAGACTCGAACCCTGCTTGTCTGTGCTGCTCATCGGCTCACTTAGTGCAATGTGAGCCTGATGAGGCAAGCAGTTTCACGAACCCAAATGTGGGTCCGGGCACGTATGCCAGTTAACGGCTTAAACTAGACGCTTGGTCTAGTGCCGTGCATGGGTGACAAAGGGGACAAAAGTGCAGCTCGCCCACCCCAAGGTTGCCCAGCCGAAGCTGGGGGCCTATTTGGCCCCGAGTCTGCTCTTGGTTTCGAGCACCCATCCGGCACGAATGCCAGACGGCCCAGCCAAATGGCTGCTGCACCAGAAACTTTTTCTTTACAGGAGAGTCAATGTGTTTCCCCTTTCATGTTCAATTTTTTTGACACAGGCTCATAGGGACAAACCCATATTTAGCCAATTTGTAAACATTCTTTTTTTACTAAACATGCTTCTCTACGCATATCACATTTTGGGGTAAATTTCATTTGGTTTGGATTTCTCAGCTACTAAAGATTTGATGATAGACCTCTGTTCAAGTTTGGAGAACTCTTTGATTGTCAGCCATTTTAAATAGTCTCAAAACAACTATTTTTGTGAGATAAAAACAATTTTTGCTATAAAGCAATTGCAAACAATGTTGAGTTTATATTTATTGAAAAATAAATTCTGGAAAAAAGTATTTTGTTTTTTTAAAAAATCTCCTTATGTATTGAATGACCCTCATAAATACTAAACAATTTTATTTTTTTGTTAAACTTGCTAATGGTTTGCTAAAAATGTTTAATGCAATCAAAGTAAATTCAGTCCAGTTGACTGAGGCAGTAGAATACACCGACTACATCTCTGCAGAGGGGTAAGACCCCATGCCAAGTGTCTTGGATGTAACATTAAATTATCTGATGGCAAGGCTCCAGCCTTGGAGATTAGGAGAATGTGGTGTACCCCTTCATTGCCATTGCTCCCAGGTCCCCTCTGTCCCAGTAGGGTCCTATCTATGAGTTAAACAAGACAAACTTTTTGTGTAAACAGATGATTGATGTTAAATTGTGACTGTCATAGAGCAATACTTGAAACCATTTAACTGCGCGCAAAAAAGTAAGCTCAGGCTTATTTAAGAATGTTATCAACATTTAGGAGGTGCCCGTGGTATAATGGTTATTGTCGTTGGAAATGGACACGGCGACACAAGTTCAAATCCAATACAAGACTGATTGCATTTCACATAGCACTAATACACTTGGGAAAGGTATGAATCCAATTATTCTCCCTCCAGCTATGGGTAAATAGTAGGGCTGAT
The DNA here is from genome assembly GCA_963585895.1 of Sepioteuthis lessoniana. NCBI lineage: Eukaryota > Metazoa > Mollusca > Cephalopoda > Myopsida > Loliginidae > Sepioteuthis > Sepioteuthis lessoniana. The sequence goes on from OY757909.1 coordinate 22,427,926, forward strand.
TGGGTTCTTCAGCTTTGGTGATGCAACTAGTCTAGGAGAAGGAAAACTGAATTCAAACCTGTTAAACTCCGCTTAAAAATGATCTTGTGTCATATCCTGCCTGAGCGGAGGGGTTGGGTAAATATGAAGAATGTTATCAACAAAATGTATTTACAGATCGTTTATCTAATATATATATATATATATATATATATATATATATATATATATATATATATATAAAGTGGATTTGGCATTAAATAACCTACAAGGGTTGATATGCCATAAAACCAAAACCAAACCAAATCATATACATATAAAATATATGTATAAAGAGGATTTGGTATTAAAAAACCTACAAGAGTTGATATGCCATAGAACCAAATTAAACTAAATCATAATCTAATTCATATGTATAAAGAGGATTTGGCATTAAATAACCCACAATGGTTAATATGCCATAAAACCTGATCAAACCAAATCAAAGTAAATATTTACCCAATCCCTCAACCACCAGCAAGATACAACTTGTGGTCTGTTTTTAAAGCAGAGTACTGCTGGTTTGAATTCAGTGTGTATCTTCTTCTCAACTGGTCGCCATGCCAACACTAAAGAGTCCAGACTGAAATATTGGGCTTAAAGTCTAATGTAAGATAAAGCTCAGTTTGAAATATTGGGCTAAAGGAGTGAAGTGAAATTGTGTCCAACCTCAAATAGGGAACTTAGAATTTATAATGAAATAATATTCAATGTAAAATAGTGGACTTATAGTAAAAACTAATCATTCATAAGATGATTAATTTGACAAACTATTTCATTGTGACTTAATTAGGAATCCAAAAACTAAGTCATATTCACTGTTCTTTCTTTCTTTTCAGCTACACAAGTCCAGTTACTCAGAAAGGTATGTACAGATTTTTAACTTTTCAATCTGTCTTTTGCAATTTTAAGATTAGATAAATGAATTGGGATCTATTTTTAGAATAAGATTTCTTACTTTTTATTACTTTTTACATCAGTTGTCAGGGTGACTTTAACTTAGAAAGTTGGGATAAAAAACAACAATAAAGAGGAAGAAAATGATGCAGTCTGAGTTATCTAACCTGATAGAGGGTCAATATATAACATTATTAGTTTTTTGAAACCATAAAGCTATGTACAAATTATTTATATTGCTTTATAGCAGAGAAATACAACAACGCTGATGAATGAAAATATCTGCTTCTTTTCTTTTCCTTTTATTACACAATCATATGTATGATGTGTAGAATGAGAGAGAGAGAGAGAGAGAGAGAGAGAGAGCGAGTGAGAGTCGAAGAGGGCTGGGTTTGCATACACCCAGAAGCCAGGGTACAAATCTGCGGTGAAACCTCTTCTGCTTTTCTTCATAATTATCGACTTTCGCAAGCCTGGTACAGGACCACCTCAAGGCCTTGAATTATCTTAGTTTCTTCTTTAATGAGTTTTGAACTGGGTTATGTCAAGCTTCTCAACTCTAAGCAGTCTGGCACAAGGGCAGTGCCCAGAGTGATGTGACTCCTAGTAGTTGTTTTCTGCAGTCTCTGGTCTCCGCTTGTCTCTGCTGGTAATATAATATTCCAGATGTCTACACACATTCTTATGGTCGCACCTCAAGTCTGCTCTGCCTATGCATTGCATGTCGAAACGCCTCCTGCTAGTACACCACTCACACAATTCTACGGCATTTCTGCTGAAGAAAAACCTACATCCAGTCTACTTTAGGAGACAGGTGCATTTCCTGTTATGTCCCCCCGGCAGTTTATGTAGCATGTCTAAGGGATCTTCAAGTCAATATGCTATAATATTACATATTTGATGAATTGAGTTACAAATGTTAAATAGTAAATATTTGAAATCATTTAATTGTGTGCAAACTAACGATTTATATTAAATGAAGTTATTAGTGTTAGCTAGGAATAGGTGTAACCATTTAACTGTATGCAAGCAAATGATTAATATTGAATAGAATTATTAGTGTTAGATTGGAATACTTGAAACCATTTAATTGTGTTCAAACAAAGATCTTTATGAACCAACAAACTATTTGCTCATAAATCCTCTCTCTCTCTATATATATATATATATATATATAAACAATATTTAGCATTGAATAATCCTCAAGGGTTGATATGCCATAAATAACTGACCAATCTTCTTGGCTCTATGGTTATTGATGTAGGAAATAGAATTGGCGACCTGAGTTCAAATCCTGCATATTTATGTTATTCTTTGTACTAATGCTTTTGGGAAAGGCATGAATCCATCTGTTCCCTCAATAACAATGGATAAACAGTAAAGCAGACTGGGTTCTTTTGCCTGGGTTAATCAATGAATCGAGGAGAAGGAAAACTGTAAATTCAAACCAGCTTGTACCTCATCCTGCCCATAGCAGAGAAGTTGAGTAAATATGTGGTGCCTTCAATACGTTTCCAAACTTTTTTGTACAGCCATTTAAAATTGTTGTAGACTCTTGAAAATTCGGTATGTTATTGCTATACATCTTATGAGATGACTGACCAATTTTTATGATTTCAGCTTCAAATAAACAGCTACAGCAGCAATTGGAATACACCCTACTAAAGCCCGATTGTCATAGCTGGTGAATTTCAAAAATGCAATCTGGACTTTAGAAGAACAATATACAATAAAATTCTGTTTTAAACTTGGAAAAAATGCCATGCGATGAAAGCTGGATCTACTGCTATGACCCAGAGGCCAAGAGACAGAGTTCTCAGTGGAAGCATGCTGGTTCTCCCAGACCCAAAAAGGCCAGACAGAGCAAATCTACCCACAAACTTTTGATGATCCCTTTTTTTGAAAGCACTGGCTTGATCTACATGCACTGGGTTCCCACTGGACAGACAGTCAACAAGGAATACTATGTTGAGGTTTTAAGGGAGTTCAGGAAGAGATTCCATCGGAAGAGGCCAGCACTCTTCAAATCGGGTCAGTGGCATTTCCACTAGGACAATGCACCAGTCCACAACTCCATCCTTGTCACAGACTATTTGACCAAGATGGGCATCAAGACAGTTCTTCACCCTCCCTATTGTCCAGACCTTGCTCCCAGTGACTTTTGGTTATTCCCTAAGCTCAGAGTTTGTCGTTATGAGACAATTGATGAGATGAAAGAGGCTGTTATGAAGGTCATGGACACGCTCACACAAGAGGACTTCCATGGGGCCTTTCAGAAGTTGTTGGAACGGTACAACAAGTGCATTGCAGCCGGAGGAGATTACTTAGAAGGGGACTAGAATCTCATGTGTGTACTATCAATAAAAGTGCCCTTACGAAAAAAGACTGGAAACTTATTTAATGATCCTCGTATACAGTCTAATTGTTACATACATACATTTCCCTCCCAAGTTACAGCAGCCCGGTTGGTTGGGGCGGTAGAATACATGGACTGCATCTCTCCAAAGGGGCAAGACCCCCTCTCTCAATCAGGTTCCAAGATATAACATTAAACGATCTCATGACAAGGCTCCAGCTCTGGAGCTTTGGGGAATACACAGTACCCCTTCTGTTGTATAGCCATGAACAACTATACACACACATATACATATGCATGCAGAAACATAACGATGACACAATAAAGACAAGTGACACAGTTCTTTAGAAAAATATACCTATCACTTTATTTGAAAGGGTTCAAAAGGGTTACTAAAGGTTTTACTGAGTGAGAGGTGAGTTGGAGGCTGAACAGAACAGTAACATATTGACCCCCACTCTTATGGCCATAACAGTGTTTATTTCCCGTTCTCCTGGGCTGCTCAACTGGGGGCCTCTGCGGGACATGTTCCTCATTCCAGCATCTTCTCTCCAACTGACTGACTTCCTGTCTTCACCCTGGTTATATAATTGTTCGATGCCCACATTCTTCTGGTGGGCGTCACAAATCGCACTCATTCAACCCGTCCACGGTCAAGGTTATATCATGATATTCCTCAACCTGATGCACCTGTTATTTACACATGTGCATTTCCTATTTTGACAGCTTGGCCGGGGTCAATATGTTACACTTCATTGCCATTGATTCCAGGTCCCCTTTGATCTGGAGAGGTAGTATCTGAGAGGGTCCTGGTCCTCTTTGATCTGGTGAGGTAGTATCTGAGAGGGTCCAGGTCCCTTTTGATCTGGAGAGGTAGTATCTGAGAGGGTCCTGGTCCCCTTTGATCTGGAGAGGTAGTATCTGAGAGGGTCCTGGTCCTCTTTGATCTGGAGAGGTAGTATCTGAGAGGGTCCAGGTCCTCTTTGATCTGGAGAGGTAGTATCTGAGAGGGTCCAGGTCCTCTTTGATCTGGAGAGGTAGTATCTGAGAGGGTCCTGGTCCTCTTTGATCTGGAGAGGTAGTATCTGAGAGGGTCCAGGTCCTCTTTGATCTGGAGAGGTAGTATCTGAGAGGGTCCAGGTCCTCTTTGATCTGGAGAGGTAGTATCTGAGAGGGTCCAGGTCCTCTTTGATCTGGAGAGGTAGTATCTGAGAGGGTCCTGGTCCTCTTTGATCTGGAGAGGTAGTATCTGAGAGGGTCCAGGTCCCCTTTGATCTGGAGAGGTAGTATCTGAGAGGGTCCTGGTCGTCTTTGATCTGGAGAGGTAGTATCTGAGAGGGTCCAGGTCCTCTTTGATCTGGAGAGGTACCATCTGAGAGGGTCCAGGTCCCTTTTGATCTGAAGAGGTAGTATCTGAGAGGGTCCTGGACCTCTTTGATCTGGAGAGTTACTATCTGAGAGGGTCCTATCTATAGTTCAAGTTGTACTGTTAGACATTTAAACAGTGCAAACGAATGACAAGCTAAAATAAATTGTTAAAGATAGAAAAGTTTATCCATTAAACTCTGTGTAAACAAATGACTGATATTAAATCGAATTGTTAGTGATACACACCACTTAACTATGTGCAAATGAATGAGTAATGTTGAATAGAATTATAAGTATTAAATAGCAATACTTGAACCTTTTTAACTGTGCACCTCAATGGACTTATTGGTGTTACATAGCAAATCTTGAAACCATCTGTGGGCAAATGAATGTATAATATTAAATAGAATAATTAGTGTTAAATAGCAATACTTATAACCACTTCACTATCTGCAATCGAATGATTAATATTGAATAGAATTATAGCATTAGATAGCAATACCTTAAACCATTAACTATGTGCAAAAAATGAGCTCAGGTTCATTAAAAAATGTATCTACAAAATGTGTTTACGAATCATATATATATATATATATATAATATATATGATTATAGAAGTTGCTGCTCCTCCACCATAGGCAGGATGTGACACAAGGTCAATTTTTAAGAAGAGTACAGCTTGTTTGAATTCAGAGTTTTCCTTCTCCTAGACTGGTTGTCTAATGAAGACAAAAGCATGTTCAAATCCTGGACGAGAATGATTGCATTTCACATAGCACTAATACCCTTGGGAAAGGTATGAATCCGATTATACTATCTCCAGCTATGGGTAAATAGTAGGACAGACTGGGTTCTTCAGCCTTGGTGAGGCAGCTAGTCTAGGAGAAGGAAAACTCTGAATTCAAACCTGTTAAACTCTGCTTAAAAATTGACCTTGAGTCATATCCTGCCCAAGTGGAGGGGTTGGGTGAATATGATATATATTTGATATATATATTTTATATATGCATAAACAGGATTTGGCATTAAATAATCTATAATGGTTGATATGCCATAAAACTCAACCCAACCAAACCAAATCCAAGTTACAGTTATTGTTGTAAGAAATGGAATCGATGAGCCAAGTTCAATTCCTGGATGAAGCTATTTGCATTTTATTTTATGCTAATTCCCATGGGAAAGGCATGGACCATCTGTTCTCTCTTCAGCTATGGATAAACAGAACAGTAGAATGGATTCTTTTGTCTTCATTAGGCAACCAGTCTAAGAGAAGGAAAACTCCGAATTCAAACAAGCTTCACTCTTCTTAAAAATTGACCTTGAGTCACATCCTGCCCATGGTGGAGGAGCAGCAATTTCTCTTTTGATATAGTGTGAAACGGTATTTCCTTTCCTGTCCTCCATGTCCGCAAATCTTCACCAAGAGATGAATTTTCATTTTCCAATGATGATCATTAGTTTCTTAAAACCTATACGAGTATATTTTATTTATATTTAGTATTTAAGATTATTTAAAAAAAAAAGGAGCAAGGAAAAAATCCCTTGTAATGTCGACTCATGTTTTGTTCTGTTTCTAATTCTAGAGGAAGACATTGTTTTGAACCAATTTGAAAGAAGACCTGAACGTAAAGCTGCCCCACTGCCTCCAGTTGATCCAACAATTAAAGTAAATGGACATCAGCAAGAAATCATTCAAGGTAATGAGGAGGGCTTTTTTTATATATCTTAAGTACCTTATATTGTATTGTGACTGCACTAAAATGACTGATGTACCGATCTTTGTGTTGTGGGTTAATAAACCGCTTAATTTAAGCATCTCTAATACGACAAATTTTGTTTGTTTGTTTGTTTGGGAATGCCAAATCTATTTTTAAACAAATAAACAGTTCTATTTCAAACAATTCAGTTTAGCAATTTAGTTCTATTTGACCCACAGATAGGACTCTATCAGGAGCTAATTCACCGGGCCAGAGTGGACCTGGGAGTGATGCCAATGAAGTTTAGCATAAGTACACAGTTTAATTGTCAAAAACATTTCTATTTCAAGCTATTCAGTTTTGTCAAACAGTTCTAATTCAAACAAAGTACAGTCATTGTTTATATATATATATATATATATATATATATATATATATATATATATATATAAAGTTAAATGTTAAAAACAGTTCTATTGCAAACAGTTCAGTTTAGCATACAAAAACAGTTCCATTTCAAACATTTAGTTTAGCATAAGTATGCAGTTTAGTTCTATTTGACCCACAGATAGGACTCCGTCAGATGCTACTTCACCGGGCCAGAGTGAACCTGAGAGTGATGCCAATGAAGGGTACTCTGCATTCCCCAAAGCTCCAGTATTACTGAAACCTTACCATCAGATTGTTTAGTGTCATATACATATACATATACTGGACGCTCGTTGGGTGGCTGTGGGTCTTACCCCTCTGCAGAAAAGCAGCCGGTGTGTTCTACAGTCCCAACCGACTGGGCAAACGACGAATTTTGCGTGGGCACCGTACTATCTCCGTACTGTTGTAGTTGCGAGGACAAATGACTGTGTTCCTTGGGGCCTGAGGACAGTGTGATGTATAACAACTTCGGACTACAATGCTGGGTGAGGATTTTTCAGGAAGTGGCTCTTGTTTTTTTATGCGAAAATGGTCAAATTTTTGTTGACTTTTGGTTTCTCGAGAAGCAAACAGATTTTTGACTTATTTCTGGATGCAAGATATTTCTCTTGTCATATTCATACTCATCGACACGAATACAAGAAATTTCAGTTTTATTTCTTTTTATTTATCCGTAGGTAATTAATCAAAATATGACTTTTTTTTGTGCGTGTGTGTGTGTGAGAGAGAGAGAGAGAGAGAGAGAGAGAGAGAGAGAGAGACTCACTTCTAATACCGACCACTAGACTTCAATTTGGGAGATCAAAACTTTCTTGACTGTTCGGTTTGCTGGTAGGATACATTCTATTTCTCTCAAAATACCCACTATATCGCCAATTCACTTTCATTCATGGTCGAATATTGATTGACCTCCATTCCTCTCTGATCTATCATCAAAGAGGTCTCCCCTGAGTGCCCCAAAGAAACCTTAGCCTACATTTTGAAAAGGACTTCAAAGGATGTTCGTTACGTTGTCTGAAATTTGTTATTTGTCTGTGTGTATGGGCCGACCGATGTTTTAGTTTATTTAAATCAAGTAACTTCAGGGATAATGTAACAATACCTCTGCTTTATATAAATCATGGAGAGGGAGTCGTCGTGGCGTAGTGGCTAACGTGCTGGACTGCAACATCGCAGTAGGCGAGTTCAAACTACAGTCACGTAATTATGTTCACTTTTAGACTAATATCCTTGAGAAAGGTATGAAACGCCATATCCCTCTCCAGTATGGGTTAAATAATACTCATATTGTTCTTTTACATGGATGTCTTTGGCATTAAACTACTCTGTGAGGCTGGCCTATATGGCAGAATTACTTTCAGGAAACCACTGTTAAGGAAGCAAAACAATGTCAATGACCTTTGGGTCAAATAAGAGGGTCTCTGTGCAGCGAAGATTTGGCGAAAGAGCTGCAACACCCGGTATCACACGAACCGTAAAGCATGGTGGAGGCTCTATAATGGTGAGGGGGCTTTTGCCTATTGCAAAGTCGGAGATTTGCACCAGGTGAAGGGCAAATTGAATCAGACCGGCTATCACAGCATACTACAGCATCACGCGATCCCATCTGGAACACGGCTTGTAGATCATGGATTTGTACTCATGCAAGATAATGACCCAAAGCATGCTAGTAGACTCTGCCAGAGGTATATCAAACGTAAAAAGGAACAGAGCGTCCTTCAACTAATGTCTTGGTTGGTGCAGTCAGTGGACTTAAATCCCATTGAATTAGTGTGGAATGAACTTGACCAAAATGTCAGAACGAAACAAGCCACAAGTGCGACTCACCTCTGGCAACTCATGCAGAAAATCCAGGCAGAACTATCTTCAGTCTTCTACCAATTTTTGTCAGAAAGAATACCGAGAATCTGTGAAACAGTGATAACGGCCCAAGGGGCCATTTTGATGAATGAAAACAAATAATTTTTTTTTTGTATTTTTTGTTTTAATTTGTATTTAATGAGGCTCAGAAAGAGTCCTATTTAGTATAAATAAAACCATTGTAGTGAATCGGGCCATTGGACTAATTAGTCGAGAGTTCGCCAATGGTCCGGGAGACCGGAGTTCAATCCCAGGTCAAGTCATACCAAAGACAAAAAATGGTACTTGATGTCGCCTTGCTTATCACCCAGTATTATGAGGTAAGGATTAAGGGTAAAGTGGAGCAATCTAGGGAATGGAGTAGCGTCCTTCCCTACTCGGTGTAGTAGCTATTGAGAAGGGAGCTTTGGGTCATCCTCTACAACGGTCGTCAACTTTATTTTTACTAGTGCTCAAGTTATTTCATTAAAAAAATAACACTTTTAGGATGAGAAATAAAAATATTTTGAGGGTGGCCAAATACTTGGTGCCATTCAATCCAGAAAGACCAGATTTTGTTTTTATTAACCAGAAGAAAAGAACTTATCATCGAGTTAATTTTGCTTTGCCAACGAACGATAGAAAAACGTGAAAAAAGGCAAAAAGCCGGACAAATACCTGGAACTTGCTTAAGAACTAAAAGCAGTTGAGCATGAAGCCAACAGTGACACCAATCCTTGTTAGAGCCCTCAGAACCTGGTGAAGAGTCAATAAGATTTGGAGATTAAAAGTACAGTTGAACAATCCAGACCACAGAACTACTAAAATCAACTAAGATACTTAGACGAGTCCTGGTGTCTTGAAAAGACTTGATGTCACTTCGACTCCAGTGAAAATCAATCTGAAAGAGCTGGTGTGAAAAACTCTTCAGGAATAAAATAATAATCTGACCTGGTATATTTTTAAGATTTTTTCTATTTCTTTTTTTTTTTTTTAAACTTTTTTTTTTCTTGCAGACCCTATATCAGAACCAGGATCATATAAAGAAGATTCATCCCGGCTGGAACTGGTAAATAATAAATTATTTTTCAGAATTTTTAACATATTATCCCTATAAATGTTAAACAAATAAAATGATACGTGGAACTAACTAGCTTCTAAAAAGGGGTAGAGGTCGAGTTTATTGCCTGTCACCATAGGTTAGCTCATAAGAGAAAGCAACCATGAACTAGGATTTCTATATTAGCCTACCTTATATTGAGACCCTAATATTGAACTAACTTTCTATCACATCGCGCCATTGATGAGTAGTGATGTTTGTGGTGGTGGGAGGAAATCCTGACTTAAGATTTTTACCGCAAATAAAGTTAAAATTATTTATGAATAATATAAAAGAATAAACAGTTGTAATAACTCGAAAGAAAAATGAGAAATTATCTAATTGAAACTTTCAAAATAATTAATGGGTTTTCTAATTATGGTGGACAAATGAATATTTCTTCTCTAACTGGAAATTTACAGTCGAGTAAGATCTAAAAAAGCTAAATCTATTAACCAATTGGATTTTTTCCCTAATATAATATAATATAAAGCCAGCAATGGTGTAGAAAATTTGTAAATAGATATTATATTAATATTGTATATGTTCTGCGCAAAGATTCTTTTTTAAGGTTGACCTGAGAAGAGTGTAAAAAGGGGAGATAACCAAGGAGTCATAGTAAACCACAACAATGATAGTAATAATAATAAAAGCGAACGCCATCAAACATGTGGAAATGAAAGAAATAATTAAAAATTGAATACCTCAGGAGAACGAGAAAACTACTCGAAACCAAACTACATAGCAGCAATCTCATCAAATGGATAAACACCTGGGCTGTCCCCGTCGTAAAATACTCAGGACCATTTTTAAATTGGACCAGAGAAAAACTTCAATAAATGGACCAGAGAAGAAGAAAACCCATGACTATGCATAAAGTCTAATATCCCAGAGAGGACTCAGACTATACGCGTCAAGAAAAGAAGGAAGAAGAGCACTAACCAGCATTCAAGATTGCGTTGATGCATCGATACAACGACTCCAAGATTACATAAACAAACGCGGAGGAAGACTGATAAGAGCCTCCAGAAACAATACAGACAACACAAGCATCAACAGAATAAAAATAACCAGAAAGCAGAAATGGGAAGGAAAACAACTCTTTGGGCACTTAAAGAGATTGTAGGAGGAGTGAGTGAATGCATTTATGGTCCCCTACAATTTTTAGTTTAGAATTAAAGGTAGAATAATATAGACATAATATAGGCACATGGATAAAGAGGTAAATGAAGGAAGATATGCAACAAATGAGTAAAAGATATGAAACAAATAATGGTTGTAAAACGGCGTGGACGAAATGAACATTTAAACAAGGCGACGAACAAAAACAAATTTATATTCTACAACAATAAAACTTACATTGATACATAAAAGAAATTACTAACTCTACTGACAAAATAATAGTGTGTGTATATGTGTGAGTGTGTGTGTGTGTGTGTCTAACACAACTTAGCTACAAAAGAATTACATGTTAAAATGTCCTTCTTTTATGGTTAGAAACGGGCAGTTTCACTTAGACTGGAAAGCGTCTCATAGTCATTGTATATGAATGTCTGCGAGGCCCATCCATAGTATTGCTTTTCTCTCCTGTTGTTTCACGCTGAAGGGAGTGTGTTGCTGCTGCGAAGAAATTTGGTAAAAGAGAACAAGGGTGTTTGAAGACGACGTATTTATAGAAAATACGCGTCTTGTAGGTGGCTCAAAAAAGCAAGACTTGAATTTACGCGCGGACGTAGTTTTAAACATGTCACGTAATCCTCCTGGCCAATAGTTTCCCGAGACTGAATATGTGAGCGTCCGCCATCTTTGTGGGAACAAGTGGCATACCGCCCAAAATAATTTATAGGAGTGTAAAGTCCTATAAGATAAACAAACGAAATCTCACAGGAGAAAACTCGGACATGGCTGACAAAGGGAAACCTTAAGAGAAAAACTGAATCTCTCCTGACAGAAGCTCAGAACAACGCCATAAGGACCAACTATATCAAGGCCAGAATAGATAAGACGCGACAAAATAGCAAATGTAGGTTATCTAGTGATGGAGACGAAACAATCAATTACATAATAAACGAACGCTGCAAATTAGCGCAAATAAAGTATAAGAGTAGATACGATTGGGTGGAGAAGGGGATCCACTGGGAACTGTGCAAGAAGTTTAAATTTGAGCTGGCGAACAAATGGTATATGCACAACCTAGAATCCGTCCTGGATAACGAGACGCACAAAATTCTTTACCATTTTGAAATATAAACGGATCACTTAATCTCGGCCAGACGACTAGATCTAGTAATAGTCAACAGAAAACAGAAAACTTGCTAAATAGTAGACTTTACCGTCCTGCCAGACCACAGAGTAAAAGTGAAGGAAAGCGAAAAGAGAGATAAGTACCTGGATCTTGCTCGAGAACTGAAAAAAATAATTGAACATGAAAGTGACAGTGATACCAATTGTAATTAGTGCGCTCGGTACAGTCACCAGCAGACTGATGAAGGGGCTGGAAAAATTGGTAAAAAGGAACTTGTGTGGAGAACATCTAAACAGCAGCACTATTAAGATCGGTTGTAATACTGAGAAGAGTCCTGGAGACTTGAGGAGACTTACTGTCGCTCAAACTTCAGTGAAAGACCATCAGTTGATGCTGGAGTGAAAAATTCTCCAAAGAGTAAAATAGTAATAATAAAGTAGACTACCTAACTTCGGCCAACCGACCGGACCGACTGATAGCAAAAAAAAAAAAAATATAAAAATAAAAAAAGAAACTGCTGAATAGTGGATTTTGCCGTTCCAGCAGACTTCAGAGTTGAATTAAAAGAAAGTGAAGAGAGAGATAAGTACGTAGACCTTGCTAGAGCACTAAAAAAAAAACAACTATGGAACATGAATGTGACAGTGATAGCAATTGTAATTGGTGTACTTGGTACAGACCCCGAAGGATTGGTAAAAGGATTGGAAGACTTGGAAATAAATCTTGGAGACCATCCAAACTCCAGCATAATTAAGATCAGCCAGAATACTAAAGAAGGTGATTAAAAGACTTAAAGAATTGGAAATCAGAGAGAAGATCAAGATAATCGAGATCATCGCATTATTAAGATCGGACAGAATACTGAGAAGTGATCAGGAGACTTGAAGAGACTTCCTGTCACCTTTAACCCCAGTGTAAAACCATCAGTTAACATTGGTGTGAAAGACTTTCATAGGAGTAACAATAATAATAATAATAACACAGAATAAATCTGAAGGAAAGTGAAAAGAAAGATAAGTACCTCGACCTTGTTAGAGAATTGAAAAAGCTGTGGAACATGAAAGTAACGATTGTGCCAATTGTGATTGATGCGTTAGGCACAATAACTAAAGGATTATTAAAAGGCCTGGAGGACTTGGAATTTGGCGGACGGGTAGAGACTATCCAAACGACAGCATTGCTAAGAACGGCCAGAATCCTGAGACGAGTCCTCGAGGCTTGAGGAGACTTGCAGTCACTCAGACTCCAGTGAAAAACCATCAGATGTCGCTGATGTGAAAAACTCTAATAAGTAAATGATAATGCTAAAATTAAGAAAAGAATTTAGTGTAATACTTGTTTGAAAAATGTTCCAAATGTTTTTTGTAAGTCTTCTCCAGAAATATTGTCCAGTGTTATTTAAAATTCTTTTCGTAATTCTGGTTTTACAAAAATTCATTGCTAACGACATTAGAATAGAAATGCATTGCTGATAATTTTAGTATAGAAAAGCATTGCTGATAATTTTAGTATAGGAAAGCATTGCTGATGATTTTAGTATAGAAAAGCATTGCTGATGATTTTAGTATAGAAAAGCATTGCTGATGATTTTAGTATAGAAAAGCATTGCTGATGATTTTAGTATAAAAGAAGCATTGCTGATGATTTTAGTACAGAAAAGCATTGCTGATGATTTTAGTATAGAAAAGCATTGCTGATGATTTTAGTATAGAAAAGCATTGCTGATGATTTTAGTATAGAAAAGCATAGCTGATAATTTTAGTATAGAAAAGCATTGCTGATGATTTTAGTATAGAAAAGCATTGCTGATAATTTTAGTATAGAAAAGCATTGCTGATAATTTTAGTATAGAAAAGCATTGCTGATAATTTTAGTATAGAAAAGCATTGCTGATGATTTTAGAATAGAAAAACATTGCTGATGATTTTAGTATAGAAAAGCATTGCTGATAATTTTAGTATAGAAAAGCATTGCTGATGATTTTAGTATAGAAAAGCATTGCTGATAATTTTAGTATAGAAAAGCATTGCTGATGATTTTAGTATAAAAGAAGCATTGCTGATGATTTTAGTACAGAAAAGCATTACTGATGATTTTAGTACAGAAAAGCATTGCTGATGATTTTAGTATAGAAAAGCATTGCTGATGATTTTAGTATAGAAAAGCATTGCTGATGATTTTAGTATAGAAAAGCAGTGCACTTATTTTGGTTTGTGAATTTGTGTTAGAATGCCAGGGCAGAAATTTCATAAAATTTCAGCCAAATACGAATATACATACATACATACATACATTTTGTCGTAGGGTTGTTATCGTCATCCTGTCTCATGAATTTGTTTCTCTATTCGTAACCAGAATAAAGCCTTTTCCTTGGCCTGTCAGATATAGGCAGTAATTCACAAACTAATCTTCGTTACAGAGTTTCAATGTTATAGAGCAAGGGTCCCAAACTCGTGGTCCGTGGGACGCTTACTGCCTACAGCCTACTTTTCTATGGCACGCAGCAGAATAATTTTCGAGAGTAATATTATCATAAATCTTGTCACTCACCTCTGACTATGTTCCTCCCCAGAGGATAAAATGTACTTAAGTATTTCATTCGTTTTCACTTCAAAATCAAAAGCTGAAAAATAGAAATAATCTAATTTTATATACATAACCGGGTCATTGGTCTAATGAGTCATACCAAAGACTCAAAAATGGTACTTGATGCCTCCTTGCTAAACTCAGCATTATAAGGTAAGGATCAAGTGTAAAGTGGAGTAATCCAGAGAATGGAGAAGAGCCTTCTCCTACACTTCAGTGTTGTAGCTATTAAATAAAGAGCCTTCGGGTCACCCTCGAATAAGATCGCTAACTTTACTTACTTTGATATACATAAAAAAAACATTCTTAATAAAAACGTTAGTAAAATCTACATCGGCTTGTTTCAAAGACATATGGTGGGGGCTGGGGCCGTAGAATACATTGACTGCATTTCAACAGGGGGGGGTCAGCCCACCACATTGAGTGTCCTGGATATAACTTTATGCCATCCGATGATGAGACTCCAGTTTTTGGTGACTGGAGTCTCAGCATTTGGATTTGGGGAATGTGGAGTAACCAGTAGCAGATTTTGGACATGAATAGCATCGAATAATATCCGTATTCCATTCATGTCTTATTTAATTATTCTGGCTCATATCATGTTTATTGGAATATACGTAATGAGATTGTTATTCTTACAACTTTTCAAAGATAATTTCTAGTACCATCTTTCGCTCTAACACCGACTCTTTCCCCAAAGCTCATGGGTTGGTTGGCCGATTGGTTGGTTGTATTTTACAGCATATCAACTCTTGTAGGTTATTTAATGCCAAATCATGTTTATGAATATATATTAAATATATATATGCTTTAAAAAAGAATGTTTGTAGGTAACAATTTTAAAACCAGCCTGAGCTTATTTGTTTGCACACAGTTAAATGGTTTCAAGTACTGCTATTTATTAATTACACACGATCAAATCGTTTAAAGTATTGCTATTGATTGCTGGCACATTGCTAAATGGTTTATAGTATTGCTATCTAACACTAACAGTTCAGTTTAATATCAATCATTTGTTTGCGCACAGTTAAATATGCTAAGTATAGTAAATGATTAAATAGTTCTATTTGACTCAGAGCCCTTACAGGTACTAACACTCCGGGTCTGAGTGGACCTGGGAGTAATGGCAATGAAGGTGTATTCCACATTCCCCAAAGCTCCATCACTAAAGTTTCACCATCAAACGGCTGTGTATGAATCCAAATATTCTCCCTTCAGCTATGGGTAAATAGTAGAGCAGACTAGGTTCTTCAGCCTTGGTGAGGCAACTAGTCTAGGAGAAGGAAAACTCTGAATTCAAACCTGTTAAACTCCGCTTAACTCCTTGTGTCATATCCTGCCCGAGCGGAGGGGTTGGTAAATATGATCAAACGGTTGTGTATCATATCCAGGACACTCGTTGCGGGTGGGTCTTCTTTACAGAGATACAGTCGGCGTATTCTACAGCCCCAGCCAACTGGGCTCCCATAACCGAATATCCGGGGCTGACGACGGAAATTTATGTACAAAATGTATTTTCTTTGGTAAGTGTTGTTGATCGTTTGTTAATTTGTCTTTTTTTATTTTAACCATAATTTTATTGCAGGATTTGACTTATGGAAAAAGAAACTTGACAGAAAATTTTCTCTTTGTTCAGAACACATTTTTGGACATGTTTTTAAATGAGATACATTTCAAGAATGAATCTTTTAAATAGATAATAGAACCCTGAACACAGTGTACTTTCTTGAAAATGCTGTTCAGCTATGATGGAAGCCTGAAGTATGTTATTTCAGACAAATATGTTTGCAGGTATATGCATAAATATTACTCTTAGCTTTTTTTATAGTATAGATAATACGTTATCAGTACAGAACGGGGTGTTTAAGAAACATTAATATCATTTCATTATCTAATAAATTTACCAATTCTCGTCTGAATTTTAACTGTATACGTTAAAACAACTCAAAATTTTATATTAAGTTTGATTTTTTTTCACTTCAGGTATAGGAATGCCATTCACTGGAAAAGGAAAGACATTTAAATATCAAACATTGATGAATATCAAAATAGAATTTTGTATTTTTTCTATACATGCTGTCAAAATTTGAGATCATGTGAATGTTTGTTTGTTTGGATTTTATGGCATATCAACCTTTGTAGGTTATTTAATGCCAAATCCATTTTTTATGCAAATAAACAATTCTATTTGAAACAATTCAGTTTAGCAGAAGTACACAGTTTAATTGTCCAAAACATTTCTATTTCAAGCTATTCAATTTAGTTAAACAGTTCTAATTCAAACAATTCTGTTTAGTAAACAAAAACTATACTTATGTAAACGAAAACTTTACTTAAGTAGAGTTTTTGTTTACACACAGTTAAATGTTGCAACATTTCTATTTCAAAGAATTCAGTTAAGCGTAAGTACAGTTTCAATGTCAAAAACAGTTCCATTTCAAACAATTCAATTTAACACAAATACACAGTTTACATGTCAAAACTGTTCTATTTCAAGCAATTCAGTTGAGCATAAGTACACAGTTTAGTTATATTTGACCCATAGATAGGACCCTATCAGGTGCTACCACTCCGGGCCAGAGTGGAACTGGGAGTGATGGCAGTGAGGGGGGTACTCCGCATAACCCCAAAGCTTTAGGATTACTGGAACCTCACCATCAAATTATTTAGTGTCATATCCTGGACACTCGTGGAGGGGTCTTACTCCTCAGTAGAGAAGCAGTCGGTGTATTCTATTGCCCCAGCCAACTGAGTAAATCATATGAATGAGAATTGGTCAATCTAAAAAAGATTACGAAATGATGTCAATGTTTCTTAAACACTCTGTACATTACAAATGATATCAACCTTTTGAATTATGAGACGTGATCAAAACGTGCTGAGATTAATGCTTCAGAATATTATAATTTCTTCAATTTAGAATTTAACTGGAGACATATGCGCAACTGGGTAAATTATATGATAAATGGATACTGTCTAGACATCTAGACTACTATCAAGACTTTGCCTGACTGAATCAATGCCAATTTTTTTAAAAAAACGTATAAAGTCAATCTTAATTCATTTTATAGGACAGTTTTTGGTAAAACTCAGGAGTATGCAAGAACTGCAGCCACTATGCTCATGAGACTTAGCTCCATGTGAAGATATAGAAAAAAAAATCAAAACTTTGATGTACATTTTCTTTTTTAAGTAGAAGAATTATATTGCCAACTGAATTACCATGACCAGAAAATACGGTTAACACTGGCACGCGACATACGGAACCAATGGACAGATTTTTCGACCTTATTAGGTCTTACCAGCAATGTATACCATAATCTCCCCTACTGAAGATCGAACCAGCGACCACAGAGCCGAAACTCTACCACTAAGCCATCGGTCCACATGACACGCAAGCGGTGCCAAATTAACAACTTATCCCAATTGCGCGGCCAATTAACCTGAACGTGTCTTGTAAGTTGCATCCGTACTCTTTGGTAGAGTTTCAGCTGTCCAGTGGTTCCGTATGCCGAGTCTTCCGATCGTGGTAATTCAATTTACAATAAAAGAACTTTGATGGCACGGCTTAACACTATTTAAAAAGAAGAGTTTGTGATATGTTTTGACCGATATAAAACTCACAGCAATAACTGTTTTAAATGCCAGATTCAACAACATTTAAGATGTTTAAGTTTATATCTCTCACTACTTCTCAACCAGCGACCATATGGACCCCCTTCCAAGACTATGTCACATTTCTGGTGGGTGGGACTCATAAAATAATTAGTATAAGAGTGTCACAGAAATATCTTTATTGAACACATTAGTTCAATTGCCGGATATTCATTCACCTTACCACAATCTTCCTATTATAAAGGGTTGCTATGAAAGAAAAAATTTCAAAAATTCATTTAAGAATATCATTTCAGATATTGTCACTTGCGATAAACAGTTTCGGAAATAAGATTCTTTAAGTTTATGACTGCAACTTAAAGTTGATTAATTGCTGCAAATTAGACACTCAATAACTTTGTTGTCTTCACACTCCTTTAGCATTTACGTACAAAAATCACAATATGTGCTTTCGTTCCGGTTATTTAGCTTTTCTAATAACCGCAATTTATAAGCAAGCGTTTTCAACCGTTTTTGTAAAACTTTGGAATATGTGTGTGTTTACCTAATCTGTCCACCTCGAACGGGATGTGACTCAAGGTCAATTTTTAAGTGGTGGTTGCTGGTTTGAATACAGAGTTTTCCTTCTCCAAGTTTGATTGCCTTACTAAGGCTAATTTGAAAAAGTATGAAGCCAGTCTCAACACTTTTTGGAGATAATATCAGTGTTCATAACTCTCATTGCTTCTCAACCCCGGGCCATATTTCTGGAAGGGCAGACTTTGAGCAATAAAAATTCTGGGCTATAAGTATCGTAAATGTCAAATACATTAGTGTTTAGTCTGTCCTACTATTTAACCCAAGCTAAAATGGGAGGAGGCGTTTTCATGCCTTTCTTAAGAGCTTTGTCTATGATTTTAACTCGGGTCACTGATTCCAATTCCTTCTACAATAGCCGTTACGCTACATGCGTCTCCAGTGATATTCCTGTGAAAGATGCAACTTCTGTATTGTCTGTCATCCGAATTCTTGTTGGCTGCAGAGGTAAATAGTATTTTCTTTTTGGATACTGATGGTTTCCCAATGAGTTGCGCTTTGTGTAACAATTACTGTCGAAACTGGTTACGTTTCACTTTACGCTAATCATATTTACCCAACCCCTCCGCTCGGGCAGGATATGACACAAGGTCAGTTTTTAAGCGGAGTTTAACAGGTTTGGATAAAGAGTTTTCCTTCTCCTAGACTAGTTGCCTCATCAAGGCTGAAGAACCCAGCCTGCCCTACTATTTACCTATAGCTGGAGGGAGAATAATTGGATTCATACCTTTCCCAAGAGTATTAGTGCTATGTGAAATGCTATCAGTCTCGTCCCGAATTTGAACTCGTGTCATCGTGTCCATTTTCTACGACGATAACCATTACACCACGGGCACCTCCACTTTACGCTAATGCCCCTGGGAGAAGCATCTCCCAATACATCAGCAATGGATAAATAAGTTCTTTAGAATTGGTAAAGCCACCAGTCTAGTTTAGTTTGGTTTCTTTGTTCTTAATAGCATATCAACCTTTGTGGGTTATTTAATGCCAAAGACAACCTAATAGAAAGACAATTGTGGTACTATTTAACCCATTGCCGGAAGGAAAGAGGGTTAATACCTTTCCCAATGGTATTAGTCCGGAAGGGAATGTTATAGCGCTACTGGAGTTCGAACTCGCTTAATACGATGTTGCAGTTCAGAACATTAGCCACATCGCCACGGGAACTTCGCTGCAACCAATCTAAGAGAAGGAAAACTTTGAATTCAAACTAGATGCAATCTGCTTAAAAGATTGGCCTTGAGTCACATCCTATTCATGGTGGAGGGGTTGGGTATATATATACAGTCCGTCAAAATGTTTCCCTTTATATAAACATCCTGCTTTTTTTTTCAAATTTGTTGTACTAATCAAATATGGATTCTTCTGTCAGCAGTGGTTTAATTTCCCAAAATGTGTTCTAAATTGCTGTTGTATGAATTTGTTCTGTTTAATTCAAGTACACAAAATACCCTTCTCGACAGCTATAGTTTTTGACATATAAACTGAGAAGAGAAAACCTACAATTGTGAAAACAGTTTTTTTTAAATGCACCTGCATTTCTATACAAAAATTATAGCATGCAGTTTTGTCCTTGTCACTTAGATTTTGAATAGCAGTTCATAGGTGAAGTTCATAACTGCAGTTCATAACTGCAGTTTATAACTTCACTTTGTAAAGGAACCATTTTCAACGGTAAAATTTTCCAAGATGTCTATCAAGGTATCTGTAACACTTGCCTCGCCCTGTCTGTTAATTTCTGGATACTGATGGCATCCCAGATCTTGTCATATCAAACTTCTTTTATCAATCTAGGTTCAATTGTTTCATCGGTGTTGATTTCATTTCCCAAAATGTGTTCGTAAAATATTGTTACATGACAGTAACAGAATTTGTTCTGCTTAATTAAAGCATGCAGAATAACATTTCAACAGCTTTTTCCACCTAATGATTGACAATGAATTACCCAGAGCTGCGAAAATAAACTTGTATTTACCTAACCCTTCCACTATGAGCAAGATATGACAATGTATGACACGAGATCAATTTTTGAGTGAAGTTCAACTAGTTTAAATTCAGATATTCCCTTCTCCTTGAACGGTTGGTATAGCAAGATTAAAGAGTTCAGTCTGCCCTACTATTAACCCATAGCAAGAAGAAGAATAGTTGGATACATATTTTTTCCTAAGGTATTAGTGCGATGTAAAATGCAAACTGCCTCGTTCAGGATTTGAACTCGGGTCACAGATTCCATTTTCTACGATAACTACTGTTATACTAATTTGCACAAAAATGTTCAAATTGTTTTTCTTTTTTTGTGGTAGGGTGCCTTCTTAATAGTGAAGGTTTTTTTTGCATTAGGAGTGGCAAGGAAACACCCAGAGCTGACTAAAGCCTTAGCAATAAAACTTGAAATCGTTTCCTACAAAACAGTGTACAATATATGTATCTTTAGTTGTTTCTTTTTATATTTAATCATTTGACTCAACCAATTTCTTTTGTATTATTTGTGTTATTTTCAATAATTTTATCATTTTTATAAGCTTAAAAAACTTTATATATATATATATATATATATATATATATATATATATATATCTTTAAATGTTTTATATATATATATATATATATATATCATCATCATCATATCGTGCTGGCAGCACGGATATCCCTGACCCTCTCTCGCCACTCCTCCCTATCGTTCATCGCCCTAGGTAGGTCTTCAGGACAACAACCTGTATCCTCACATAGCTGCTGAATGTACGTTCGTGCTGGTCGTCCTGCTTTTGCGCGGCAGTGTGTGGGGATCCATAAGAGTACATCTCTTATGAGTTCATCTCTGCTTCTCCAGCAATGTCCTGCATGTCTGGTTCGCCTAACTTGAATAGTTTTCGATCTTTAAATGTTCATTTTTTTAATGATTTTCTTGTCCTGAAGGAATTACTCCCAACTCTGGTTTAACTGGACCGAATAATATATATATATATAACAGCTGCACCTCAACATAAATGTTAAAATAAATGAGAATAGTAAGATATTTTTAAAGGAGTAAATTACAAGCGGGCATTTACAAAACTTAGCTAAATTTGGAACAAGATCAGGTGTCTGGGGGCACCTAGTGAGAATTGAATTCACTACTAATAGTTTGCTAGCCTTGCTCATTAATCATATTACCACAAATTACCCTAAGCTTAGTTGAGCACAGTCTTAAATGCGGAGCACACAGTGGTAATCAAATTCACCAGCTGTTGTCTGCTCGGCTAGTTCCGTAGCTGCTAAGTCACAAAAAGCAGCTTAAGAATAAATTTACCCAACCCCCCTACCACGGACAGGAGGTGGCACAAGGTCAATTCCTTCGCATTCCTGGGGAGAGAAGTGATGGATTCTTGCTTTTCTCAATGGTATTTGTGGAAAGTGAAGCACAAACAGGATTTGAACTCGGGTTCCCTAAAACGATAATCATTACATTAATCTCGCCTTAGTAGTCATTTACAAAGTTTAGCTTAGTTTAGCATAAGGCAAGATGTATGGGGTACTCGGTGAGTATCAAATTCATTTGTAATAGTCTGCTCGCCAGGGTTACTAACCAATGCACTATTTCAGCTATAAATACACGCATATTACACGTTAGAATAGAGGCTAGGAACCATTGTTCTAGGCAACTTATCTCTAATCATAATTTATAGAAAGATTTTACAAGCTTTCTTGGAACATATAATGCTGACTTGGTCAATATATGATCATATGTTTTTTTTCTCTTTTTTTTTTAATCAAAAATGAAATCCTCCTACAAATTGATTTAGCTCTAATTATAAAGTTTCTTAAGCCAGTCATTCTCCTGACAACTGTCCTCTACTGTAGGAACATGCAATGCTTACCATCCAGAGGAGAGCCCAACAGGAAGAATTGTATGAGCAGATGAAAAAGGAAGAGGAAAAAGCTGCCGCTGAAAAAGAATGGAAGTTAAAGTTACAAGGCTTTCAGCAGGACAAGGCAGAGGTTATGCGGGAAGTTAACCTGGTATGGTCATCTAAGCACCTGCCCAAAATTACACCTAACACTTAGCATTTTGTAAACAGAATCACTTTCTCCTCACTTCCTTCTTTGCATGTGTTTACTTTTTAAATCCATGACCTTAAATTTAACTTCTCACACACATTCTAATCTTAAAACGAAGTTTTCAGGCTCTTCTGCACCCATTCTTTCATGTAGTGTGACTCTACCTTCTTTCTTTTCGACCATTACAGATATATATATATATATATATATATATATATAGTGTAATCGGATGGAAACTCAAACCTGGTTAAGTTGTCATTATAGATTTATTTCGGCGGAGAATATTACTATCCTTATTTACCAACCCTTCCGCTCAGGCGGGATATGACACAAGGTCAATTTTTAAGCGGAGTTTAACAGGTTTGAATTCAAAGTTTTCCTTCTCCTAGACTGGTTGCTTCACCAAGGCTGAAGAACCTATCCACTTTACTCTCCGTCTCGTCAGATGACTTTTTACATGCTTTTCTCGAAGTTGCAGAATAGCAAATGTGGAGTTACAGTTCGTATATAACAAATAAAAAATAAAATAAAAAAAAATAATAAAAAATTTAAATTCACAGGCGAGGGCTGAGGGGGTCAAAATATTAGGTGTTAGAAGCATCAAGAAACAGGAGTAGGGTTTCTCTGTAGGACAACCCATCTTGATTAATGCACTTGTCGGTGGTTTCGTAGCAGGTGCGATTTTCTAAACAATCAACGATCGTAGAACGAATGACTATCCCAATATATATTTTACATTTACTCCTCATACATCTGTTAATTATCTCAGCTGTTGTTATCCTAGATATTCCTCTTAATTTAATTAGGAACAAGATAATTAAATAAGATAAAGGTAAAGAAATTTTTTTATCTTAGCTATTAAGTGCCTTTAATTGACCCTAAAAATGGTCAGGGGGAATTAACTACTTCAGAAACCGCTCTGTCTGTAAGACTTAAAATACACTGATTGCATCCACTGCTCACTTGAAATAGTATACTAGCCCAGATCCTATTTACCAACCCCTCCGCTCGGGCAAGGGTATTAGTGCTATGTGAGATGCAATCATTCTCGTCCAGGATTTGAACTCGAGTCGCCGTGTCCATTTCCAACGATGATAACCATTACACCCCGGGTACCTCCTAATACTAGCCCAGATTAACTGTAGAAAATGACCAGAAGCATGTAGCACCCAGTGAGAACTGAATTCATTTGTAATAGCCCGCTAGTCTAGATCTATTTAGCATTACACTTTACCAGGCACCTTAGAGATTTACTAAGCTTAGCTTAGTTGTGACATAAGGCCTGAAGTATTCGAGACTCAGGGCGAATCGAACACGCAACTAATAGTTGATAGCCTAGCTCGTTAACTATTACACTATGTGAGGCCCCTTAGGAAATTAATATAGTTATCTTAGTTGGGGCATAAGGCCAGTACTATGGAGCATTCAATGAGAATTTAACTAATTAACCTAGTACTAAACATTAAACCAAGCAAGTCGACCTCACTATTTACTAACTTTACCTCAGTTGTTTCTTTGTTTTTAATGGCCTATAAACATTTATGCCAGTGCCAATGGCATCATTGTAGAATGATACTAGTGGTACTATTGAACTCATAGCTGGAGAAATAAGGTGGTTCATGACTTTTCTAAGTTTCGATTTGGTTTGGTTTGATGGCATATCAACCACTGTAGGTTATTTAATCCCAGATCCGGCTATACATATCTATTAGATAGTTCCAAATATTGCTATGTATCACTAACCGTTCAATTAAACATTAGTCATTTGTTTACGCACAGTTAAATGATCAAACAATTCTATTTTTAACAATCCAATCTAGCGTAAGTCAACTAATTTAAATAGATCCAAGTATTTGCATGTATCGCTAACAATTCAATTAAACACCAGTCATTTGTTTACGCACAGTTAAATGAACAAACAGTTCTATTTCAAACGATTCAATCTGCATGAGTAAAATTTAAATGGTTCCAAGAATCTTGTTTTTTACATATATATAAAATACAGGATTTGTAAACACATTCTGTAGATACACACAGTTAAATGATTAAATAGTCTTTTTTCTAACAATTCAATTTAGTTAAGTCCACAAAGTAAAATAGTTTCAAGTATTTCTATGTATCACTAACAATTTAATCAAACATTACTCATTGTTAAACGATCAAACCGTTCCTTTTCTAACCATTCAGTTTTGTGTAAGTCATTTGTGTGCACACAATTTAAATGTCAAACAGTCCTATTTGACTCATAGATAGGACCCTGTCGGGGGTAACCACTCCGAACCAAAGTGGACCTGGGAGCGATGGGATGGTAACGAAGGGGTACTCCGCATTCCCCAAAGCCCCAACAATACTGGAACCTCACCATCAGATTGTTTAGTGTCATATCCATGATACTCGTTGAAGGGAAGGTATCTTACCCCTCTGCAGAGATGCAGTTGGTGTGTTCTACAGACCCAGGCGACTGGACCAGTTGTTGGTTGGAGAAACTTTCTTTCACTCAAACACTCACTGTATCACTCGAAAGTGAACGTAACTGGAGTTTGAATTTGCAGACTACATGTCTTTAAGAAATAAATTGTCAAATAAAATAAAACTCCATTAAAATATGAATCAGCTAAAATATATAAGTTTCAAAATGGCGTCAAATAACTTTCAGATTGAGTCTACATCTTATTAATTTTATCTATAGTTTTGTTGGCAACGATATCTTCCTGCTTGTGCACTGTTCACAAAAAGAGATAAGACAGATCACATAGGCATCGAGTATTACCATATGTGATTTTGCTCATTAACAAGACAAAGCAATTAAGTCGAACCATTGGTATCTCCTGAGGAATTTTCATAAAGATCGAAATAATTGAAAGGAAGCCAGAAAATTCCTCCTGTTCTTAGGTAAATAGAACCGAGATCTGAAAATCCCCTGAAGAAAAGATTTAAATGATAAAACAAATAGATAACATTTCCTTTCTCTTCTGAACGAAAAGCCAAAGAGTGCACGATTGTTTATCGTATTTGACGGCAATATAAGACGCACGGGTGTATAAGACTTACCTCAATTTCAGCTGGGAAAATCAAGAAAAAAATACTAATATTAAATATGATGAAATTAATATAATGAATATCATCAATGATAACACTTTTAATCGGCTTAATAGCCTCTTAAATGGAGGTGCCCGTGGTGTTTTAGGAGGTGTCCGTGGTGTAATGGTTATCGTCGTAGGAAATGGACACGGCGACACGAGTTCAAATCCTGGACGAGACTGATTGCATTTCACATAGCACTAATACCTTTGGGAAAGGAATAAATCCAATTATTCTCCCTCCAGCTATGGGTAAATAGTAGGGCAGACTAGATTCTTCCGCCTTGGTGAGGTAACTAGTCTAGGAGAAGGAAAACTCTGAATCCAAACCTGTTAAACTCCGCTTAAAAAAATTGACCTTGTGTCATATCCTGCCCGAGCGGAGGGGTTGGGTCAATATGAATAGCCTCTTAAATAATGACAATAGGTATATGAAAGTTACTTCAAAGTTTAAGCTAATAGGAGTTGCCAGGTAGCTAATTTCAGCAGCCTTTCGCGAATTTTAAACCGAGATCTGTCATATAAGACACAGAGGAATTTTAAAAGACATTCTTAATTTTAAAAAAGTGCGCCTTATATGCTGTCAAATACGGTCATTGAGGCTGTGAGTTAGCATCTTGGAAGAGTTTTGGTACTCATAAAAAAGCGATACAAAAAAGGCTACTGATTTTAATGGAGACCCGATAGAGTTTTTTTTTTTTTTGTTTTAATGGCATATCAACCTTTGAAGGTTATTTAATGCCAAATCTATTCTCCTAGAAGAACAATAGTGATACTATTTAACCCATAGTTGGGAGGATAAGGGGGTTCATACCTTTCCCAAGGGTATTTGCCCGAAAGTGAACGTAATAGCGCGACTGGAGTACGAACTCGCTTACTACGATTCCGCAGTCCATCGCTTTAACCATTATACCACGAGGACACCCCCAGACCCGATTGAGGAAAACAGAAAAGAAATTGTCGAAAATATTGTTTGGGTTTAGTTTTTGTCCGAAAGTGAATATAATAGCGCTATGAAACAACCCTCAAGGCGGGTAAGGTTAGCTTACCGTTTGTCTAGTGGTGTGGATTCCGTTATTTCTTCTCCCACCCGGCGAGTGGGCATTTCATTGGTTGAACAAAAAAATAAAATAACAAACAACAGAAGTGGAGGGAAGAAAGGACAAAATACAAATTCAGAATAGCGAAATATAAGAAGGTGAAGTTTGGCACTTTATTGGTACCCTATGTGTATGTATATGTTAGGCTACCACATGTACATTGTGAAACTCCCAACAGTTACAAAAAATGCTGACTCATCTCTGGTTATCGGCTCACCGATCGACGTCCCGTTTCTAACTCCACTGCCCCATGTCCTGGGCTTGACGTCAACTGATCAGCCCTGCGTCCTGGGCTTCGAATGTGTGATTCTCTTCTGCCGGAGTGACACTCCAAGCTCACCAACACCCTTCGTCCTTTTCTTCTGGTCTCGCAGGTTCACGCGGGCACAGCTCTTTGTGTGGTTTTCGCGCCAAAAAAAGACAAAGGAAGATCTTTTAGACACTCAGGCAAAGATGCTGAAGATAAGATCCCTTCTTTGGCCACTCATCCACGAACACACACATTGACCCACACTCATATATCCATGTATATATATATATATACACATGAATGCTCATCATTCTATCACAGCGCGACTGGAGTTCGAACTCGCTTACTACGATGTCGGAGTCCACAACGTTGGCCACAACATCCTAAAATGAAATGTACAAAAAATATGGATTATAATATATGATAAGATTAGTGTTTTTTCTCTCCCCCCATTTTCTTTTTTTTTTTTTTTTTCTTAGTAGACTCTTCAGCCTTCAAATTACTTTTCTATGGCACTCGACCGTGACTAATATTTTCCTAAAACTTGGTAATTCCTCCTTTGCCCTTGATCTTTTTTCTCTCACTAAAAAAATGAAACAAGCCTCTGTATAGTATCATTCATAAATAAGTATGTTCCGGACAATTTCAAAAAATAAAAAGTTGATTTTCTTTTATACCAAAGATGACAGAATTTTATTATTTCTAAAGTAACATTGTACAATCAAAACGGATATTGTTAGGTATTAATCATTACCCCACTTTACAGCACTGAAAATCTGTATACCTTCTTCATATATCTAGGCAATTCTTATCTAACCTCCGGGATAAAACTGTTGCAATTTTATTTTCGGTCCAAGAGTTTCAATGAAGTAGTGTTTGGTAATAAATGATACTTAATGATAACCATTTTATTTATATATTCCACATAAAATAATTAAATTCTGCTACTTTTGACTTTGAAGAAACTAAGTTTTTATTAGAATGATTTGCGCTGTTCTTGTTAATGAATGATATGATCTTCTTCTTCTTCTTCTTCTTCTTCTTCTTCTTCTTCTTCTTCTTCTTCTTCTTCTTCTTCTTCTTCTTCTTCTTCTCATAACTGTTATTCTTGCATACCAGGTTTAACTCAAAACTTTACTTTCGGACAATCTCAATCTCCCTCCCTGACTATCTTTACACACACACACACACACATATATATATATATATGTATATATATAGAAAGAGAGACAGAGAGAAACAGAGAGAGAGAGAGAGAGAGAGAGATATGTAATGACTCACAGTGAACTGTCTTCCATTAGAGGCATATTTAGATTTAAAACCTCCTCAATTTTCACCGAGCAACTTTGCATGCACAAACACCTATATGTCTTCAACATTATACTTCAATTTTACTTGAGTTTACAGGTACTTTGTCTAATCTTTCATAAGAACATTTGACAATCATTTGTAGTTGATGTCCTGTAGTTCAAACTCTTGACCCACACCTCAGAAAAAAGGTTGCTTTGTCATCACTGCGTCACGCATATACGAGGTGCATACGATAAGTTTTCAGACTTTTTCGTATGGGCACTTTTATTGATAGTACACACATGAAACTCTAGTCCCCTTCGAAGTAATCTCCTCCAGCTGCAATGCACTTGTTGTACCGTTCCAAAAACTTCTAGAAGGCCCCTAGGAATTCCTCTTGTGTGAGCGAGTCAATGACCTTTGTCACAACCTCTTTCATCTCCTCAATTGTCTGATAACGACAGCCTCTAAGCTTAGGCAATAACCAAAAGTCACAGGGAGCAAGGTCTGGACTATACGGAGGCTGAGGAACTGTCTTGATGCCCATCTTGGTCAAATAGTCTGTGACAAGGATGGAGTTGTGGACTGGTGCATTGTCCTGGTGGAAATGCGACTGAGCCGATTTGAAGAGTGCTGGCCTCTTCTGATGGAATCTCTTCCTGAGCTCCCTTAAAGCCTCAACATAGTAACCCTAACCCTAACCCTTTGCCCAATCAACTCTGGTGTATTGACTTCCTTACTCCCCCCATACCTCTCATCATCCCTCACAGACTCCCTGCCTTCCTTGAATCTCTAATGCCACTCAAAAACTGATGCTCGATTTATGCTCCAAAAGCAGTCTGCAGCATTCCATATGTTTCTGTGGAATTTTATTTGAAATTCATTGGCTGTGACAATCAGGCTTTAGTAGGGGGTGCCTTTCAATTGCTGCTGTCGCTGTTCATTTGAACCTCAAATCATAAAAATTAGTCAGTCATCTCATAGGATGTATAGCAATAACATACTGAATTTTCAAGGGTTTACGACAATTTTAAATGCCTGTACAAAAAAGTCTGGAAACTTATATTTACTCAACGCCTCCGCTCGGGCAGGATATGACACAAGGTCAATTTTTTTAAGCGGAGTTTAACAGGTTTGGATTCAGAGTTTTCCTTCTCCTAGACTAGTTGCCTCACCAAGGCTGAAGAACCTAGCCTGCTCTACTATTTACCCATAGCTGGAGGGAGAATAACTGGATTCATACCTTTCCCAAAGGTATTAGTGCTATGTGGAATGCAATCAGTCCAGGATTTGAACTCGTGTCGCCGTGTCCAATTCCTGCGACGATAACCATTACACCACGGGCACCTCCTGGAAACTTATCATATGCACCTCGTAACTTGACCGATTCACTTTTTTTGCACATATTGACTTGTTGGGTATCGTATCTTCTTTGATCGTTCGTCAAATTAATAATATTTTAAAGTTCTGAGGTATTTCCCGGTATTCTTTCTCCTTGGACTCAATATCTACTTTCTAAAGCCTTGAAAACCTTTCCTGGCACATACTTGCACCTACCTACTGCATTTTCCCCGTAAGCTTCAATGATCTTATGCATATTTTTGCCGCATTTTTCACATATTAAGCATAAATAATTAACAGCACCAAATATCTATCTTTTATTCAGCTCTAATTTTCATTTCTTCTCCTAGACTGGTTGCCCAACCAAGATTTAAAAAGTCTACCCTGTTATTTATCCATTGCTTAAAAAGAGCATTATCACCAAGTGAAACGCAAACAGTGTTGTCCAGGGCTTCATCTAGGCTCGCCAATTTCACTTACTGCAACTATACAGGTTTGGCTAAATGCGCCTCCAATGCAAATGCTGGAATCTGAGCGTAGTGAGCCTGTCACAAAGTGATAAATCCATCTGCAGGGCTTAGCGCCAGAAATTCTTTAGTAATAATGATTATGTTAAGTATATATATATATATATATATATATATATATTGTATTTTTCGATTTTCGATTCATTTCATCTTCTTAACTGCCTAATGATTGTTGTTTTGCAAAAAGACTCCATGAAACCCAGGGCTCGCAGTCTAAATTTCATTAATTGAATATAAATATATATATATATATATATATATATTGTAATGGTGCGTGGTTATCACTTGCTCATTTGGTGAGTTAATGGCGGTCCAAATTGTTGTGGCATTATTAAATAATGCTCAATATCAATGATAGA
This sequence comes from Sepioteuthis lessoniana, assembly GCA_963585895.1. Lineage (NCBI taxonomy): Eukaryota > Metazoa > Mollusca > Cephalopoda > Myopsida > Loliginidae > Sepioteuthis > Sepioteuthis lessoniana. The sequence continues at coordinate 22,458,639 of OY757909.1, forward strand.
GCTGTTATATATATATATATATATATATATATGTCCCTATCACTTTTGCGATAAGACCAAAACAAAATAATAGTTTAGTTTAAATATTAAACAGTTTTAACTATAAAATACATATATATTTACCTTGATAATACTTCGGATCCAAACCGAAAGAACTCTGTTTGCCATAAATGACTCTTTTGGAGAAATTATTAATGCCTTTCAAGATTTTAAGATCAAAAGAATTATTAGGACGCTTGAAAGAAAGAATAAAAAACATGAAAATAATAATAATTACGTTTTGTTTAATCAAACCTATTTAAATATATATATATATATATATATATATATATATATATATATATATAAGTAAACAGTTTGGAGGTAACATTGTTTTTAAACGTGCAAGAACTCATGTTAAGGCACAGAAAAATGGTTTTAAGTATTGCTATTCAACACTAAAAATTCAGTTCAATAACACATCACTCAATAAGTCCCGGGCCTAAAATATAGATGTCGCCTCTAATAAAAAATCCATATGATTTTTATAAAGTACTAACCTTCAAATGGCACGTGTCAACATTTGAGCCCAGTCGGATAATTAGTTTACAAATTACTGTTGTTTAAGTGAAGCTACTGTTGCAAATTTTCTAAACAATGGAAAAATCCGAATTTCGTGAGTTGATAAAGCATTGCTTTCTGATCGGAAAAAATAATTTCAAGCAAAGCAATGGCTTTATAAGTGTTATTCGGACTCTGATCCCTCGGAAACAATAGTTAAGAGGTGGTATGCTGACTTTAAACGCGGTGGTACAGACACTCAGGTCACCCAGTTGTCCCGGAAAACACTAAAAAACTCCACAAACTCGTTTTGGCAGATCGTAAATTGAAGTTTCATGAAATAGCAGAAGAGTCGAAGATATCAAAAGGCAGTGTATTCACTATTTTACATGAAAATCTGTCAATGAGAAAGCTGTGCTGAAAGTGGGTGATGCGTTTGCTCACAGTCAATCAAAATCAACAACGCGTCGACTATTCATAGCGTAGTTTGCAAATGTTTCGACTCAACGTTTTTGCGTAAATATGTGACAATAGATAAATCATGGATCCACCACTTCACCCCAGAGTCAAATCAACTGAGTAGACAGCAGCAGGTGAAAACAGTCCAAATCGACCAAAGACGCAAACATAAGTAGGTAAGGTTTTGACCTCCGTATTTTGGGATGCGCAAGGTATTTTGTTCATCGATTACCTTCAGAAAAGAAGAAACATAATAGAAATATAATATGGCATTATTGACGCGTTTGAAGGAAGAAATCGCCAAAAAACGACGGCAAATGAAGAAGAAAAAAGTGCTCTTTCACCAAGACAATGCACCGTGTCACAAGTCGATCGCAACGATGGCAAAACTACATGAATTGCACTTCGAATTGCTTCTGCAACCACTCTATTCTCTAGATCTGACCTCCAGCGGCTACTTGCTGTTTGTGTACCTCAAAGAAATGCTCCACCGAAAGAGATTTGGCTCCAATGAAGAAGTGAGATCGGAAACTGAGACGCATTCAAAGGCCAAAGACTAATCGTTCAACAAAAAAAGGCATCGAATTGTTAGAGAAGCACTGGAATAAATAGAATGAGACTATGTTGATGAATAAAGTCGAATTTTGCCTAAAAGTTGTTTTATTAGTTAGGCCTGGAACTTATTGAGTGATGTGTTATTAATCATTTGTTTGCACACAGTTAAATGGTTTCATGTATTGCTATCTAACGCTAATAATTCTATTTAATATTGATAATTTGATTTCATACTGGTAAATGGGTTCAATTATTGCAATCTAACCCTAATAATTCTAATTGATATTGATAATTTGTTTACACAAATTTAAATGATTTCAAGTATTGCTATCTAACGCTAATAATTTTATTTAATATTGATAATTTGATTGGACACAGTTAAAAAGGTTCAAGTATTGCAATCTAATACTAATAATTCTATTTAATATTAATCATTTTTTTGCGCACAATGGTTTCAAGTATGGCAATCTAACACTAATAATTCTATTTAATATTGATAATTTGATTGCGCAAAGTAACATGGTTTCAAGTATTGCAGTCTAACACTAATAATTCTATCTAATATTGATTATTTGATTGCACACAGTTAAATGGTTTCAAGTATTGCAATCTAACACAAATAATTTTATTTAATATTGATAATTTGATTGCATACAGTTGAATGGTTTCAAGTATTGTTATCTAAGACTAATAATTCTATTTAATATTAATCATTTGTTGGCGCTCAGTAAAATGGTTTCAAGTATTGCTCATGCAACTAATTCTATCAAATATCAATAATTTTTGCTCACAGTTACATGGTTTTAACTATTACTATTTAAGATTGATAATTCTATTTATCAAGTATTCTAATCTAATTTGAGATTTATCATTTGTTTGCACACCGTTTATTATATCGTCATTGGTTTGAATAGTTCTATTTAACTCATAGTTGGGACATTAACAGAGTGGACCTGAGAATAATAATAATAATAATAATGAAGGGGTACTACTACACATTCTCCAAACTTCAAGACTGGAGCCTCACCACTAGATGTAGTTTAATGTCATACCCAAGACACTAAATGATTTCAAGTATTCCTATCTGACACTAATAATTATATTCAACATTATTTTTTCGTTAGCATCCAGTTAAATGGTTTCAAGTATTGCTATTTAACACTAATAATTCGAGATAATTCTATTTAATATTGCTCATTTGTTTGTATACTGTTAAATGATTTCAAATAAAATAAGTGATTAAGCAGTTCAATTTGACCCACAGATAAGACTCTAACAGTTATTACGAATCCTGGTCGAAGTGGACCTGGGAGTAATGGCAATGAAGAGGTATTCTACATTTACCAAAGCTCCAGGACTTGAGCTGCACCAACAGTTTAGTATCATATCCAGGGCACTTGTTGCTACCAACCTAAACTGAATAGCTTGAAATAGAAATGTTTTTGACTATTAAACTGTACTTACACTTAAACTGCGAGCTCATGTTAAACTGAATTATTTCAAATGGAACTGTTTTTGACATTGAAATTTTACTTACACTAAACTGAATTGTTATATATAGAACTGTTTTGACATTTAACTGTGTGTAAACAAAATATGTGCTTATACTAAACTGAATTAGCTAAATTAGAACTGTTTAAATAAACTGAATAGTTTGAAATAGAAATGTTTTTAACAATTAAACGGTGTACTCATGTACTTATGCTAAACTGAATTGTTTGAAATAGAACTGATTATTTCCATAAAAATGGATTTGGCGTTAAGTAACCTACAAAGGTTGATATGCCATAAAATCCAACCAACCAATACACTTGTTGCTGTGTGTGTGTGTGGGGGGGGTCTTACTCCTCTGCAGAAATGCAGCTAGCGCATTCTACAGCCCCAGTCGACTGAGCAGCATGAATAAGTCGTGTTTTCTTGCTGAAATGTTACTCTATAATGTATTTTCTGTACAAATAGACTGCTTTACTTCTGGAGCTTTCGTTGCAGTTATGGGTGAGTAGATTGCTGATGCTTTTTTTTGTGAGATAATTATATCATGCTGGTAACAAGATATTTTATCAAGATATCTTGTGATGTGTACAGAGCACAGGGAGATGTAGATTCATGCCTGTCCAGACTTGAATTCAAGCACGGTGCTCTAGTTCCATAATGTGTTTCTTGGAATGGCACCAGGGAAATGTCAATCATCGGGAATCTTGATAATTTTTTTTTTTAGCTTTGTTGTTTGAATCAAAGTGTTGTATACAAAGTGTCCTGATCTTATTAAGTGTTCAGTGTGTGTGTGTGTTTTTTTTATCAAGTGTGTGTTTATTTTTATCTTAAATTGATTTATTAATCCTTTTGTTTTTCTTTTCTTTTTTTTCTTTTTTTTTTTTTCTTTTTTTTTGCTTTTCACACAGAAATCCTCGAGCACTAATGGAGATGAACAAAACCCAAATTTTATTCTAATGAAACAACCTGCACCACAGGCACCTCACGTCACAAGTAGACAGAAAGACAGGTAGACATACATTCATATATATATATATATATATATATATATATATATATATAAACTAAAAAGTCATTACATAAGTTTCATGAGGTAAAGAAAATATTACTACAATTCTGTTTGATGATTGTGGCAATATTTACTTTATATATTGCTCTGCTTACGATCATTCGAGTGCTTTGATTTTTATTTACTATAGTTGCATATTGCATTTCTTCTTCTTCTTCTTCTTCTTCTTCTTCTTCTTCTCTCTCTCTCTCTCTCTCTCTCTCTCTATATATATATATATATATATATATATATATAGCAAATTACAATATTATTATTATCATCATCATGATCATCATCATCAAGTGGAAGCGCAAGCACGGATTTCCTTGACTCCCCCTCTCTCTCTTCATCTGTCCCTATCATTCATCGCTTCCGGCAGGTCTTCCAAACTACATCCTGTGTTTGCGCAGAGCTGTTGGAGGTTAAGTTCTAACTGATCAACAAACACAAGCACGTCCATGTGATAGGGTCCGTAGAAGGTCGTCACTTATGCGTTTTTCCTTGCTTTTCCAGCTGTGTTCTGCATGTCTTGTTCGTTTTATTTGGATGGTTTTAGTTTGGTTTGGTTTGGTTTGGTTTGGTTTCTTTGTTTAATGGCATATCAACCTTTGTTGGTTATTTAATGCCAAAGCCATTCTCCTAGAAGAACAGTAGTGGTACTATTTAACCCATAGCTGGGAGGACAAGGGGGTTCATACCTTTCCCAAGGGTATTTGCCCGAAAGTGAACGTAATAGCGCGACTGGAGTGCGAACTCGCTTACTACGATTCCGCAGTCCGTCGCTTTAACCATTACACCACGAGGACACCCCCTTGGATGGTTTTAGAGATTGGAGGAAAGTGGCCATACAGATGTTGTTTTGAGCGATGTTCCTTGTAGGATTTGTTCAGTATGGCTCGTAACATTCTCGTGCAGTTCCCGTCCAGATTTTTTCAATAAATTTTGTTAGTGTCCATGTGGTGCATCCGTACATTAGTATTGATACAACCGCTGCTTTAAATAAGGTCCGTTTTAATTTATCAGACGGACCAGATTTCCATATTATCCGACGCTTATCGTCAATGCCTTTGCTAATCGCGTATTGATATCACTTTCAGTAGATGAGATGCTGCTACCGAGGTACATGAACTTGTCCACTAATCTTAGGGAACCACCATTTAGAGTGGAGATGTCCTCTCTTTGGTTAAAACACAAGTACTCCGTTTTGTCCACATTCAGGTGGAGGCCAATCACGTCTCCCCCTTGCCTTATTTTTTAAAAATGTGAAGCCATTTTGTTTTATTAGATCTATCGACGTTCCAAGTTCGTAGTCTAGGCAGATTATAAACCGATATATTGCTAACCAGCGATGGAAGCGACAAGGTTGACAATTGAAGTAAAGAAAAAACACAACCTGAACCCTAAGCTATGACTCCAGGTATGGTTGGTTGGTTGTTTTGTTTTATTGTTTATCAACCCTTGCCGAATCAAATTTTGAACAATTCAGTTTAGTATAAGTATAGTTTCTATTCACAAATAGTTAAATGTCAAAACAGTTCTATTTCAAACAGTTCAGTTTAGCATAAGTACTCTGTTTAGTTCTAGTAAACGCATAAATGGGATCCTATCAGGTGTTACCACTCCGGGTCAGAGTGTACATGAGAGCGATGGCAATAAAGGAGTATTCAACATTCCCCAAAGTTCTAACATTACTGGAACCTCACCCATCAGATTGTTTAGTGTCATATACAGGACACTCGTGGGAAGGAGTCTTACACCTCTGCAGAGAAGCAGTCGGTGTATTTATTCTACAACTCCAGCCGACTGGGCAATTCCAGGTATGGACTGCTATCTTTTTTGGTGACAAAATTTTGTCCTCTTTCGCTACAACTATTGGAACTAAACCGCATTTTCTGTTTTGTCCCTATTTTAATTATTACTTTACTCTAATGAAAAGGGGGGGTGTCCTCATGGTCTGATGGTTAAAGCTATGGACTGCGGAATCGTAGTAAGCGAGTTCGTACTCCAGTCGCGCTATTACGTTCACTTTCGGGCAAATACCCTTGGGAAAGGTATGAACCCCCTTATCCTCCCAGCTATGGGTTAAATAGTACCACTACTGTTCTATGAAAAGGGCTTTGACGTTAAATGACCTACAAAGGTTGATATGCCATTAAACCAAAACCAAACCAAATCTTATAAGAAATTTTCACACCAGTGTTAGCTGATGGTTTTCCAGTGGAGTCTGCGTGACAGCAAGTTTCCTCAAGTCTCCAGGACTCTTCGTAGTATTAAGGCTGATCTCAACAATGCTGTAGTTTGGGTGGTCTCCACTAGTCCTTATATTTCCAAGTCCACCATTCCCTGTACCAATCCTTTGGTGACTGTACCGAGCGCGCCATTTACAATTGGTATCACCGCCATTTTCATGTTCCATAGTTTTTTTAAAATTTTTTAGCAAGGTCTTGGTAATATATTATTATTATTATTATTATAATAACTGTTATTAATATCTTATCTTCATTTCTAATCGTTCTTCAACATGTCCCTGTTTGATTACATAATTGTGGTAACTGTGAACTTGGGATTGGTTGTTTTGAAAAAGCAGATAAGAAATGGGGTGAACAGGGGCAGTGAATTGAAGGCAGTAAGGATAATTTTTGAAGTCAGGTGACTGACTTTAGAATAAAGTTAAGGAATTTCATTTGTTAGCAACTGTGGAAGCCCACAAGGCCCACAATGAAATTAGAGAAAAGGAAAAATAAAAATGAATTGTTAGACTTAAACTAAGTCAAAACTTGACAAATTCATCGGGGATCTTTAACTCTTAGAATATGAAAACAGAAGCCATGGGGAGCAGCATGGTAGATATGAAGTTAGGCGGATGAACCTGAAGTTGGGTCAGCGGTGCGCTTCACCTGATGCTTGGCAGAAGAACCCCTCAGGTCAAGAAACTACTGCTAGTCATCTTTAAGTGTTGCGTCTATTTATGAGATAAAAGAATAGCTTAGAAAGATCACCAGGACTTATTAATCATCAATATATATATATATATATATATAGTGGGTTGAGTCATAAGTAATTTCCGTAATTTAACAATGACTTAATTACAGTGAGTAGTATATTCGCTAATATATATATATATCGTGGAGAGTCATAAATAATTTCCATAATTTAATAATGAGTTTATTTCAATCAATAGTATCTTCGCGATTAGTTTGAATCTACTCCTGCCGTATCACAAGTAGCTTGTAGATTTTTCTCAAGTAAAATTTAGATGGTTTTGAGCTCAACAAATTTTCGACAAACATTTTTACCTGATCTTCTTTAGGGAAAACTTTTCGTCATTCAGAACAAAAAAGATGGAAAATCACGTGGTTCAAAGTCTGATGAATATGGTGGATAGGGTAGGACACACCAGCCTAAATCCAATATTTTTTTCCTGCGTGATTCTTGCGTTATCTATGAGAAGAACAACGTTTCTCCTAATGACGACTACAGTGCGTTTTCTCAGAAGATTTTCATGTGCAAGTTGCAGCTGTTGAAAATATAAATTTACATTGAGTGTTTGATTGCGGTTAAAAAAAAAACGAACGCAAAATAAATAATACCATGATCATCCCGACATATACAGGGTTTAACTTCTACGAAGCTTAATAAATTCAGAACTTATATCCTCATCTCTTGTGAATGTGCTCATATTTTCTTCTGAAAGTCATAAATGCACAAAGGTAGCCACGACAAGTTGAGCAATCTTGCTAGTCGTCATATAAAAAGTTTTGGAGGTGAAGATGCTGGAGTGTCAGCTGTCGTCGTTGAAGAGGCAATCACGTCCCACCAACGCACGAATGTGGCACAAGGCCGTTTTTAAGGTGGGTCCGGCAAGGTCAAAAATACCTTCGGCCCCGTAGGCATTTCGCTTTTTAGGGGCGCCTCAGGCGCCAGGCAATACCCCCCCGAAGGGGGTAAAAGCCTAGAGGGATGCCCCCCCTGAGGCCGGAGGAACTCTCCAGTGCCAAGTCACACCCGGCAGAACCGTCCAGAGGTACGGTGGCTCACCGAATGCGACCCAACAACTGAAGAGGAAAGGCCACACACAAACGCCCTAGAGTGTCCGCGAAACGACTCTGGTTATACAATCTGTTTCAAACAAATATATACACGTTTTGATCTATTAGAAATTCTATGTTTACGAAGGTATATCTAAGTTTTATAATCCAAGTTATAGAAAACAAGTACTTTGAGATGACGCAGATTTTCGAACCAATGGTTGTTCTAATCTAGGCACTGCTGATAAGGAAAATACATGGAATTACAAATATCACTGACTTATCGCAGGTTTGAACACCTGCGATAAGTCAGTGATATTTGTAATTCCATGTATTTTCCTTATCAGATGATCATATTGTTTGAGCCATTGTTGATAACGTGAACATCACTGTGTTATCACAGGTGTTCAAACTGACGACCTTTCTATTTAAGCCACTGTTGGTTATGTGAATTTATGCCCGACCCAACATCACTGTGTTATCGCAGGCGTTTAAACTGATGACCATTCTATTTAAACCACTGTTGATTACGTGAATATATGCACCAGCAAAAATCACTGTCATCGCTGGTGTTTAAACTGATGACCATTCTGTTTTAGTTGCTGCTAATAACATAAATAAATGGAATTGCAAACTTTATATTATATTATCGGTATATGCTATTTAAAACAGAAAAAAAATGACATTCGCTCTTAACTTTAAATTTTTAAAGAATGAAAAATATGTTACAAATTTTTTGTGATTTTTTTTTCAAAACGATTCGAGAATAATTAATAATTTTTATGCATAATTTACTTTGCAATTTATATGAATACTTCTGAATAAAACTAAACACCCACTTTTATATGGGCCCCGTACCACAGATTGGGAAATATTCTATGAGCCCAAAGGGCCAGCAAAATATGAATCCAACTATTCTGCATCTAGCAATGGTGGGGCAGACTGGGTTCTTTAACCTTGGTATGACAAGAAAATTCTGAATTGAAACCTGTTCAACTCCGCGTAAAGTTAACTTTGTGTTGTGTCCTGCTCATGCGAAGGTGTTAGTATAAAAATATATAGGTGGCGTTTTTGATGTAACGGTTATCGCCGTAGGAAATAGACTCGGAAATCCAACTTCAAATTCTAGACGAGGCTATTTGCTTTTCACCTAGCGCTAATACCTTTGGGAAAAGTATGCAAATAGTCGGGCAGAATGGGCTCTTTAACCTTGGTATAGTAATCGGTCTAGGAAGAGGAAAATACTGAATTCAAACTTGTTAAACTCCACTTAAAACTAACCTTGTGTCCCACCTTGCTCGAGCGGAGGAGTTTGGTATATATATATATATATATATATATATAAGTATATATGTATATATATATACATATATATATATATATATATATATATATATATATATATATAAGTATATATATATATATATATATATATAAGCTTTTTTAATCAGTAAAGTCTTTTTTAGTACTCGGTGTACAACGGTGCTGAACAATATTACAATGTTTGTTTGTTTTTTGTTCTGGTTTCTTTGTTTAATTGTATATCAACCTTTGTAGGTTATTTAATGTCAAAGCCGTCTTTGTAAAAGAACAGTAGTGGTACTATTTAGCCCATAGTTAGGCGGATAAGGTATTTCAACAAAAAAAATAAGATGACAATAAAACATGATAAAACCACACGATTCTGAATTTCATGTTTCCGATCCTCAGGTGAACTAGTGCGTCACAAGTCTGACGTCTATTGAATTCAGCTAATATATCTATGTATATTAGAAAATAAGATTACTGTTTAAGCATTAAAGTACTCAACACGATATTGTGAGACTAAGTATACGTACAAACATCTTCGTCCTATAAAATCATTAACAAAAAGGGTTTCTGATCTGTTCAATAGAATAAAATGGGATTTCTTTCAAGCTATGGCAGTGTCAATACTTCAGTATGGATGCATCACATGGAAGCTAAGAAAACGCATATAGAAAAAGCTATATGGGAACTAAACCAGAATGATACGAGCTATTTTGAAATCCTGGAAGCAACACACTACCGAACAACAACTGTATAGCCACTTACCTCTCATCTCAAAAACAATCCAAGTAAGACGACAAGACTTGCGGTACTCTGCTGTTGTATCAAGGACGAACTCAAAAGCGACGTACTTCTATGGACCCCTACGCATCGATATGCCAGTATTGGCTGACCAGCAAGAACTTACATCAGCTCTGTGCGGATACAGGATGTAGTTTGGGAGAGCTGCCGGGAGTGATGGATGATAGGGACGGATGAGGAGAGAGAGAGAGAGAGAGAGAGAGAGAGAGAGAGAGAGAGAGAGAGAGTCAGGGAAATCTGTGTTGTCAGTGTGATTTGATGATGATGATGATGATGATTTGGAAACATTTCTTCTCGTAACTGTCAGTTTCATGAGCTTCAGTCATTTGTCGAAACGTGTAACATGCTTCCTATTGCACGTCTGACAATTTGGCGCTCACCCACACGTACATATATACAGACCCATTCGCAGATAGCACACAGGTATGTATGTTTGTATGTATAGATGTACTGCTTACATTTTGTAATCAAGGATATATATATATATATATATATATATATATATATATATATATATACAGGTAGGAGCAAAAATTTAAACTATAGACTATAAATTTTTAAAAACATAGAAATAAATAGTGAAACAAAGGAAAAAACGTATCCAATGGAAAAAAATAGGTGGCTAAATAAACAGTATCGAAATTGATATAAACGTTAATATTTCCCTTACAAAAATTCATTACATTGACATAGAACATAAAAGTTATTTATCGAACTTAACAAGAAATGAAAATAAATAAAATAAAATAAATAAAAAAGTTAAATTACCGTAATTATAACTGACGGAAGAATTTTGAAAATAAAATAAATAGGTAAATAAAAAAACGGAAATTCAATAAAACGAGGAGGTAACTCTTCAACTCTCTTCCTCCCCCTTTTCCACCCCGTGTCTATTTTGTTTTATTTATCCATTAGATATGAAGAAGTCCTGTTATATTTTTCTTCGTGTTTTTGGTTCACACCAGAAACGAAAAACAGGATGGAAATAAATTTATAATCCTAAAATAACCGGTCTTTGGTTTTTTCTTTAAAGAAATATACATATATATATAGATCAGAATGATTAGGTCCACCAAGATATTTGTATTTTTCTTGGATTTATTTATTTATTTCGTTCTTATATATGTGTATGTTTCCAGCTTGTTGCTTTCGTTAGAGAACTTATATGGCACAAGGCCTTGTAAGAAGTGATGAGTATTCTCTTCTACATTCGGAGAAAACACAACACAAGGGGTTACTAAATGCAATAATAAACGATGTAGAATAAGTGATATAATTATAGAAGGAAAATCCGATACCTTTAAAAACCCGGAAACCAAATTCAAAATAAATAAAGACTTAATCTTAAATGTATCAAAACACCTATACAAATGTAGTCAAGGTGAATTTAAAATAATGGCTATATACCAAACTAACGACTACACGTTACTTCAAATAAAGAAAAAAATTATAGATAAATCTAAACGAAATTTGAATAAAACATGAATCATACACACACACAAATGGACACAAACATTTATAGTCATGTATATATATATATATATATTCAAAAATTATTAGTAAAAAATTATTACCTGTAAATTTCAACTACATTACAACATACACATATACACACGCAAAAAAACTCAAGACACACACTCGCATATACACAGAGAAAAAATACCTGTAAGTGAAATCCGAAACCACTCCAATACACACACACACACACACACACACACACACACACACACACACACACACACACACAGCGATACACACACACACACACACACACACACACACACACACACACACACACACACAGTGACAAACACATACCAAATATCAAAGACCAATGAGGGGTAAAGCAGGCTAAGATGAATACACTCTAAGAAAAAGAGAGGAATGACCTCCATATAAACCCATAACTAACTGAAAACCATTGAAATTGCAAACACGAGTGAGTTCAAGTCTCATTGAGTACCCCATTAACAAAGACTTGTGCCATAAATGTTCTCTGACGAAAGCAATAAGCTGGAAACATACACATATGTAAGAACGAAATAAATAAATGATTCCGAAAAAAAAAAATACAAATCTCTTCGTGAACCTACTCATTTAAAAATATTTCTTTCTCTCTTTAGACACATAACAAACAAATTTATTCTTATATATATATATATATATATATATATATATATATATATATATATATATATATATATATACCGAATATATTCGTGTAATGAACAACGTTTAAAAACTAATTTTTCACCAAACACGCAAGGAGTTTTTCTTTAAATCATGTATGTTTTTGAAATATTGAAGCTTACCTTGTTTCTCGGCGTGACCGGCCCGTGCCTTCGATCCAAATTATCCTTGCATAGCATATACCACGACAAAGGCTATTAGTTAAGATGATAAAGCTTTTGCTTTACATTGCTTACTATTTAAAACTCCTGATATGCAATGATATGCAATCATTGTATTATCAATGCTATTGTGTATCAGTGGTAAGGTTTTAGTATGTTTTGAATATCTAAGTAATCACGTAAGCTACATCAAGGTCTAGACAACATTGGTTTATTTATGATATTGCATATGTTGTCTTACAGTAGTTTTGAAAATATAGATAAGTGCTTGAATGTTTTCCCTTTATGCCATTGGATGCAGAAGAAATATTTTTGTAGGTTTTTGGCGCTAAAAGTTGGAGGCTACTCGTTATACTCTTTCTAGGATAAAAAAAATCTTTTATGATTAAAAATATGTATGCGTTCATTACACAAGGTAGTTCATTATTCCAGTATATATATATATATATATATATATATATATATATATATATATATTCATTTCTTTTACTTCTGACTCTTGTGATTTATTTTCTGCAGATCTGGAAACATGTGTGAAGACCTGACCGAAATGGAAGCCAAGCGATTGGTAAAAGATTTTTTTTCAAAATCCATCAGAATTTTCTGTCACTAGTAATTTTGATTTTATATAAAACTAGACGACCCCTGAAATTCTCAAAGAAACAGCCACCCATGATGTTATTGGTTATTCTATTTACAATTGATTGAATGACTGGGATCAGCATTTCCCTCTTTTCCCTCGACATATCAAGAATGAGATTCAGCGCAAACATCAACCCCACAAAATTATCATCCAATTGGAAATGGGTCAAGAGTGTTTCAAGTGTATTGTGCTCATAAGAATCTTACTACGATATGCTATTTTTGTTGGGTTTTGATTACTGTAGATTAAATTAGCAATATATATATATGATGGACTCTCATCAATTCGAATGTTTATGGCGATTGTGAGATTTCAGTCCAGCTAGCGAATTGCAGACGAGACCTCAAATGGAGCAGGAGTGAGGGGTGTCGGAAAGAATTGATGGTTGGGTCGAACACACCCTTGTCACTGATCTTGCTACCTTTAATTTCTCAATAAGATTTACTTCAAAATCCCTTATTCCATTCCGAATGGTCTCTCTCTCTCTCTTTCTATATATATATATATATAGAGAGAGAGAGAGAGGGGAGAGAGAGAGGGGAGAGAGAGAGAGAGAGACATTTGTCGGTGATTTGTAAATATTCACAAAGTGAGTTTGGAAATGTTCGTAAGAGAATTTGAAGTGTATTACTCGAAAAAAAATCTCGTTATCATGTGCCATTTTTAATGACTCATGATAAAATACTCTCTCTCTCTCTCTCTCTCTCTCACACTCTCTCTCTCTCTCTCTCTTACGCACACACACACACACACACACACACACACATACGTGCAGATAGTGTTGTACTCCCTACATAATGGACTCACCCTCCTCCATAAATACACGTCAACGGAGCGTCAGGGAGTCAACCAGACCCACGTGACACAATCACGTGTGATACCACTTGCATGGTGGACGGATCGGCACTATCCCATTGGATTCTAAGCTTCCTATCAACTAACCACTGTCTAACCAGGTTCACTTGCATCTTGTTTCTGTTACTTGAATATACATGTTATTCTGTTAACCTTTTTTTGTTTTCCCTGTGTTTTTCTTTTAGCCAGCATCACAATAGATAGATAGATAGATAGATAGATAGATAGATAACTGTGAACGATTTGTAAACTGTCGCTTTCATTTCGGAATTGTCCGTTTGAGAATTTTTAGTGAAGTGGTTTAATAATTTTTTAAACGAGTGCACTCAAACACCCATCCATCCACACACACACGTGAATATATTTATCAGAAAAAAATTAATCTCAGAATTTCTAACAAAATTGTTCTCATTCTGAGATTCGCTTATTTCTTTATCCTGTAAAAATTGCTGCCAATTTACAAACTCCCACGGGTAACCATAAAGCGAGAAAGAAAACAGCGACCCAAAATGTATCAAATAGATTCTTTTCGTCTCCGAATTTCTTTTTTTTTCTTCTTAAGTAACGTTTACTTCTGGTTCCTCCGCCATTTTTTGGCTTCATCTTTGTCTTTTTTTATAAAGTAAATGATTTCCTGAGATAGTGTTACTTTTCTGATGTTCCTCAATAGCACTGCTTCTTAATTTTGAATCAAACAAACAAAAGAAACTTTACTCAATCCATGCAATCAGGAAGTGAGTCCAACCATCTTTCCGCTGTTTTTCCCCTTTGGATAAAAGAGATCAAGTTGGTTGCTCATTAACAATTTTCAAAGAAGATCGTAACTGAGCCAAGATCAGCCATGATTCTTGCCGCTTTCCAGACGATATCAGTTAAACAGACTTATCTGAAGGCTTAGAATAAAGTAATTAGGATATATATATATATATATATATATATATATATTAATGATGTTTTCTATATTTATTAATAAAGAAAGCTCAAAATAAGTGACAGAGTACATATATCTTAGTTACCAAGCACCACTGACTCTGGATCTACGTTATCCTAACACACACACACACACACACACACACACACACACACATATATATATATATATATATGTATATATATATATGTATATATGTTTGTGTGTGTGTGTAAAGTGTGCTATTTCCATAAAGAGAACTCAGTATTGCTGTTAGAGCATATACAGATCTGAGGTTCAATTGCGTAGACACAAAACCAACGGCAATAGCAGGAAAACAGGAAATAAAGAAAAGAAATGTTTGATACATTTTGGGACGATGTTTTCTTTCTCCCACTATGGTTACCCGTAGGCGTTTGTAAATTAGGAAACATTGTGCTAGTAACCCAATTTTTACAGAATAAAGAAAAAGAGAATCTCAGAATGAGAATGATTTTGCCATCAGAAATTCTAAGATAAATATTTTTCTGATTAATTTGGTTTGGTTTGGTTTTATGGCATATCAACCATTGTTGGTTATTTAATGCCAAATCCATTTTTCATGCATTTATACAGTTCTATTTCTGACAATTCAGTTTTGCATAAGTACAGTTTTTTGTTTACACATAGTTAAATGTCAGAACAGTTCTATTTCAAACAATTCGGTTTAGCACAAGTACACAGTCTAGTTCTATTTGACCCATAGATAGGAGCCTATCAGGTGCTACTACTCCGGTAGTGTGGACCTAGGAGCAATTGCAATGAAGCGGTACTCCGAATTCCCCAAAGCTCCAGCATTGCAGGAGCCTCACCATCAGATTGTTTAATGTCACATCAGGACACTCGTTAGAGGAGTCTTACCCTTCAGCAGAGTCGGTGTATTCTGTATTTCTGATTTGTATATATTTTTGTGTGTATGCACGGGAGTGTGTAAGATAGTGTATGTGTGTGTGAATGTGTGTGTGTGTGAGTGTCCGCACGTGTGGGTATGTAATTAAGCATTTAATCTTAACTCATTCAAAAACAGCACATCATAACTATTTTTTTTTTATTAGAGCAGTATACTCGAAATTCTCTGACGGCCATTTCTAACAAGTGACGGCCAGTTTATCGCCGGTCGAATCAAGAGATTTGTTCCTGATTATCGCATAGGCGAGAAAGTAACAATGCTGTTGACCCTGTATCTACGTTTTGAAATCTAGTTTTCTCTTTCTTTCTCTCTCTCTCTCTCTATATATATATATATATATATATATATATATATATATATTGCCTTCAATAAGTTTCCAGACCTTTAAAAATAACACGATTGAATATACCAAGACCAAGTATTTTCATCTAATAATTCAATAAACTAACAGCAGAAATAAAACCTTTGTAAACATAAGAACTACAGTAAAAATCACTTTCTCAATAGTCAGTCAGGTTCAATGTTATTTAAGTTCCTTTTGATACTCCAGCAGGAGTTAGCCATCATTCATTTGTCCAACCATCTCTGGAAGCGCTCTTCCATTGTTTTGATATCTAGATGGAATTGTTCTCCTAGATCATCACTCACATCATCGCAATTATCCGGAAATTTTTCTCGATGGCTTTGTAAAAAATGAACTCATATTAGCGCCCATGTCCTGTAGATTTTTCAACAGCTTTTCCATTAACTGCTTTTAGTTTTCAGCCCTGCGATTGCCTAAGACTTTTTTCACCACGTCAACAAACGATGTCCTAGCGCGTAATTTCAAGTCATTCATTGAATTAACAAATTCACCATCCTTAAGGAGCTTCCGAATGTTATGATGAAACCATTTTCACGATGGTCATCATGTACAATTAAATAGGGGCATTTAACTGGAATGTTTTTTAGTTGGAGTTTCTTTCTAACTGTAAAAACAAAAGCTCTCAATCTGCTTGGTTTCCTTCCATAGTGAAGGGACAAAAGTGATGGGATAAATTTATGAATATCAAACAAAAGGTTTCATTATTTTGATGTCACCTTAATTATCAGGTTTACTAAAGTGTATTACAGATAAAGTTTATCAGTTAATTTGAATTTTGGCAATAAATTGGAAAAGTTTGGTACTTCTGTTTTAAATTCTTTGACTCAAAAACACTTTTTCCCTAATAAGAATAGTTAATTTCAAGTGGCTGACATAAATTGCTTGGCTTAACTTATAATTGATAGATTTCTATGACTTTTATTAACTAAATTTTGGGATTAGCCAATATCGTGAGATGATCTCTCTTTCAAAAAATGAGAAATTACAGTTCAGCCAAAAAGGTTAACTTACCATTAAAAAAACAAATCTAAAGTCGTTTTCAGAATCAGCTCAATCGAATTAGCTAAAAAATGAGTTTTGTTTCTTAGCATCAAAAATCGTGTTGACCAGTGAACTTAATTGGTGTTATTTATTTCTATTATTATTGTTTTATTCCTCAACGTATTAAAAACAATCCTATGTATAAGTTCATATAGAAATCAATTAAAATCAAATATAAATTAAGTGTTGTGTTTTTAATATGCGTTCTTAATTAGTTTTAGTTTCTTCGTATTTAACGGCCTACCAACCTTCACGGGTTATTTAATACCAAATCCGTCCTTAACCCAAGCTATGATCTTATACCTTTCCGAAGAATATTAGTTCGAAAGTAAAAGCTTGATTGGAATTCGTACCAGATTACTATGATGTCGCAGTCCAGCTCTTTAACCACAACACCACGGCGTCTCTTTTTTTTAGTTTATTTAGTCATTCTAATCTAATATATCTTATTACATTAAGACTTAAATACTTGCGCTTGGAAGGTGCGTATTTTTTCTTGTATCAATAATGTAGTTTTCTATACTAATAATGTTGTTTTCTTTATCAATAATTTAGTTTTCTATATCTATAAAGAAAGTGTGTTCAGTATCGATAGAACAACTATATCTAAGTCATAATAGCGTAGACACAGAATCAACGACACTTGAAAACCGTCACTTTCTCGCTTATGCGGTCAACTAAGCAATGTTCTTTCTTCTTTCAATAGTTAGATAATTGAGAAAATGGCAGAAAGAAAGAAAGAAAGAAAGAAAGAATAAGTAGGAAAGAAAGAGTGATTGAAAAAAGAGAAACAGAAAGAGAACATTAAGTGATGCAGACAAGGACGACTAGGATATAAAAAGTAATTAGTTATTAGTGGGTAGAATGTTTGCCAGTGGACCCGGAGACTGAGGTTCAATCCCATTTCGAGTCATACCAAAGACTCAAAAAAAAAAATCGTACTCGATACCTCCTTGCTTAACACTCAGCATAATAAGGTACGTATCAAGAGTAAAATGGAGCATTCCCGGGAAAGGATTAGCGCCCCCCTTACACCTTGGTGTAGTAGCTTATGAAAAGGGAGCCTTTAGTCGCCCTTGACTTCGGTCGCCAATTTTACTTTATATTAATGAGACTTGTTGTGTAATGGCTACCGTCGCTGGAAATGGACTTAGTACCCCGAGTTCAAATCCTGGCTTAAACCGTTTGCATTTCCCTTAGCACTAATACCTTCGGAAAAAGTATGCATCCAGCTATTCTCCGTCCAGTGAGAGACAAATAGTAGGGCAGACTGGGCTCTTTAACCTTTGTATGACAATATCTATATATATATATATATATATATATATGTATTTGTAAGAAAATAATGGAAAAAAATCCGACAGTATGGAGAAAAATTGAGGCGCAAAGTAATCAAAAATGAAGAATTTGTTATGATGGAATGTCAACGTTAAACGTTTCGGTTTTAATGAACTTTCATCAGGAATTTTAGCATGGTGATACCAAGTGTTGATAGATCAACGATGGATGTGTAATAAAATTTAAAAAAAAAACGGAGCAAGAGACTATATATTAAGAAAAATCGCATAACCTTTCAATCATTTAACAAATGTGTTTTTTAAATACTATCACGTGATTGAATTAGACAAGGATTTTAAACAAATGGAACCACTAAGAGATACTGGGGGGTGTCCTCGTGGTGTAATGGTTAAAGCGATGGACTGCAGAATCGTAGTGCGCGAGTTCGTACTCCAATCGCGCTATTACGTTCACTTTCGGGCAAATACCCTTGGGAAAGGTATGAATCCCCTTATCCTCCCAGCTATGGGTTAAATAGTACCACTACTGTTCTTCTAGGAGAATAGCTTCGGCATTAAATAACCTACAAAGGTTGATATGCCATTAAACAAAGAAACCGAAACCGAAACTAAGAGATACCACGGATTAAAAAGAAGTCAAGCAAAGAAAAGAAGAAAGAGAAACGAGAAGGAAAATAAGAAGAAGAAAAAAGGAAAGAAAAGAAAAGAAAGGAAGAATATAAAGAAGAAAAGAGAGAGAGAGAAAGAGAAGAAAAGAAAAGAGGGAGAAAAGGAGAAAGAGAAAAGAGAAAAAAGGGGAGAGGAAAGGAAGGAAAAGAAAAGAAAGGAAAGAAAGAAAGGAAAAGGAAGTAGACCAATGAACATACCACATGTAAATTATTAAATTAGGTTAATTCACACAAATATCGAATGTAAGTAAACTGTTAAGTCTATTAATGAAAATATAGAAAAACTGTTACAGAGGGAGAAAAAACTTTTAAGGCCAAAAAATGATTGTAATAATCAATTCTTCCTCTTCTTCACTTCTCATTGCAGTTCACTCCAGAACAAATTGCTCGAAGACAAATTCGATTAATCAAAATAAGAATGGTAAGTTTTCTGAATACTTTGAAATTCTATAAATTGATATTGGTTGTTTGGTTGGTTGGTTGATTGGTTGTATTTTATAACATATTAACCCTTGTGGGTTACTTAATGCCAAATCCTGCTTATACACGCACATACACACATCATATCACACACATATTAAATATATATGATTTGTAAACGAATTGTTTGTAGGTAGCATTATTTTTAAACGAGTCAGAGTTCATTTGTTTGCACACAGTAAAATGGTTTCAAGTATTGCTATTCAACACTTATAATTCTATTTAATATCATTAATTCGTTTGCTCACTATTAAATGGTTTCAAATACTGTAAATGATTAAATATTTCTACTTGACTCATAGATAGGATCCTAATAGGCACTAGGTCAGAATAGACCTGAGAGTAAGGGCAATGAAGGAGTATTCGAATTTCCCCAAAGCTCCAGGCCTTGATCCTCACCATCAGATGCAGTTTAGTATCATATCCAGGACACTCGATGGTGGAGATGATTATAACTCACTACGGAGATACATTAGAGCAATTACTCCCAGGTTCACTCTGAGCTGGATTGGTAGTACCAGATAGGATCCCTTCCCATGGTCAAATAGAACTCTCTAGCTATTTGACTATCTAACTATTTAACAAAGTGCAATCAAATGACTGATATTAAATTGAATTATTAGAGTTACATAGCGATGCTTGAAACCATTTACGTTTGATGGTGAGTTTCCAGCAATGCTGGAGCTTTGGGGAATGCGGAGTACCCCTTCATTGCCATTGCTCCCAGGTCCACTCTGGCCCGGAGTGGTAGCACCTGATAGGGCCCTATCTATGGGCTAAATAGAACTAACAGCATACTTATGCTAAAATGAATTGAGTAAACGGAATAGCTAGAAATAGAAACGTTTTTGACAATTAAACCGTACTTACACTTAAACTGCGTGCTTATGCTTAACTGAATTATTTCAAATAGAACTGTTTTTCGACATTAAAACTGTATTTACACTTAACTGAATTATTACATATAACTGCTTAAATAGTTTGAAATGGAAATGATTTTGACAATTAAACCGTGTACTTATGCTAAACTGAACTGTTTTCAATAGAAGAGATTATTTACATAAAAATGGATTTGGCGTTAAATAACCTACAATGGTTGATATGCCATAAAACCCAACCCAAACAAAAAACAAAACCATTTACCTGTGTGCAAAATGTAACTATTGGTCTTACTTCTGCAATACTTGGAACAATTTGACTGTGTGCGAATAAATGATTAATAAATAGAATTAATATTAATTAATTAATGATTAATAAAGCGAATTATTCGTGCATACTTGGAACCATTTAACTGTATGCAATTGAATGAATTGTGTTGAATAGAATTATTTGTGTTAAATATTAAAACCATTTAACTGTATGCAATTGAATGAATTGTGTTGAATAGAATTATTTGTGTTAAATATTAAAACCAATTAACTGTATGCAATTGAATGAATTGTGTTGAATAGAATTATTTGTGTTAAATATTAAAACCATTTAACTGTATGCAATTGAATGAATTGTGTTGAATAGAATTATTTGTGTTAAATATTAAAACCATTTAACTGTATGCAATTGAATGAATTGTGTTGAATAGAATTATTTGTGTTAAATATTAAAACCATTTAACTGTATGCAATTGAATGAATTGTGTTGAATAGAATTATTTGTGTTAAATATTAAAACCATTTAACTGTATGCAATTGAATGAATTGTGTTGAATAGAATTATTTGTGTTAAATATTAAAACCATTTAACTGTATGCAATTGAATGAATTGTGTTGAATAGAATTATTTGTGTTAAATATTAAAACCAATTAACTGTATGCAATTGAATGAATTGTGTTGAATAGAATTATTTGTGTTAAATATTAAAACCATTTAACTGTATGCAATTGAATGAATTGTGTTGAATAGAATTATTTGTGTTAAATATTAAAACCATTTAACTGTATGCAATTGAATGAATTGTGTTGAATAGAATTATTTGTGTTAAATATTAAAACCATTTAACTGTATGCAATTGAATGAATTGTGTTGAATAGAATTATTTGTGTTAAATATTAAAACCATTTAACTGTATGCAATTGAATGAATTGTGTTGAATAGAATTATTTGTGTTAAATATTAAAACCATTTAACTGTATGCAATTGAATGAATTGTGTTGAATAGAATTATTTGTGTTAAATATTAAAACCATTTAACTGTATGCAATTGAATGAATTGTGTTGAATAGAATTATTTGTGTTAAATATTAAAACCATTTAACTGTATGCAATTGAATGAATTGTGTTGAATAGAATTATTTGTGTTAAATATTAAAACCATTTAACTGTATGCAATTGAATGAATTGTGTTGAATAGAATTATTTGTGTTAAATATTAAAACCAATTAACTGTATGCAATTGAATGAATTGTGTTGAATAGAATTATTTGTGTTAAATATTAAAACCATTTAACTGTATGCAATTGAATGAATTGTGTTGAATAGAATTATTTGTGTTAAATATTAAAACCATTTAACTGTATGCAATTGAATGAATTGTGTTGAATAGAATTATTTGTGTTAAATATTAAAACCATTTAACTGTATGCAATTGAATGAATTGTGTTGAATAGAATTATTTGTGTTAAATATTAAAACCATTTAACTGTATGCAATTGAATGAATTGTGTTGAATAGAATTATTTGTGTTAAATATTAAAACCATTTAACTGTATGCAATTGAATGAATTGTGTTGAATAGAATTATTTGTGTTAAATATTAAAACCATTTAACTGTATGCAATTGAATGAATTGTGTTGAATAGAATTATTTGTGTTAAATATTAAAACCAATTAACTGTATGCAATTGAATGAATTGTGTTGAATAGAATTATTTGTGTTAAATATTAAAACCATTTAACTGTATGCAATTGAATGAATTGTGTTGAATAGAATTATTTGTGTTAAATATTAAAACCATTTAACTGTATGCAATTGAATGAATTGTGTTGAATAGAATTATTTGTGTTAAATATTAAAACCATTTAAGTGTATGCAATTGAATGAATTGTGTTGAATAGAATTATTTGTGTTAAATATTAAAACCATTTAACTGTATGCAATTGAATGAATTGTGTTGAATAGAATTATTTGTGTTAAATATTAAAACCATTTAACTGTATGCAATTGAATGAATTGTGTTGAATAGAATTATTTGTGTTAAATATTAAAACCATTTAACTGTATGCAATTGAATGAATTGTGTTGAATAGAATTATTTGTGTTAAATATTAAAACCATTTAACTGCGCACAAAAAAAAACAAACTATTAGTGCGTGTAATACTAGAAACCACTTAAATGTATGCAAACAAATGATTAATATTAAATAGAATTATTAGTGTTTGATCGAAATACTTGAAACCATTTAACTGTGTACAAACAAATGAGCTCAGGCTCATTTAAAAAATGTTATCAACAAACTATTTGTTAACTAATAATATATATATATATATATATATATATATATATATATATATATATATATATATATATATATATATATATATATATATATATATATATGTCTGTGTGTGTGTGTGTGATGGACTCTCTCGTCGATTTCTATGTATGAGTGTCTAAAAGCAAAATCAGTTCGAATGTTTATGGTGATTGTGAGATTTCAGTCCAGCTTGTGATTTGCAGACAAGACCACAAATGGAGCAGGAGTGAGGGGTGTCGGAAAGAAATGATGGTTGGGTCGAACACACCCTTGTCACTGATCTTGCTACCTTTAATTTCTCAATAAGATTTACTTCAAAATCCCTTATTCCATTCCGAATGGTGGCTCTCCATTTACTCCTGTCTAGTGCCAGTCCTCAAAGCTTCCAATATATATATATATATATATATATATATATAAGCATGTTTGATTAGATAATAAAGACTCATTTTGTCTATAAAATTTTATTAAGATCCTTTCAAGTTTCCTGATAAGTGTCTTGGTTTCAGATTGGAGTTGGTGAATGAATTTACCAAAATTGTTCCGAGCGCTTTCGACCTTTCATACGCCATCATCAGAGGTTGCTTGCTTGTGTAAAGAGTTTTTTTTAAAGAGTTTTGAAAGTGCTCGGGACAATTTTGGTGAATTCATCAACCAATTCCAACCTGAAACCAAGACTCTTATCAGGAAACTTGAAAGGATCTTAATAAAAGTATATAGACAAAATGTTTCTTTATTATTTAATCAAACATGCTTAAATGAAAGAGTGCTGCCTAACTACACATATATGTATATACAAAAAGGATTTGTTATTACATTGAATACATGCAAGACCCTTCCCATCATCATCTTGTCGTGCCATCGGCACGGATATCCCTGACCCACTCTCGCCACCTCTCCCTATCGTTCATCGCTTCCGGCTTGTCCTCAGGGCTACACCCTGTATCCCCACAGAGCTGCTGCATGTAGGTTCGAGCTGGTCGCCCTGCTTTTGCTCGGCCATGTGAAGGGGTCCAAAGTAGTACATCACTTATTAGCTCGTCCCTACTTAGTTTATTAACTTTTATTCAGATTCATTTCGTTATCATTCCTCAGACACAAGATAATTCTGCTTGACCAGTTAATGGCATAATCAAAGTATGTCGTCCATGTCTTAGCTCAATTGGCTGGGACTGTAAATACGACGACTGCATCTCTGCTAAGGGGTTAGAAATGAGTGTTCTTGATATAACACAAAACCGTGTCCCGCTCGAGGATAAGAATAAAGAGAGAATAGATACTATACTTTTTTTCTTTTGTTCTAGTCGCCTTTGAAATATTCTATAGACTGCCCAGTCCGCTGGGGCTGTAGAATTCGCCGACTCCATTTCTGTAAAGGGATATGATCACCCCAACCCAAACAAGTGTCCTGGATATGGATACTAAACTGACAAGACGCAACAGGATGTTAGAGACGAAACCATTTATCAGATAATAAGCGAATGCAGCAAACTTGCGCAAAAGGTGTATAAGCCTAGACACGACTGAGTGGGAAAGGTGATCCACTTGGAATTGTGCAAGAAATTTTAATTTGACTATTATACCAAATGGTATATACACAAACCAGAATCCATCCTGGAGAATGAGATGCATAAAATTCATAGGGATACAAACAGATCACTTTATCCCGGCCAGAAGTCCAGACCTAACGATGTTTAACAAAAAAAAGAGAACCTACCGAATAGTGGACTTTAACATTCCGGCGAGCCACAAAGGAAATGTCAACAAAAACAAAAAGAGAGACAAGTACTTGGACCTTGCTAGAGAACTAAAAAAACTATCTTTCTCTTCGTATATTTCTTTTTCTTTTGCCTTTTTTCTTTTTTGCTTTCAATCTCTTTTCATCTGTAATATTTTAGTGTACTGGCCTTTGGCCTTTTTCTCCCCTTTCTCTTCTCAGAAAATTTTCTTTGTGTCGTATAATTTTGCTTTTTTTTTTCTAGAATGGATCTTTGGGTATCGAAGTAGAGGGTGGATTGGGCAGTCCCCTGATGGAAGGATCAATATTGCAGCTATAAACGAAGGTGCTGCGGCAAGGCAAGGTAAACAGACAGATAATGCAAATGTTTTCGATCATCATAAAGAGAAAAATTTCTTAGATATTTTAAAAATTGTTTTAAAAAGAATTGATATGTTATAAGAGAAGCAACGAAAATGAACTGGTGATATAGCATATCCAATCGTTCAATGAACACACACACACACACACACATATATATATATATATATATATATATATATTAAAGAAATTATTGCTCTGTGATGTTAGTCCCATTGAGCTCTTTACCAGGAAAATTTTAAATGTTCTAGTGGAATGAATTTTTCCTGACGGAATTATTCCCGACTCCGGTTTATCTGGACTGAATATATATATATATATATATATATATATATATACTGAACATGAGTGATAAGACAAATAGAAATATTTCCTTTGCGTGATTAACTTTTTGATTGTTCTCAACTTGTTTCGGCTTTAGGTCATCAGTAGGAGTAAAAAAGAATTTGATAGTTTTTTTTAATTGTTTTAAAAAGAAATTATATGTTATAAGGGAAACAACGAAGAATGAACTAGTGACATAGCATATCCAATCGTTCAACGAACTCACACACACACACACACAAATATATATATATATATATATATATATATATATCCCTTCGCATGAACAGGATGTGACACAAGGTCAATGTTTAAATGGAGTTTTACTGATTTGAATTCAGCGTTTTCCTCCTCCTAGAACGGCTGCCACACCAAGGTTAAAGTTCACAGTCTGACCTACTATTTACCCATAGTTAGAGAGAGAATATTTATAGGCAAACTTTTCCCTGGGGTATTAGCACTATGTGAAATGCAAATAGGCACGTCCAGGATTTAAACTCGGGTCCATTTCCATTCACTATTTCCTGTAATTTTGAGACAGAAATCAACCCAAAATGTTGTTCACAACTTGTAAATTAATCTGTCTTAAAAAGTGATATCCAAAGCAAATAACGGAATAGAACCATACAATGACCATAACACTCCCATTAATGTCACTCACTTTCTAAACTTCTCTTTCTCTTAATTCATGTATGATTGAATAATCAATTTCTACATCCTGAGCGTCTTTTATGGTAATTTACCAAGCTTTTGCTTAGATGTAGCACAAGGCTGCATGAATTGGGCACCCAATGAGAATCGAACTCACTCGTGTAGGTTTGCTAGTCTACCTTGCTAACCATTACACCACCTGAGGTGTCCCTTCTTTGTTTACCTTATGATGAGTATTCCTAAAAGTGTTTCAGTAAATTCTACTGAGTCATTTTAGATGAGACTGCAAACAAAATTCGTCCAAAAAGACACCAAATGTGACGGTATATTGTACTATATTGTCTTGACCAGCGATAAACCCAGCGGATGTAGTTGACAAATGTAGTTGACAGATGAAATCAACAAAGTGACTACCGGAAAACAAGCAATGCGTGGGTATAAACCATGACCAATGGAGCACCAGCAATGTGTGGGTGTTAGCCTTTACCAATGAAAAACAAGGATTGCGTGGGTAAAGAGGCGTGGTCATGTGTGTTGCGTGGAAGTTTTAAGATAAAATGTCTAAAATTGTGGCTGAAGTCAGTTCCCGCTGGCTCTTCCTACTCCCGACAGTTCTTTTGTGTGTGCGAACTCTCTCCAACTGCTCTCCTACTTCACACAAGAGTCACCATCGAAGAATAAAAATATAAGATTATATTTTTATAAATACAAGTTCCTCGTTTGTCAAGATCCAGCGGTACTGTACAATATGTGTGCTTCTTTAACCTAGATTCCTCCTTCTGAATTGATAAGTATTTGTCTTGCAAAATAGACATTTTCTGTTCTGTATTTTTTAATTAGAAAAATCCAAATATATATTTTTTATTCACACAGGTGGAATCCATGTTGGGGATCAGTTGATGATGGCTGACAATATCAAGCTAATTGATGTCACTTTGACTCAAGCGGAAAATGTCTTGGATCTTGCTGAGAAGAAAACTGGGGTGAGTGGAATATTCAAACAAATTCTTGTGTTAACAAGATCAAAAGAATACTTAGAAGTTCGTAAACAATTGAATGGTAAGATATTAATTTCAATAACCCAAATTAGAATTTTGTTCGCTTTGTTATGTGATACAAGATAATCAAAACTATCAAAGTTTAACAGAGAAAGGAAAATATTATTATGTCAAACTTACCTTAGCGCACCCGGAAATTTTCCTTTGTGATTAGTTTGTATTGAATAATTACATAATGGGAGTCTCGAAGGTTCTTATATATATATATATATATATATATATATATATATATATATATATATATATATATAAGATATTATTCGATCCAGTAAATCTGGAGTAGGGAATAATTCCAATCAGGACCAAGAAAATATTCAAAAATAGAATATTAAGTTTAAATAATCTTTGTAAAGAGCTTGATGTAAATAAAATCCACAAAGCAAATAATTTCTCTTAAAAAACAACAACAATCGGTCACATTAAGATGATATATATATATATATATATATATATATATATGTGTGTGTGTGTATATATATATATATATATATAGTCTTCCTAAAGCTCATAAACCTGGAATTTCTCTTCGGCCAATTATATATGGCACTGAATCCGTGCTCCTTAACATCGCAAAATCTTTAAGCAAAATGTTTTCCCCTCTCCTAGACACGATGAACAATTCCCACATCAAAAACTTCGGTGATTTATTCAATAAAATCAATGATTTAAACATGGAAAGTAAATCTCTCACCAGTCTCGGCATAAAATCATTATACAATATTTCAGTTAAGAAATGTATCGGACGATTTGAAATTTACCACAAGAAAACAAACATTACACTACCTTTACCCGTTACTAAAAATAATTGAAATGTGTACATTAAGCTCAAAACATTGTTTTTTTCGATATAATGATATCTTAAAAAACCATATTTACCAACCCCTCCGCTCGGGGAGGATATGACACGAAGTCAATTTTTTAAGCGGAGTTTAACAGGTTTGAATTCAGAGTTTTCCTTCTCCTAGACTAGTTGCCTCACCAAGGCTGAAGAATTCAGTCTGCCCTACTATTTACGCATAGCTGGAGGGAGAATAATTGGATTCATACCTTTCCCAAGGGTATTAGTGCTATGTGAAATGCAATCAGCCGAGTCGAGGTTTTATGTCCATTTCCTACGACGATAACCATTACATCAGGTGCCCGTGGTGTAATGGTTATCGTCGTTGGAAATGGACGAGACTGATTGCATTTTACATAGCACTAATACCCTTGGGAAAGGTATGAATCCAATTATTCTCCCTCCAGCTATAGGTAAATAGTAGGAAAAAGACTGGTTCTTCAGCCTTGGCGAGGCAACTAGTCTAGGAGAAGGAAAACTCTGAATTCAAACCTGTCAAACTCCGCTTAAAAATTGACCTTGTGTCATATCCTGCCCGAGCGGAGGGGTTGGGTAAATAGGATTACACCACGGGCACCTCCAAAATAATAATGATATCTTAATAAACAAAAATCTGGTTTACTCAAGGGTTTGCCACTTAGTGGGTTCCTTGCATGTTTCTTGCTTGAATTTCTTAAATCTGACCCCTTTAATTTTATAACAGCAATATCTTCTAACTATTCCACTAATATAGATGATAGATTACTTATATATTCACGGAATAGTGTCTTAAGAATTACGGATAGATGAAGCAATACTGAACCAACTATATACGAGGATCCTTAAATTAGCTTCCAGACTTTTTTCATATGGGCACTTTTATTGATAGTACACATATGAAACTCTAGTCCCCTTCGAAGTAATCTCCTACGGCTGCAATGCACTTGTTGTACCGTTCCAAAAACATCTGGAAGGCCCCATAGAAGTCCTCTTGTGTGAGCGTGTCAGTGACCTTCGTCACAGCCTCTGTCATCTCCTCAATTGTCTCATAACGACAGCCTCTGAGGTTAGGGAATGACCAAAAGTCACAGGGACCAACGTCTGGACTATTGGGAGGCTGAGGAACTATCTTGATTCCCACCTTGGTCAAATAGTCTGTGACAAGGATAGAGTTATGGACTGGTGCATTGTCCTGGTGAAAATGCCACTGACCCGATTTGAAGAGTGCTGGTCTCTTCCGACGGAATCTCTTCCTGGACTCCCTTAAAATCTCAACATAGTAACCCTAACCCTAACCCTTTGGCCAATCAACTGTGGTGTATTGACTTCCTTACTCCTCCCATACCTCTCATCATCCCTCACAGTCTCCCTGCCTTCCTTGAATCTCTTATGCCACTTAAAAACTGATGCTCGATTCATGCAAGATGCTCCAAAAGCAGTCTGAAGCATTCCATACGTTTCACTGGCATTTTTTCCAAGCTTAAAACAGAATTTTATTGCATATCGTTTTTCTAAAGCGTCCTCACGTCCAGATTGCATTTTTGAAATTCACCAGCTGTGACAATCAGGCTTTAGTAGGGTGTATTCCAATTGCTGCTGTAGCTGTTCATTTAAACCTGAAATCATAAAAAATTGTCAGTCATCTCATAAGATGTATTGCAATAAGATAGTGAATTTTCAAGAGTCTACAACAATTTTAAATGACTGTACAAAAAAAGTCAGGAAACCTATCGAATGCACCACTTATATTACTTATGAACAAGAAACTAACAACACTTAACCTTTCTTGGACATTCTACTAATAAATAATAACAATAAACTAGATTGCCTAGTCGGTTATGGCTGCAGAATACACCGACTGCTTCTCTGCAGAGGGGTGATATCTCCAACGAGTGTCCTAGACATGACACTAAACAATCTGATGGTGAGGTTCCAGTGATGCTGGAGCTTTGGGGAATGCAGAGTACCACTTCATTGCTATCGCTTCCAGGTCCACACAGGTTCGGAGTGGTAGCACCTGATAGGGTCCTATCTATGGCTTAAATAGAACTAAACAGTGTACTTATGCTAAACTGAATTGTTTGAAATAGAACTGTTTTGATGTTGAAACTGTGAACCAATGCAAAAATGAATTCTCTGAAATAGAACTGTTTTGACATTTAACTGAACTGTTTTGGCATTTAACTGTTTGTAAGTAAAAACTATACTTGTACTAAACTAAATTGTTTGAAATTTGATTCGGTGTTAAATGAACCTAAAAGGGTTGATACGCCGTAAAACCAACCAACCAACCAACTAACCAACCAATTAGAATTTATAAATGAACATATACATTTTTATTTATATCAGAACACCAAAATAAAGAAAAGAATAATCAAAGGCTTTTTTTTTTACCTTGGATGTTTTATGATTTGCACCATCAAATTTTTAAATGATGAATTTGGTTCAATAGAAATTTCTTTTATGCAACTTCAACATCCTAAAATAAAAGCTCTCGCCCAAATTACAAATGTTCTCCAAAAATTCAAAAACAATAATTTTTCGAATAATAATTCATTACATAAATATATTATTTTACCCAACAATTCAGACTCAAACAATAAAAAAAACTTGAACAACCTTGGAATTAAAACAGTCACTAACACTTCAAAGACAATTAAGAATTTAATTAATAATAAAAATAACAATATCCCCATCAAATCCAGAGCAGATGAGTATGAAATTCCATTCCTGGATTGAAATATAAAAAAAGTAGATATGTGGGTGAATCAGGGCGTTCTATTAAAAAAAACAAAAACAAATTTACGAACACAATGAAGACATAAAAAAAAGAAACCTAAATAACGGTTTCGTCAAACGTAATTTTGAAACTTATCACAGCTTTTATTTTAAAGATTTCAAGATGTAAGTTTATATAAATGATAAAAAAAAACCCCAAAATTGTTGAATCTAGTATAATTCTAAATCACATTCTATCAAAAAGAAGTCCGTTTTTTTTTCAAATTGTCTTCTTGTTTGGTCTGATTCGTGCTGAAAAGTTTAAAACCTCTTATTTAAAATAATTTAGCTTTACCGTTTATGAAAAATGTTGATTAAACAACGTTTTTCATGATTTTAAAGTCCTGAAGAAGGTAATTAAAACCAAAGTATTTAACTTTGACTTTCATTATAAATTCATCAAATTTGGATTATTTTGGGTTTTTTTCTACCTTCTTCATAGATGGATAGATAGATAGATAGATCAGACAGAGAATTGGAAAGAAGGCTAACATTGATAAAGACGGATATATATGTTATGGAATGCTTAAAATAAGTAAATATGAACTAAATAATATAAATATTAGCATAGAGAGATAGATAGACAGATACGTATTTTTAAAAAATAGATTTTATAACGCTAATTACGTATATCACTCAAATTTAAAATGGAACGCTACCAACGGAAATAGAAAATTTTATAATTTTTGCATTTTCTTCGCTTCATTTAACAACTCACACATCTTGATGAAGTTCAAAAACCAAAACATTGGCAAACAAAATTAATTAATTAAATCATCCTTTAAAAATATTGTTATTTCATTCGTAAATTTTCTTATATAGTAATCCACAGCCAGACTGTTTCGTTTTATCACAACTCTTCAGTGTGGCTAGTCACGCGAGATTCTCGAAGCTGGGATCGAAACCCGGTTGACTCATACGCCAATCCAAGATTCTACAACACCTCCGCACGAGCAGGATGCGACACAAGGTCAATTCTTGAGCGATTTGATTTCAGAATTTTCTTTCTCCAAGATCTGCTGCCATACAAGTTTAAGGAACCCAGACTGCCCAACTATTTACTCATAGCTGAAGGGAGAATAGTTGGATTCATAGGGAACATGGTACAATGGTCTTTCGTTGCACCACCCGTTTCCGACTATCGATTTCGCACTTTACTTCTTCAAACTGGTATGATAGCTGTTTAATTCGTTGACGGAGGAAAACGCTATTTTATTAAGAGAGGCGGTTTCCGGTTGGGTTGGGTTGGTTGGATTTTATAGCATATCAACCCTTGTAAGTTATTAAACGTCAAATCGTGTTCACCTATATATTAAACATATGACTTGTAAACGAATAGTTCGTAGGTAAAGTTTTAAACAAGCCAGAACTCATTTGTTTGCACATCGTTATATGTACTCCTATGAACCCCCACATATGGCCGAGCAAAAGCAAGACGACCAGCTCGAACATACATACAGCAGCTATGTGAGGATACGGGATGTAGCCCTGAAAACCTGCCAGAGGCGAGAGAGGGCCTGGGATATCCGTGCTAGCGGCATGACATCATGATGATGATGATGAATGATATGTTTTCGAGTATTGCTATCTAATACTAACAATTCAATTTAACATCAGTCATTTGTTTGCTCGCAGTTAAATGGTCATCCATATATGATTTGTAAGTGAGTAGTTTGAAGGTAATTTTATTTTCAAATAAGTTAGAGCTAATTTTTTACACACTATTAAATGGTTTCAAGTATTGCTATCTAACACTAATAGTTCTTTTTAATATTAATCATTTGTTTACATACAATGAAGTAGTCTCAACTATTGCTAACACTAAGAATTTTATTTTCACACTGATTCTGTGCGTAATAATTCAATTTTGCGCACAGTTAATGATATCAAGTATTGCTATTTAAGTTGGTTGGGTGTTGTTTGGGTTTTATGGCATACCAACCTATGTAGGTTATTTAACGTCCAATCCATTTTTATGCTAATAGTCAGTTCTATTTTTAAAAATTCAGTTTAGCATGAATACACAGTTTAATTGTCAAAAACATTCCTTTTTCAAGCTATTCAGTTTATTCAAACAGTTCTAATTCAGCTAATTCAGTTTAGTATAAATATAGATTTTGTTTATACACAGTTGAATGTAAAAAAAAAAAAAATTTCAAACAATTCAGTTTAGCATAAGTACACAGTATAAATGTAAGTACACAGTTTAATTGTCAAAAACATTTCTATTTCAAGCTATTCAGTTCAGTCAAACAGTTCTAATTCAAACAATTCAGTTTAACATAAGTATGCAGTTAGTTCTATTTAACCAAGAGTGGACCTGGGAGCAATGAAAATGAAGGGGTGCTCCAGATTCCCCAAAGCCCCAGCATCACTGGAACCTCACCATCAGATTGTTTAGTGTCATATCCAGGACACTCATAGAGGCGGGGTCTTACCTCGGTATATTGGCAAACAAATTGGCAAACAAAAGTCGGTATATTCTACAGCCCCAGCCAATTGGGCAATGCTATTTAAAACTAACAATTCAATTAAACATCAGTTAATTGTTTTCACAATGTTAAAAAGTCGAACAGTTTTATTTGACCCAGAGATGGGACCCTACCCGGAGTTGTTCCACTCCTGGTCAGAGTGGACCATTGAGTAATAGCAATAAAGTGATACTCCTCATTTCCCAGAGCTCCAGGACTGGAGCCTCACTATCAGATGCAGTTTAGGGTGTGGTCTTAATCCTCGGGAGACGTGCAATCGGGATATTCTACAGCCCACCCCACGCCCACCCGCCCTCGCCGAACTGACTGGGCCAGCAGTTTCAGAGAACACCAAATTACACGACTTAACTCGACGATGTCCCGCGACCAACTGTCACTTTAAAAAAATCTTCTTAAGTTTCAAGTCTGACTGCTTCTAGTCCCTAAAAGAAAGTTCCTGTCATTGACCTTTTGACTTCTCCCTGTTGCTAAGGTCATTCGTGGCAACTACATTACAATAGAAATAAGTTCTAAATTATGTTACGACTTTATTCTAATTATTATTCTTTTCTTCACCAGGAACTTGTTAAATTCATTGTGGCAGTGGCACCGCCGAAATTCTATGAGGAGGAAGCGTAAGTAACAATTGTATTCATATTTATATCTTCATCACACACATATATAAAGAGAGAGAGAGAGAGAGAGAGAGAGAGAGAGAGAGAGAGAGAGAGAGAGAGAGAGATTTATATGGTAGTTATTCACGATTTTTGCACTATGACACGGATTTCATGAAACAAAACACCGCAATCATTTTTAAATGATTCTGCAGGTGCTTGCGCCAAAGACGCAAAAAAAAGCTTAAAAATAAACGTACTCCCATAAGGTTATTAATTTTTTTTAAGTCGTTCCATATATATATATATATATATATATACGAGGAGAAAAATTGAAAAACAAAGTAATCCAAATTGAAGAATTTAATATGAACAAAAGTCGACGTTATAACGTTTCGGTTTCAATAAACCATCATCAGGACTTAAAAAAGATGTTATCGAGTGTCTTTAGATTAACGATCGATATTTAATGAAATACAAAAGAAAGATTATATATACAGAGCGCCAGCCTTTCTCTATATACATAATCTCCTCCCTAGTTTTGTATTTCATTAAACATCTATTCACATAGATTTTCTTAGAGTTTAACATATACGAAGATCGGCTGAGAAGTTCACATGCTGACCAAGATACTGTCTTGGAATGTGACCAAATGAGGTTTGTTTTTCAATAGAGTTTTCCTTTGCGGTCTAACATACTTCTTCCATCGGTTTTACAATCCCATTGTTTAAAAAGTAGTCATCTACTGCAGTTTGTCATATGAAGTTTTTAGTTCACTTTCGTATGGTTCGCTATTTTTACCATTCCCAATGGGTGTTGTACGCCTGGAATTTGTCAACGGCGAATAACGTTCCACAGGACACACACATAACGATTTCCACAGGACATACACATAACGTGTTTCACAGGACACACACATAACGTTTTCGAAAGGACATACACATAACGTTTTCCACAGGACATACACATAACGTGCTTCACAAGACACACACATAGCGTTTCCTCAGGGCACACACATAATGTGTTCCACAGGATACACGCATAACGTGTTCCACAGAATACACACATAACGTGTTCCATAGAAAAAACACAAAATAATACACCAGATGCAACCGACGGCTGCACAAAGCCAACTGAATTTGCAAGTATTAACACTTTAAATAATTAAATCTTGGATGCTTGTGTGGTATAATGGTTTGCTTGTTAAGCTGGTAGTTAGTGAGTTGACGTTTCATTTGGTCCTCCATTTTTCTGGCATTGCGTCACAAGTAAACAAAGCTTGGTAAATAACTAAATAATTAAACCTTTCATTGTAGATATTGCGTGACTTATAGAAAACGAATAATGTTCTTCAATAAGCGACCTAATAATTAAACAATTAACTCTAGGACTGGCTCAAGGGCTGACAGTTGTACTTTAAAGGAGGCGAGTTCCATGTCACAAAGCTAATGATTCATTATTTTAAAAGATTGGTTGGTTAGTTGTTGTTTTATACCATATCGATACGTGTGTGTATTTAATGCCAAATCCTTCATATATATATATATATATATATATATATATATTAAAATAGGTAGGTCCACAAAGAGATTTGTATTTTTTTAAATTTATTTATTTTGTTCTTACATACGTGTTATATATGTGTATGTTTCCAGCTTGTTGCTTTCGTCAGAGAACTCATATGGCATAAGGCCTTGTTAATGAGGTACTCAGTGAGACTTGAACTCACTCTTGTTCGCAATTTGGACCAACAACAAACAATTTTTATATAAATAAATAAATATATATATATGATTTATAGAATTATTTTTAAACAAATTAGATCTTTTTTGTTTGCACATCTTAAATGGTTCCAAGTATTGCTACTAATCATGAGTTTTTCTGTTTGTTCAGTTATTCTGTTTATTCTGTTATTCTGTTTATTACGAACAATCTGCACACAGCTGTATGGTTTCAAATAAATAATAATAATAATAATAATAATCCTTAGTAAATGATTGAACACTTCTATTTAACCCATAGATGGTACCCTAACAGGTCATACCACTCCGGGCAGAATTGACATGGAAGTAATGTCAATAAAGGGGTACTCTACATTCCTGAAACTCCATCATCAAATGTAGTTTAATGTCAAACCCAAAACACTGAGTTTAGTTTTTCTAAACGCGTGTGACCTTCAGCCACCGCCTTCGAGATAAGAAAAAATGGTAAGGTATTTGTTTACCACCGGAACAATTTGAAGAATACGGTTGGGACAATCGTATAGGTGCTAGAGCTTGACATGACCAGCCGACTGATCGGATCGGGCCTCTTTGAACACCCGTCGAGCCGAATAAGGACAAAAGTGGAGTGTTGCAAGACACGTGACTAGTTTGGTTGCTGGGTCACAGACTGTCCAACCCTAGTCAATAGAGCGACATTGTTTTTGTAGATTTGTGTGATTATAAACTCAACAACGAATGCAGGTTATTAGAAAATAACGGTTTAGATAATTTATATTATTAGTAAGATATAAAAAAAGTTGTCGACTGGAGTCGAGAGCGACCCGAGGGCCTCTTTTCATTTGCTACTACGCCGAGAGTTAGGGGAGAGTACTACTCCTTTCGCTGGATTGCTCCACTTTACCCTTGATACGTACCTTATAATGCTGAGTGTTAAGCAAGGAAGTATCAAGTACCATTTTTGAGTCTTTGATATGACTCGACCTGGAATTGAACCCTGGTCTCCAGGTCCATTGGCGAACCAATGTAAAAAATAATAAATAGTGAACATACCTTATTTTTTTGATACGCTTCAGAAACGTAATTGGAGGGAATAATATGTACAAAAAAGAAATCCTTTGCTCTTTATCACAGATTTTATATGTAACTAATTATATAAGTAAAGTAAAGTAAAGTTGGCGACCATAGTCGAGGGTGACCCGAAGGCTCCCTTTTCGATAGCTACTACACCAAGGTGTAGGGAAGGGCGCTACTCCTTTCTCAGGATTTCTCCACTTTACCCTTGATCCGTACTTTGTAATGCTGAGTGTTAAGCAAGGAGGCATCAAGTACCATTTTTAAAGTCTTTGGTATGACTCGACCTGGGATTGAACCCAGGTCTCCTGGGCCATTGGCGAACACTCTAACCATTATGCCAATTATATAAAACAGTTTTTATATGTAAATGTGGATATATAACAGATTTTTATAGGTAGCTGTTTATATATAACTGTTATATGTAAGTGAAAAATAAAGTTGATGACCGTAGTCGAGATCGACTAGAAGGCTCCCGAGGGCGATGCTCATTTCCCAGTATTGCTCCACTTTGCCCTTGATACGTACCTTATAATACTGAGTGTTAAGCAGGGAAATATATCATAGCCAGATATGAATACGTGAAATGGACATATTCATACCGGTATGCAAAACATTCATAATGTTCGTATATATAACATGTACATAGGATCTCAAAACACGAAAAACATTACGACTTCTTAGAACAGGTACGAAACTTTTTATTACCTTTGAGTTTAAAGGCTCTTTGACATAAGGAGAGAGATACACATTCTTTCTATTCTGGCTTTTTCATCTGCCCCTCCCCCAACACGGGTGGCACCCGCCACAAAGGCCACTGGCCTGGCTTCGGCGAGCTAGCGAAAGTCAACCGTCTTCTCCCGAGGCATGACTCAACTCAACTCACTGACTTTTTCAAAATTCCCAAAATCCTCCGCGCGCGCGCTTCCGGTGCATGACGTCATTCACATCCACTGGTCAACCTTTCAATCGGATTTTTATTTTGACATCTATGACCGACACATCCTCCCTGCGCGTGCGTTAATACCTGTACTCAAGTTTGCACCTAACTAACCCATGTGCTGAGCCGAAAGGTTCGCAGCCTAACTAAACCCAAAGGCATAAAACGAAATCCCAAGGCCAATATATTACAGAAATATCAAGAACCATTTTTGAGGCATTGGTATGACTCGACCTGGAATTGAACCCCGGTCTCCAGAACTATTGGCGAATACTCTACCCCATAGACCAGTGTAAAATGTAATAAATAGCAAACATACCTAATTTTTTTAATACGCTTCAGAAACGTAATTGAAGATAATAATATGTATAAAAAAGAAATCCTTTGCTCTTTATCACAGATTTTTTTATGTAACTGTTTATATAAAACAGTTTTTATATGTAACTGCTTATATAAAACAGTTTTTATATGTAACTGCTTATATAAAAGTTTTTATATGTAACTGTTTATATAAAACAGTTTTTATATGTAAATGTGTATATATAACTGCTTTTTATATGCAGCTGTTTATATAGAACTGTTATATGTAAGTTCAATATTGCTCGCAACATTCTAGTGTGATTGCCGTCTAACTTCTTCTCCAGCCGTTTAGTTAGCGTCCAAGTAGTGCATCCATACAGCAGTATCGACACGACCGCTGCCTGGAAGAAACTGCGTTTCATTTTATCGGTCCTCGCAAGGCACCAACTATACAGCCACCTGCCCCCCATCACGAAAACTATACAAGTTAGACGAACCAGACACGCAGGACACTGCTGGAGAAGCAGGGACGAGCTCATAAGTGATGTACTCCTCTGGACCCCCACATATGGCCGACCAAAAGCAAGACGACCAGCTCGAACATACATACAGCAGCTATGTGAGGATATGGGATGTAGTCCTGTAGACCTGCCGGAGGTGATGAACGATTGGGAGAAGTGGCGAGAGAGGGTCAAGGATATCCGTGCTCGCGGCACGACATGATAATGATATGTAAGTAAAAAAAGTTGACGACCATAGTCGAGGGCAACCAGAAGATTCCTTTTTCAATAGCTACTACACCGAAGTGTAGTGGAGGGCGATGCTCGTTTCCCGGTATTGCTCCACTTTACCCTTGATACGAACCTAATATTGCTGAGTATAAGCAAGTAGGTATCAAGTACCATTTTAAAAGTCTTTAGTATGACGCGACCGAGGATTGAACCCAGGTCTCCTAGACCATTCGCGAACACTCTACCCACTAGACCAATTAACCAGTAATAATTTGTGAATGTAACTATTTATATATAAGTGGGTTAAGTGTTTTTGAATTGATACCAACATTTCAGAATTATTTCAGGCGTCTTTGCGAAACTTATCGTCGAAGAAAATTGAATCGGAGACCAGAGTTCAAATGCTGGGTGAGACTGTGTGTTTCACTTCACACTAATGTCCTGGGGAAAAGTATAAAACAACCAGTTTTCTTTTCGGATATTGGTTGAATAATAGGATAGAAAGGGTTCTTTAGTCTTAGTTAGGTCACCAGTGTAGATTTGGTTTAGTTTGGTTTGGTATGGCTTGGTTTTATGGCATATCAACTATAGTAGGTTATTTAATGGCAAACCCATTTTTATACATAAAAACAGTTCTGTTTCAAACAATTCAATTTAGTATAGGTACAGGTTTTTGTTTAAACACAGTTAAATATAAAAACAGCTTTATTTCAAACAAATCGGTTTAGCATAAGTTTGCAGTTTAAATATAAAAACAGCTCTATTTCAAACAATTCAATTTAACACAAGCACACAGTTTAGATCTGTTTGACCCATAGATAGGATCCTATCAGGTGCTAGCACTCCCGTTCAGAGTGGACCTGGGAGCGATGACTGTAAAGGTGTACTCCGCATCCCCACAAAGCTCCAGGATTACTTGAGCCTCACCATCAGATTGTTTGTATCATATCCAGGATACTCGTTGGGGGAGTCTTACCCCTCTGCAGAGAAGAAGTCTGTGTATTCTATAACCCCAGCCAACAAGGCCTACCAGTATAGGAGAAGGAACACACTGAATTAAAACAAGCAGTATTCTGTTTAAAAACTGACCTTGTTTTACATCCTGTCTGTGACGAAGGGATGGACTGAATACATACAATTCCCAAACAATGTTTTTTTTTTGGTGGGGGGTAGGATAAAGACAGCGATTCTATTCAAATGATAGAAGGGGAAAAGAAAAAAATTTAGCATCAACTTTTATTCTTTTAGATGTTTTTTTTTTAATCTATATTCAGGCATGCTGTTGTATTTTTCATAACGCCAATATTTTGAGTAAAAGTACAATGTTGTTTCAAAAGTCACTTTTGATATGTTATTTGTCTAAATATTATTTATCTTATTCTTATTTAATAATACATTGTCATTATCGCAACACTTATTCGAAAAGAAACAATATTCTGCAATAGGCGACTGTAAAATTAAAGAATTAACCCAAAGACTGTTTGAAGGGTTGGCAGTTGTATTTTGAAGGAGGTAATATTTACCAACCCCTTCGCTCGGGCAGGATATGACACAAGGTAAATTTTTAAGCGGAGTTTAACAGGTTTGAATTCAGAGTTTTCCTTCTCCTAGACTAGTTGCCTCACCAAGGCTGAAGAACCTAGTCTGTCCTACTATTTACCCATAGCTGGAGGGAGAATAATTGGATTCATACCTTCCCCAAAGGTATTAGTGTTATGTGAAATGCAATCAGTCACGTCCAGGATTTGAACTCGTGTCGCCGTGTCCATTTCCTACGACGTTAACGACAACACCACGGGCACCTCCATTTTTTTGTGGATATGACACAAGGTCAATTTTTAAGCGGAATTTAACAGGTTTGAATTCAGAGTTTTCCTTCTCCTAGACTAGTTGCCTAACCAAGGCTGAAGAACCTAGTCTGTCCTACTATTTACCCATAGCTGGAGGGAGAATAACTGGATTCATACCTTTCCCAAGGGTATTAGTGCTATGTGGAATGCAATTAGTCTCGTCCAGGATTTGAACTCGTGTCGCCGTGTTCATTTCCTACGACGATAACACCACGGGCACCTCCTGTATTTTGAAGGAGGTGGGTTGCAAGTTATAAAGCTAATACAATTAACAAAACAAGTTTGAGACAATTAGGTGGGGTGGTGAGGCCCGAATGTAAAAGGCATGAGTAAAAGAGGAGTAAGTTCAGAGAGTAATTGCTGTGGCATTTAAAAATCGTACGTGAGTTATGCCATATCATTTAGTTATTTGTAATTGAGTGCCAGAAATGCGCAAGCATGTCCTCCCCAACAAACCTATCATTAAAATACACACATGTATTCTTTATCAAAATATATGCAACAATACAGACCTTTCCTACCTCTCACCCTTCATAGAAATTAAATTGCACACAAGTTTTCTATTATAACGATACATGCACTTCTGTCTAAATTCCAGTTACCAGCATCGTACATTAATCTATTCGGAGTAGAGCCTTAATCTTGGTTGTTATAGTTACGGTTTTTCGGTCGAGGTACTTTGGGGGCTTCTTCAGGTGTATTTATGGACGATATATATACGTGGTGCCTTCAATAAGTTTCCAGACGTTTTTGTACAGGCATTTACAATTGTCATAGACTTTTGAAAAATCACTACGTTATTGCTATATATCTTATGGGATGACTGACCAATTTTTATGATTTCAGGTTCAAATGAACAAATACAGCAGCAATTGGAATACACCCTACTAAATACTGATTGTCACAGCTGGTGAATTTCAAAAATGCAATCTGACACTTTAGAAGAACGATATGCAATAAAATTCTGTTTTAAACTTGGGGGAAATGCCACAGAAACGTATGGAATGATTCAGACAGTTTTTTGACTATCTTGCATGAATCAAGCATCAGTTTTTGAGTGGCATAAGAGATTCAAGGAAGGCAGTGGGTCTGTGACGGATGATAAGAGGTGTGGAAGGAGTAAGGAAGTCAATACACCACAGTTGATTGGCCAAACGGTTAGGGTTAGGGTTACTATGTTGAGGTTTTAAGGAAGTTCAGGAAGAGATTCCATCGGAAGAGGCCAGCTCTCTTCAAATCGGGTCAG
Source organism: Sepioteuthis lessoniana (assembly GCA_963585895.1). Lineage (NCBI taxonomy): Eukaryota > Metazoa > Mollusca > Cephalopoda > Myopsida > Loliginidae > Sepioteuthis > Sepioteuthis lessoniana. Next base: position 22,500,578 of record OY757909.1, read on the forward strand.
TGGCATTTCCACCAGGACAATGCACCAGTCCACAACTCCATGCTTGTCACAGACTATTTGACCAAGATGGGCATCAAGACAGTTTATCACCCTCCCTATAGTCCAGACCTTGCTGCCTGTGACTTTTGCTTATTCCCTAAGCTCAGAGGCTGTCGTTATGAGACAATTGAGGAGATGAAAGAGGCTGTGACGAAGGTCATTGACACACTCACACAAGAGGACTTCGATGGGGCCTTCCAAAAGTTGTTGGAACGGTACAACCAGTGTATTGCAGCCGGAGGAGATTACTTCGAAGGGGAGTAGAGTTTCATGGAGTAGCGCCCTCCCCTACACCTTGGTGTAGTAGCTATCGAAAAGGGAGCCTTCGGGTCACCCTCGACTATGGTCGCTAACTTTACTTACTATCAATAAAAGTACCCATACGAAAAAAGTCTGGAAACTTATTTCATGATCCTCGTGTATATATATATATATATATATATTAGGGTTGAGCACTCTGGCGAAGGAATTTATGGCTGGCACTTGCATAATGCAAAGCTCTTCGAACGATTTGAGCACTCTGGTATCCGGTAAGGTATAAACGTAAACAAACGAAAGCTACTACATAATGCCTTATAATTCCCGAGCTGACGTGGCTTGCTTGTTGACTGAGCGGTTTGATACTAACGTAAAGTTGGGCGCGTTTCGATCCCAGCTTCAAGCGTCCAATGTGTCTAGTCATACTGAAGAGTTGTGATACAAGGAAACAGTCTGTCTGTGGATGACAATATATACGTATATATATATATATATATATATATATATATATATATATATATATATGTGTGTGTGTGTGTGTATATATATATATATATATATAAAATAGTAAAGACACATTTTGTCTGTATAATTTAATTAAGATCCTTTCGAGTTTCCTGATAAGTGTCTTGATTTCAGGTTGGTGGATGAATTTGCCAAAATTGTCCCGAGCGATTTCGGAAACTTCATAGACCATCACCAGGGGTTGCTTGCATGTGTAAAGAGTGTTGTTTTTAAATGAGTTTTGAAATATTTTTTTTGGTTTTTATGACATAACAAAAATATGCAAACGCAGAGTTGGATAAAACTGAGTTGCTGATGAATTTAAAAAACCGAACGCTTTCAACGGAAATAGAATATCATCAAGAATACGGAATATTAAAAAAAAAGATTCTAAAGGGTCCGAAAGCGCTCGGGACAATTTTGGTAAATTCCTCCACCAATTCCAACCTGAAACCAAGACACTTATCAGGAAACTCGAAAGGATCTAAATAAAACTATACAGACAAAATTAGTCTTTACTATTTAATGAAACATGCTTAAATGAACGACTGCTGCCTAACCACACACACACACACATATATATATATATATATATGATAAAATAAGTGGAAAGAGGGATAAATCAGACACTTAAAAAGAGTTTGAATGAAATATTCCTACAAAACGCTTTATAAGTGTCTAATTTATCCATCTTTCCATATATTTTTATCATCTTGTCAGATTCACCACAATCTACCATTTCCCCCTATATATATATATATATATATGTGTGTGTGTGTGTGTGTGTGTGTGTGTGTGTGTGTATAATTTTAAAAGGTCTCATCTTCTCCAAAGTACCTCTCTAGAGATATCTGTAATAGTGTAATTTGTAATATGGTGTGTGTGTGTGTGTGTGTGTGTGTGTGTGTGTGTGTGTGTGTGTGTGTGTATAATTGTGGAACTGAGCTAGATTTAAGTGAGGACAATTACTTTTGTATTTTGGGACTAAAAGCACTATAAAAAACACAAAAATGACATTGTCCCTCTGGTGTAGTGGCTAACGTGCTGGAATGCGACATCGTTGTAAGTGAGTTCGAACTCCAGTCGCGCTTTTACGTTTACTTTCGGACTAATACTTTTGGAAAAGATATGTATTTACCAAACCCCTCCGAACGAGCAGGATGCGACACAAGGTCTATTTCAATTCAAAGTTTTCCATCTCCAAAACCGGTTGCCATACCAAGGTTAACGACCCCAGACTACCCTACTATTTACCCATATCTGAAGGGAGAATAGTTGGATTCATACCGCCATTTCCATTTCCTACAACGGTAACCATTACACCTCGAGCACCTCCACTCTTGGGAAAGGTATAAAGCACTTTGTCCCTCCCTCCCTCAGCAATGGGTTAAATAGTGCCATTACTAATCTTCTACGAGGATGGCTTTGGTATTTAATATCACACGGAGTTTGATACGCTATTAAAACAAAGAAACCAGGGCACACCAGGTGGTGTAATTGTCAGCTAACTAGACTAGCCAACCTTCACGAGTCTAACTGGGTGCCCCATTCATACGGCCTTGTGTTACATCTAAGTATGGAAATTAAAATAAAGAAACCAGGGCACACCAGGTGGTGTAATTGTTAGCTAACTAGACTAGCCAACCTTCACGAGTCTAACTGGGTGCCCCATTCATACGGCCTTGGGCTACATCTAAGTATGGAAATTAAAATAAAGAAACCAGGGCACACCAGGTGGTGTAATTGTTAGCTAACTAGACTAGCCAACCTTCACGAGTCTAACTGGGTGCCCCATTCATACGGCCTTGGGTTACATCTAAGTATGGAAATTAAAACAAAGAAACCAGGGCACACCAGGTGGTGTAATTGTTAGCTAACTAGACTAACCAACCTTCACGAGTCAAATTGGGTGCCCCATTCATACAGCCTTGGGCTACATCTAAGTATGGAAATTAAAATAAAGAAACCAGGGCACACCAGGTGGTGTAATTGTTAGCTAACTAGACTAGCCAACCTTCACGAGTCTAACTGGGTGCCCCATTCATACAGCCTTGGGTTACATCTAAGTATGGAAATTAAAACAAAGAAACCAGGGCACACCAGGTGGTGTAATTGTTAGCTAACTAGACTAGCCAACCTTCACGAGTCTAATTGGGTGCCCCATTCATACGGCCTTGGGCTACATCTAAGTATGGAAATTAAAATAAAGAAACCAGGGCACACCAGGTGGTGTAATTGTTAGCTAACTAGACTAGCCAACCTTCACGAGTCTAATTGGGTGCCCCATTCACACGGCCTTGGGCTACATCTAAGTATGGAAATTAAAATAAAGAAACCAAAAATAATATTTTTCGACTAAAATTCAGACAGCACCTGCTATTTATGTACGAGACTTGTGATTTTACTGAAAAATAATCAAAAACTTTATAAATTTTGAATTTGTCTTAACAATTTTAAAAGATGACTGTTATTTTTTTAACTATTTCTTGGAAATTAGTACACAACTAGAAAATTCATATCTATAATTTGCTAAAATTCTACTAAAGACTGGGGTTTACGAGTCACATATGAAAAAAATCCGTATTGTTTCCAAACGACCACGGACGAGTCCCTGTAGCGTAATGGATAAAGTCTTGGACTTAGGACTTGCTATAAACGAGTTCGAAATCTAGTCACGTTATAACGTTCACTTTCGGACAAATATCCTAAATAAAGGCATCTCTAGCTCTGAGTTAAATAGTACAACTAATGTTCTCCAAGTCAAGGATGGCTTTGGCTTGGGCACGATGTTTGATATGCCATTAAACAAAAAAGCCAAGCCTATCAAAATTACTAAATCCTTTATTGTTACTTTCTAGTTATGTATGAATAGTCAAATTATGATTGGTTTGAGTTTTATGGCATATCAACCATTGTAGGTTATTTAATGCCAAATCCTCTTTATACATATATATTAAATATATATGATTTGGTTCGGTTGGGATTTATGGTATATCAACCATCGTAGGTTATTTAATGCCAAATCCTCTTTATACATATATATATGATTTAGTTTGTAGATTGCAAATTTTTACTAGCCAGAGCTCACTTGTTACATACAGTTATATGGTTATTCATATGATGTGTAAGTCAATTGTTTGTTAGTAATTCTATTTTTAAATGAGTTAGAGATTATTTGTTTGCATGTATTGCTATTATTTGTTTCCACTCACTTTAAAGGTTTCAAGTATTGCTATGAAAGACTAATAATTCATTTTGGGCATATAGTGAAAGAGTTCCAAGTACTGCTATGTATCACTAGCAACTAATTCATTTGTGTGCTCACAGTTAAATGATCAAACAATTCTTTTTCTAACAATTCGATTTGACGTAAGTCATTTGTTTGCAAACAGTTTATATGTCAAACATTTCTATTTGATCCATAGATAGGATTCCTATGTATAGCTGGATTAGAGCTGATTAACTATTCAGACTATATACAAACAAGTGACATGTTCTAAAGTGAATTGATAGAAATAGAACTGTTTCATCATTTAACTGTGTGTAAACAGTCATCTGATATCAGTCATCCGATATACAAAATTTCAAAAGGTTCAAGAAAAAAAAGGGTAACATGTTTCAACCAAAATACAAAGTTGTTCACGTTCCAAACTATAGAGAAGAGCTTAACATGTTGCTTCCAATAGAAAAGTGCTAAACACCTTTCAACCAATAAATAAAAGCTTAACATGCTCCAGCTAGTAAGCAAGTGTATCATGTTTCAACTACAAAAGCTTAACACGTTTCAAACAGTAGACAAGAGGACTTATTGAATTCTGTAAAGGGTCATAGAAAACATAACCGATTTGGGTACTAAATAGAACTAATCCTGTTAGAATATTTGGAACTATTTAAGTGAGTACAAACAAATGATTAATACTAAACAGAACTATTCATGTTAGAATATTTGGCACCATTTAAGTGAGTACAAACAAATGATTAATACTAAATAGAAGTATTCCTGTTAGAATATTTGGAACCATTTAAGTGAGTACAAACAAATGATTAATACTTAATAGAAGTATTCCTGTTAGAATATTTGGAATCATTTAAGTGAGTACAAACAAAGGATTAATACTAAATAGAACTATTTGTGTTAGAATATTTGGAACCATTTAAGTGAGTACAAACAAATGATTAATACTAGATAGAAGTATTCCTGTTAGAATATTTGGAACCATTTAAGTGAGTACAAACAAATGATTAATACTAAATAGAACTATTCATGTTAGAATATTTGGAACCATTTAAGTGAGTACAAACAAATGATGAATACTAAATAGAACTTTTCCTGTTAGAATATTTGGAACCATTTAAGTGAGTACAAACAAATGATTAATACTAAATAGAACTATTCCTGTTAGAATATTTGGAACCACATAAGTGAGTACAAACAAATGATGAATACTAAATAGAACTATTCCTGTTAGAATATTTGGAACCATTTAAGTGAGTACAAACAAATGATTAATACTAAATAGAACTTTTCCTGTTAGAATATTTGGAACCATTTAAGTGAGTACAAACAAATGATTAATACTAAATAGAACTATTCCTGTTAGAATATTTGGAACCATTTAAGTGAGTACAAACAAATGATTAATACTAAATAGAACTTTTCCTGTTAGAATATTTGGAACCATTTAAGTGAGTACAAACAAATGATTAATACTAAATAGAACTATTTGTGTTAGAATATTTGGAACCATTTAAGTGAGTACAAACAAATGATTAATACTAAATAGAACTATTTGTGTTAGAATATTTGGAACCATTTAAGTGAGTACAAACAAATGATTAATACTAAATAGAACTATTCCTGTTAGAATAATTGGAACTATTTAAGTGAGTACAAACAAATGATTAATACTAAATAGAACTTTTCCTGTTAGAATATTTGGAACCATTTAAGTGAGTACAAACAAATGATGAATACTAAATAGAACTATTTGTGTTAGAATTTTTGGAACCATTTAAGTGAGTACAAACAAATGATGAATACTAAATAGAACTTTTCCTGTTAGAATATTTGGAACCATTTAATTGAGTAGAAACAAATGATTAATACTAAATAGAACTTTTCCTGTTAGAATATTTGGAACCATTTAAGTGAGTACAAACAAATGATTAATACTAAATAGAACTATTTGTGTTAGAATATTTGGAACCATTTAAGTGAGTACAAACAAATAATGAATACTAAATAGAACTATTCCTGTTAGAATATTTGGAACCATTTAAGTGAGTACAAACAAATGATGAATACTAAATAGAACTATTCCTGTTAGAATATTTGGAACCATTTAAGTGAGTACAAACATATGATTAATAATAAATAGAACTTTTCCTGTTAGAATATTTGGAACCATTTAAGTGAGTACAAACAAATGATTAATACTAAATAGAACTTTTCCTGTTAGAATATTTGGAACCATTTAAGTGAGTACAAACAAATGATTAATACTAAATAGAACTTTTCCTGTTAGAATATTTGGAACCATTTAAGTGAGTACAAACAAATGATTAATACTAAATAGAACTATTTGTGTTAGAATATTTGGAACCATTTAAGTGAGTACAAACAAATGATTAATACTAAATAGAACTATTTGTGTTAGAATATTTGGAACCATTTAAGTGAGTACAAACAAATGATTAATACTAAATAGAACTATTCCTGTTAGAATAATTGGAACAATTTAAGTGAGTACAAACAAATGATTAATAGTAAATAGAACTTTTCCTGTTAGAATATTTGGAACCATTTAAGTGAGTACAAACAAATGATGAATACTAAATAGAACTATTTGTGTTAGAATTTTTGGAACCATTTAAGTGAGTACAAACAAATGATGAATACTAAATAGAACTTTTCCTGTTAGAATATTTGGAACCATTTAAGTGAGTAGAAACAAATGATTAATACTAAATAGAACTATTCCTGTTAGAATATTTGGAACCATTTAAGTGAGTACAAACAAATGATTAATACTAAATAGAACTATTCCTGTTAGAATATTTGGAACCATTCAAGTGAGTACAAACAAATGATTAATACTAAATAGAACTACTTGTGTTAGAATATTTGGAACCATTTAAGTGAGTACAAACAAATGATGAATACTAAATAGAACATTTCCTGTTAGAATATTTGGAACCATTTAAGTGAGTACAAACAAATGATTAATACTAAATAGAACTTTTCCTGTTAGAATATTTGGAACCATTTAAGTGAGTACAAACAAATGATTAATACTAAATAGAACTATTTGTGTTAGAATATTTGGAACCATTTAAGTGAGTACAAACAAATAATGAATACTAAATAGAACTATTCCTGTTAGAATATTTGGAACCATTTAAGTGAGTACAAACAAATGATAAATACTAAATAGAACTATTCCTGTTAGAATATTTGGAACCATTTAAGTGAGTACAAACATATGATTAATAATAAATAGAACTTTTCCTGTTAGAATATTTGGAACCATTTAAGTGAGTACAAACAAATGATTAATACTAAATAGAACTTTTCCTGTTAGAATATTTGGAACCATTTAAGTGAGTACAAACAAATGATTAATACTAAATAGAACTATTTGTGTTAGAATATTTGGAACCATTTAAGTGAGTACAAACAAATGATGAATACTAAATAGAACTATTCCTGTTAGAATATTTGGAACCATTTAAGTGAGTACAAACAAATGATGAATACTAAATAGAACTATTCCTGTTAGAATATTTGGAACCATTTAAGTGAGTACAAACAAATGATGAATACTAAATAGAACTATTCCTGTTAGAATATTTGGAAGCATTTAAGTGAGTACAAACAAATGATTAATACTAAATAGAACTATTCCTGTTAGAATATTTGGAACCATTTAAGTGAGTACAAACAAAAGATTAATACTAAATAGAAATATTCCTGTTAGAATATGTGGAACCATTTAAGTGAGTACAAACAAATGATTGATACTAAATAGAACTATTCCTGTTAGAATATTTGGAACCATTTAAGTGAGTACAAACAAAAGATGAATACTAAATAGAAATTTTCCTGTTAGAATATTTGGAACCATTTAAGTGAGTACAAACAAATGATGAATACTAAATAGAACTATTCCTGTTAGAATATTTGGAACCATTTAAGTGAGTACAAACAAATGATTAATACTAAATAGAATTATTCCTGTTAGAATATTTGGAACCATTTAAGTGAGTACAAACAAATGATTAATACTAAATAAAACTATTCCTGTTAGAATATTTGGAACTATTTAAGTGAGTACAAACAAATGATTAATACTAAATAGAACTATTCATGTTAGAATATTTGGAACCATTTAAGTGAGTACAAACAAATGATTAATACTAAATAGAACTTTTCCTGTTAGAATATTTGGAACCATTTAAGTGAGTACAAACAAATGATGAATACTAAATAGAACTATTCCTGTTAGAATATTTGGAACCATTTAAGTGAGTACAAACAAATGATTAATACTAAATAGAACTTTTCCTGTTAGAATATTTGGAACCATTTAAGTGAGTACAAACAAATGATTAATACTAAATAGAACTATTCCTGTTAGAATATTTGGAACCATTTAAGTGAGTACAAACAAATGATTAATACTAAATATAACTATTCCTGTTAGAATATTTGGAACCATTTAAGTGAGTACAAACAAATGATAAATACTAAATAGAAGTATTCATGTTTGAATATTTGGAACCATTTAAGTGAGTACAAACAAATGATTAATACTAAATATAACTATTCCTGTTAGAATAATTGGAACCATTTAAGTGAGTACAAACAAATGATTAATACTAAATAGAACTATTCCTGTTAGAATATTTGGAACCATTTAAGTGAGTACAAACAAATGATTAATACTAAATAGAACTATTCCTGTTAGAATATTTGGAACCATTTAAGTGAGTACAAACAAATGATTAATACTAAATAGAACTATTCCTGTTAGAATATTTGGAACCATTTAAGTGAGTACAAACAAATGATTAATACTAAATAGAACTTTTCCTGTTAGAATATTTGGAACCATTTAAGTGAGTACAAACAAATGATTAATACTAAATAGAACTATTCATGTTAGAATATTTGGAACCATTTAAGTGAGTACAAACAAATGATTAATACTAAATAGAACTATTCATGTTAGAATATTTGGAACCATAAAAGTGAGTACAAACAAATGATTAATACTAAATAGAACTATTCCTGTTAGAATATTTGGAACCATTTAAGTGAGTGCAAACAAATGATTAATACTAAATAGAATTATTCCTGTTAGAATATTTGGAACCATTTAAGTGAGTACAAACAAATGATTAATACTAAATAGAACTATTCCTGTTAGAATATTTGGAACCATTTAAGTGAGTACAAACAAATGATTGATACTAAATAGAAGTATTCATGTTTGAATATTTGGAACCATTTAATTGAGTACAAACAAATGATTAATACTAAATAGAACTATTCATGTTAGAATATTTGGAACCATTTAAGTGAGTGCAAACAAATGATTAATACTAAATAGAATTATTCCTGTTAGAATATTTGGAACCATTTAAGTGAGTACAAACAGATGATTAATACTAAATAGAACTATTCCTGTTAGAATATTTGGAACCATTTAAGTGAGTGCAAACAAATGATTAATACTAAATAGAATTATTCCTGTTAGAATATTTGGAACCATTTAAGTGAGTACAAACAAATGATTAATACTAAATAGAATTATTCCTGTTAGAATATTTGGAACCATTTAAGTGAGTACAAACAAATGATTAATACTAAAAAGAACTATTCATGTTAGAATATTTGGAACCATTTAAGTGAGTACAAACAAATGATTAATACTAAATAGAACTATTCATGTTAGAATATTTGGAACCATTTAAGTGAGTACAAACAAATGATTAATACTAAATAGAACTATTCATGTTAGAATATTTGGAACCATTTAAGTGAGTACAAACAAATGATTAATACTAAATAGAATTATTCCTGTTAGAATATTTGGAACCATTTAAGTGAGTACAAACAAATGATTAACACTAAATAGAACTATTCATGTTAGAATATTTGGAACCATTTAAGTGAGTACAAACAAATGATTAATACTAAATAGAACTATTCATGTTAGAATATTTGGAACCATTTAAGTGAGTACAAACATATGATTAATACTAAATAGAATTATTCCTGTTAGAATATTTGGAACCATTTAAGTGAGTACAAACAAATGATTAATACTAAATAGAACTATTCATGTTAGAATATTTGGAACCATTTAAGTGAGTACAAACAAATGATTAATACTAAATAGAACTATTCATGTTAGAATATTTGGAACCATTTAAGTGAGTACAAACAAATGATTAATACTAAATAGAACTATTCATGTTAGAATATTTGGAACCATTTAAGTGAGTACAAACAAATGATTAATACTAAATAGAACTATTCATGTTAGAATATTTGGAACCATTTAAGTGAGTACAAACAAATGATTAATACTAAATAGAACTATTCATGTTAGAATATTTGGAACCATTTAAGTGAGTACAAACAAATGATTAATACTAAATAGAATTATTCCTGTTAGAATATTTGGAACCATTTAAGTGAGTACAAACAAATGATTAATACTAAATAGAATTATTCCTGTTAGAATATTTGGAACCATTTAAGTGAGTACAAACAAATGATTAATACTAAATAGAACTATTCATGTTAGAATATTTGGAACCATTTAAGTGAGTACAAACAAATGATTAATACTAAATAGAACTATTCATGTTAGAATATTTGGAACCATAAAAGTGAGTACAAACAAATGATTAATACTAAATAGAACTATTCCTGTTAGAATATTTGGAACCATTTAAGGGAGTGCAAACAAATGATTAATACTAAATAGAATTATTCCTGTTAGAATATTTGGAACCATTTAAGTGAGTACAAACAAATGATTAATACTAAATAGAACTATTCCTGTTAGAATATTTGGAACCATTTAAGTGAGTGCAAACAAATGATTAATACTAAATAGAACTATTCCTGTTAGAATATTTGGAACCATTTAAGTGAGTACAAACAAATGATAAATACTAAATAGAAGTATTCATGTTTGAATATTTGGAACCATTTAATTGAGTACAAACAAATGATTAATACTAAATAGAACTATTTGTATTAGAATATTTGGAACCATTTAAGTGAGTACAAACAAATGTTTAATACTAAATAGAACTATTCATGTTAGAATATTTGGAACCATTTAAGTGAGTACAAACAAATAATGAATATTAAATAAAATTATTCATGTTAGAATATTTGGAACTATTTAAATGAATGCAAACAAATGATTAATACCAAATAGAACTATTTGTGTTAGAATATTTGGAACCATTTCAGTGAGTACAAACAAATGATTGATACTAAATAGAACTATTCCTGTTAGAATATTTGGAACCATTTAAGTGAGTACAAACAAATGATTAATACTAAATAGAACTATTTGTGTTAGAATATTTGGAACCATTTAAGTGAGTACAAAAAAATGATTAATACTAAATAGAACTATTCCTGTTAGAATATTTGGAACCATTTAAGTGAGTACAAACAAATGATTAATACTAAATAGAACTATTCCTGTTAGAATATTTGGAACCATTTAAGTGAGTACAAACAAATGATTAATACTAAATAGAACTATTCCTGTTAGAATATTTGGAACCATTGAAGTGAGTACAAACAAATGATTAATACTAAATAAAACTATTCCTGTTAGAATATTTGGAACCATTGAAATGAGTGCAAACAGATGATTAATACTAAATAGAACTATTCCTGTTAGAATATTTGGAACCATTTAAGTGAGTACAAACAAATGATCGATACTAAATAGAACTATTTGTGTTAGAATATTTGGAACCATTTAAGTGAGTACAAACAAATGTTTAATATTAAATAGAACTATTCATGTTAGAATATTTGGAACCATTTAAGTGAGTACAAACAAATGATGAATACTAAATAGAACTATTCCTGTTAGAATATTTGGAACCATTTAAGTGAGTACAAACAAATGATGAATACTAAATAGAACTATTCCTGTTAGAATATTTGGAACCATTTAAGTGAGTACAAACAAATGATGAATACTAAATAGAACTATTCCTGTTAGAATATTTGGAACCATTTAAGTGAGTACAAACAAATGATTAATACTAAATAGAACTATTCCTGTTAGAATATTTGGAACCATTTAAGTGAGTACAAACAAATGATGAATACTAAATAGAACTATTCCTGTTAGAATATTTGGAACCATTGAAGTGAGTACAAACAATTATTAATACTAAATAGAACTATTCTTGTTAGAATATTTGGAATCTTTTAAGTGAGTACAAACAAATGATTAATACTAAATAGAACTATTCTTGTTAGAATATTTGGAACCTTTTAAGTGAGTACAAACAAATGATGAATACTAAATAGAACTATTCCTGTTAGAATATTTGGAACCATTTAAGTGAGTACAAACAAATGATGAATACTAAATAGAACTATTCCTGTTAGAATATTTGGAACCATTTAAGTGAGTACAAACAAATGATTAATACTAAATAGAACTATTCTTGTTAGAATATTTGGAACCTTTTAAGTGAGTGCAAACAAATGATTAATACTAAATAGAATTATTCCTGTTAGAATATTTGGAACCATTTAAGTGAGTGCAAACAAATGATTAATAATAAATAGAATTATTCCTGTTAGAATATTTGGAACCATTTAAGTGAGTACAAACAAATGATTAATACTAAATAGAACTATTCCTGTTAGAATATTTGGAACCATTTAAGTGAGTACAAACAAATGATTGATACTAAATAGAACTATTCGTGTTAGAGTATTTGGAACCATTTAAGTGAGTACAAACAAATGTTTAATACTAAATAGAACTATTTGTGTTAGAATATTTGGAACCATTTAAGTGAGTACAAACAGATGATTAATATTAAATAGAACTATTCCTGTTAGAATATTTGGAACCATTTAAGTGAGTACAAACAAATGATTAATACTAAATAGAAGTATTCCTGTTAGAATATTTGGAACCATTTAAGTGAGTACAAACAAATGATTAATACTAAATAGAACTATTCCTGTTAGAATATTTGGAACCATTGAAGTGAGTACAAACATATGATTAATACTAAATAGAACTATTCCTGTTAGAATATTTGGAACAATTTAAATGAGTGCAAACAAATGATTAATACTAAATAGAACTATTTGTGTTAGAATATTTGGAACCATTTAAGTGAGTACAAAAAAATGATTAATACTAAATAGAACTATTCCTGTTAGAATATTTGGAACCATTTAAGTGAGTACAAACAAATGATTAATACTAAATAGAAGTATTCCTGTTAGAATATTTGGAAACATTTAAGTGAGTACAAACAAATGATTGATACTAAATAGAACTATTCCTGTTAGAATATTTGGAACCATTTAAGTGAGTACAAACAAATGATTAATACTAAATAGAACTATTCCTGTTAGAATATTTGGAACCATTTAAGTGAGTACAAACAAATGATTGATACTAAATAGAACTATTCCTGTTAGAATATTTCGAACCATTTAAGTGAGTACAAACAAATGATTAATACTAAATAGAACTATTCCTTTTAGAATATTTGGAACCATTTAAGTGAGTACAAACAAATGATTAATACAAAATAGAACTATTTGTGTTAGAATATTTGGAACCATAAAAGTGAGTACAAACAAATGATTAATACTAAATAGAACTATTCCTGTTAGAATATTTGGAACCATTTAAGTGAGTACAAACAAATGATTAAAACTAAATAGAACTATACCTGTTAGAATATTTGGAACCATTTAAGTGAGTACAAACAAATGATTAATACTAAATAGAACTATTCCTGTTAGAATATTTGGAACCATTTAAGTGAGTATAAACAAATGATTAATACTAAATAGAACTATTTGTGTTAGAATATTTGGAACCATTTAAGTGAGTACAAACAAATGATTAATACTAAATAGAACTATTCCTGTTAGAATATTTGGAACCATTTAAGTGAGCACAAACAAATGATTAATACTAAATAGAACTATTCCTGTTAGAATATTTGGAACCATTTAAGTGAGTATAAACAAATGATTAATACTAAATAGAACTATTTTTATTAGAATATATGGAAACATTTAAGTGAGTACAAACAAATGATTAATACTAAATAGAACGGTTCATGTTAGAATATTTTGAACCATTGAAGTGAGTACAAACAAATGATGAATACTAAATAGAAGGATTCATGTTAGAATATTTGGAACAAGTTAAGTGAGTACAAACAACTATTTAATACTAAGTAGAACCATTCCTGTTAGAATATTTGAAACCATTTAAGTGAGTTCAAACAAATGATTAATACTAAATAGAAGTATTTGTGTTAGAATATTTTGAACCATTTAAGTGAGTACAAACAAATGATTAATACTAAATAGAACTATTCCTGTTAGAATATTTGGAACCATTTAAGTTAGTACAAACAAATGATTAATACTAAATAGAACTATTTGTGTTAGAATATTTGGAACCATTTAAGTGAGTACAAACAAATGATTAATACTAAATAGAACTATTCCTTTTAGAATATTTGGAACCATTTAAGTGAGTACAAACAAATGATTGATACTAAATAGAACTATTCCTTTTAGAATATTTGGAACCATTTAAGTGAGTACAAGCAAATGATTAATACTAAATAGAACTATTCCTGTTAGAATATTTGGAACCATTTAAGTGAGTACAAACAAATGATTAATACTACATAGAATTATTCCTGTTAGAATATTTGGAAATATTTAAGTGAGTACAAACAAATGATAAATACTAAATAGAAATATTCATGTTAGAATATTTGGAACCATTTAAGTGAGTACAAACAAATGATTAATACTAAATAGAATTATTCCTGTTAGAATATTTGGAAATATTTAAGTGAGTACAAACAAATGATAAATACTAAATAGAAATATTCATGTTAGAATATTTGGAACCATTTAAGTGAGTAGAAAGAAATGATTAATACTAAATAGAACTATTCCTGTTAGAATATTTGGAACCATTTAAGTGAGTACAAAAAAATGATTAATACTAAATAGAACTATTCCTTTTAGAATATTTGGAACCATTTAAGTGAGTACAAACAAATGATTGATACTAAATAGAACTATTCCTTTTAGAATATTTGGAACCATTTAAGTGAGTACAAGCAAATGATTAATACTAAATAGAACTATTCCTGTTAGAATATTTGGAACCATTTAAGTGAGTACAAACAAATGATTAATACTACATAGAATTATTCCTGTTAGAATATTTGGAAATATTTAAGTGAGTACAAACAAATGATAAATACTAAATAGAAATATTCATGTTAGAATATTTGGAACCATTTAAGTGAGTACAAACAAATGATTAATACTAAATAGAATTATTCCTGTTAGAATATTTGGAAATATTTAAGTGAGTACAAACAAATGATAAATACTAAATAGAAATATTCATGTTAGAATATTTGGAACCATTTAAGTGAGTAGAAAGAAATGATTAATACTAAATAGAACTATTCCTGTTAGAATATTTGGAACCATTTAAGTGAGTACAAAAAAATGATTAATACTAAATAGAAATATTCCTGTTAGAATATTTGGAACTATTTAAGTGAGTACAAACAAATGATTAATACTAAATAGAACTATTCCTGTTAGAATATTTTGAACCATTTAAGTGAGAACAAACAAATTATTAACACTAAATAGAACTAAAACTGTTAGAATATTTGGTACCATTTAAGTGAGTACAAACAAATGATGAATACTAAATAGAACTATTTTTATTAGAATATATGGAACCATTTAAGTGAGTACAAACAAATGATTAATACTAAATAGAATGGTTCATGTTAGAATATTTTGAACCATTTAAGTGAGTACAAACAAATGATGAATACTAAATAGAACGATTCATGTTAGAATATTTGGAACCATTTAAGTGGGTACAAACAACTATTTAATAGTAAATAGAACCATTCCTGTTAGAATATTTGAAACCATTTAAATGAGGGCAAGAAAATGATGAATACTAAATAGAACTATTCCTGTTAGAATATTTGGAACTATTTAAGTGAGTACAAACAAATGATTAATACTAAATAGAACTATTCATGTTAGAATATATGGAACCATTTTAGTGAGTACAAACAAACGATTAATAGTAAATGGAAGTATTCAGGTTAGAATATTTGGATCGATTTAAGTTAGTACAAATAAATGTTGAATACTAAATAGAACTATTCATGTTAGAATATTTGGAACCATTTAAGTGAGTATAAACAAATAATTAATACTAAATAGAAGTATTCATGTTAGAATATTTAGAACCATTTAAGTGAGTACAAACAAATTATTAATATTAAATAGAAGTATTCAGGTTAGAATATGTTGAACACTTTAAGTGAGTACAAACAAATGATTAATACTAAATAGAACTATTTGTGTTAGAATATTTGGAACCATTTAAGTGAGTACAAACAAATAATGAATACTAAATAGAACTATTCCTTTAAGAATATTTGGAACCATTTAAGTGAGTACAAACAAATGATGAATACTAAATAGAACTATTCCTGTTAGAATATTTGGAACCATTTAAGTGAGTACAAACATATGATTAATAATAAATAGAACTTTTCCTGTTAGAATATTTGGAACCATTTAAGTGAGTACAAACAACTATTTAATAGTAAATAGAACCATTCCGTTTAGAATATTTGAAACCATTTAAATGGGGGCAAGCAAATGATGAATACTAAATAGAACTATTCATGTTAGAATATTTGGAACTATTTAAGTGAGTACAAACAAATGATTAATACTAAATAGAACTATTCATGTTAGAATATATGGAACCATTTTAGTGAGTACAAAATAATGTTTAATAGTAAATGGAAGTATTCAGGTTAGAATATTTGGATCGATTTAAGTTAGTACAAATAAATGTTGAATACTAAATAGAACTATTCATGTTAGAATATTTTGAACCATTTAAGTGAGTATAAACAAATAATTAATACTAAATAGAAGTATTCATGTTAGAATATTTAGAACCATTTAAGTGAGTACAAACAAATTATTAATATTAAATAGAAGTATTCAGGTTAGAATATGTTGAACACTTTAAGTGAGTACAAACAAATGATTAATACTAAATAGAACTATTTGTGTTAGAATATTTGGAACCATTTAAGTGAGTACAAACAAATAATGAATACTAAATAGAACTATTCCTGTTAGAATATTTGGAACCATTTAAGTGAGTACAAACAAATGATGAATACTAAATAGAACTATTCCTGTTAGAATATTTGGAACCATTTAAGTGAGTACAAACATATGATTAATAATAAATAGAACTTTTCCTGTTAGAATATTTGGAACCATTTAAGTGAGTACAAACAAATGATTAATACTAAATAGAAATTTCCTGTTAGAATATTTGGAACCATTTAAGTGAGTACAAACAAATGATTAATACTAAATAGAACTATTTGTGTTAGAATATTTGGAACCATTTAAGTGAGTACAAACAAATGATGAATACTAAATAGAACTATTCCTGTTAGAATATTTGGAACCATTTAAGTGAGTACAAACAAATGATGAATACTAAATAGAACTATTCCTGTTAGAATATTTGGAACCATTTAAGTGAGTACAAACAAATGATTAATACTAAATAGAACTATTCCTGTTAGAATATTTGGAACCATTTAAGTGAGTACAAACAAATGATGAATACTAAATAGAACTATTCCTATTAGAATATTTGGAACCATTTAAGTGAGTACAAACAAATGATGAATACTAAATAGAAATTTTCCTGTTAGAATATTTGGAACCATTTAAGTGAGTACAAACAAATGATGAATACTAAATAGAACTATTCCTGTTAGAATATTTGGAACCATTTAAGTGAGTACAAACAAATGATTAATACTAAATAGAACTTTTGCTGTTAGAATATTTGGAACCATTTAAGTGAGTGCAAACAAATGATTAATACTAAATAGAATTATTCCTGTTAGAATATTTGGAACCATTTAAGTGAGTACAAACAAATGATTAATACTAAATAGAACTATTCCTGTTAGAATATTTGGAACCATTTAAGTGAGTACAAACAAATGATAAATACTAAATAGAAGTATTCATGTTTGAATATTTGGAACCTTTAAGTGAGTACAAACAAATGATTAATACTAAATAGAACAATTCCTGTTAGAATATTTGGAACCATTTAAATGAGTGCAAACAAATGATTAATACTAAATAGAACTATTTGTGTTAGAATATTTGGAACCATTTAAGTGAGTACAAACAAATGTTTAATATTAAATAGAACTATTCATGTTAGAATATTTGGAACCATTTAAGTGAGTACAAACAAATAATGAATATCAAATAAAATTATTCATGTTAGAATATTTGGAACTATTTAAATGAATGCAAACAAATGATTTATACCAAATAGAACTATTTGTGTTAGAATATTTGGAACCATTTAAGTGAGTACAAACAAATGATCGATACTAAATAGAAATATTTGTGTTAGAATATTTGGAACCATTTAAGTCAGTACAAACAAATGATTAATACAAAATAGAACTATTTGTGTTAGAATATTTGGAACCATTCAAGTGAGTACAAACAAATGTTTAATATTAAATAGAACTATTCATGTTAGAATATTTGGAACCATTTAATTGAGTACAAACAAATGATTAATACTAAATAGAACTATTCATGTTAGAATATTTGGAACCATTTAAATGAGTGCAAACAAATGATTAATACTAAATAGAACTATTTGTATTAGAATATTTGGAACTATTTAAGTGAGTACAAACAAATGATTAATACTAAATAGAACTGTTCCTGTTAGAATATTTGGAACCATTTAAGTGAGTACAAACAAATGATTAATACTAAATAGAAGTATTCCTGTTAGAATATTTGGAACCATTTAAGTGAGTACAAACAAATCATTGATACTAAATAGAACTATTCCTGTTAAAATATTTGGAACCATTTAAGTGAGTACAAACAAATGATTAATACTAAATAGAACTATTCCTGTTAGAATATTTGGAACCATTTAAGTGAGTACAAACAAATGATTAATACTAAATAGAACTATTTGTGTTAGAATATTTGGAACCATTTAAGTGAGTACAAACAAATGATTAATACAAAATAGAACTATTTGTGTTAGAATATTTGGAACCATAAAAGTGAGTACAAACATATGATTAATACTAAATAGAACTATTCCTGTTAGAATATTTGGAACCATTTAAGTGAGTACAAACAAATGATTAATACTAAATAGAACTTTTCCTGTTAGAATATTTGGAACCATATAAGTGAGTGCAAACAAATGATTAATACTAAATAGAATTATTCCTGTTAGAATATTTGGAACCATTTAAGTGAGTACAAACAAATGATTAATACTAAATAGAACAATTCCTGTTAGAATATTTGGAACCATTTAAATGAGTGCAAACAAATGATTAATACTAAATAGAACTATTTGTGTTAGAATATTTGGAACCATTTAAGTGAGTACAAACAAATGTTTAATATTAAATAGAACTATTCATGTTAGAATATTTGGAACCATTTAAGTGAGTACAAACAAATAATGAATATCAAATAAAATTATTCATGTTAGAATATTTGGAACTATTTAAATGAATGCAAACAAATGATTTATACCAAATAGAACTATTTGTGTTAGAATATTTGGAACCATTTAAGTGAGTACAAACAAATGATCGATACTAAATAGAAATATTTGTGTTAGAATATTTGGAACCATTTAAGTCAGTACAAACAAATGATTAATACAAAATAGAACTATTTGTGTTAGAATATTTGGAACCATTCAAGTGAGTACAAACAAATGTTTAATATTAAATAGAACTATTCATGTTAGAATATTTGGAACCATTTAAGTGAGTGCAAACAAATGATTAATACTAAATAGAATTATTCCTGTTAGAATATTTGGAACCATTTAAGTGAGTGCAAACAAATGATTAATACTAAATAGAACTATTTGTGTTAGAATATTTGGAACCATTTAAGTGAGTACAAACAAATGATCGATACTAAATAGAAATATTTGTGTTAGAATATTTGGAACCATTTAAGTGAGTACAAACAAATGTTTAATACAAAATAGAACTATTTGTGTTAGAATATTTGGAACCATTCAAGTGAGTACAAACAAATGTTTAATATTAAATAGAACTATTCATGTTAGAATATTTGGAACCATTTAAGTGAGTGCAAACAAATGATTAATACTAAATAGAATTATTCCTGTTAGAATATTTGGAACCATTTAAGTGAGTACAAACAAATGATTGATACTAAATAGAACTATTCCTGTTAGAATATTTGGAACCATTTAAGTGAGTACAAACAAATGATTGATACTAAATAGAACTATTCATGTTAGAATATTTGGAACCATAAAAGTGAGTACAAACAAATGATTAATACTAAATAGAACTATTCCTGTTAGAATATTTGGAACCATTTAAGTGAGTGCAAACAAATGATTAATACTAAATAGAATTATTCCTGTTAAAATATTTGGAACCATTTAAGTGAGTACAAACAAATGATTAATACTAAATAGAACTATTCCTGTTAGAATATTTGGAACCATTTAAGTGAGTGCAAACAAATGATTAATACTAAATAGAACTATTCCTGTTAGAATATTTGGAACCATTTAAGTGAGTACAAACAAATGATAAATACTAAATAGAAGTATTCATGTTTGAATATTTGGAACCATTTAATTGAGTACAAACAAATGATTAATACTAAATAGAACTATTCATGTTAGAATATTTGGAACCATTTAAATGAGTGCAAACAAATGATTAATACTAAATAGAACTATTTGTATTAGAATATTTGGAACTATTTAAGTGAGTACAAACAAATGATTAATACTAAATAGAACTGTTCCTGTTAGAATATTTGGAACCATTTAAGTGAGTACAAACAAATGATTAATACTAAATAGAAGTATTCCTGTTAGAATATTTGGAACCATTTAAGTGAGTACAAACAAATCATTGATACTAAATAGAACTATTCCTGTTAAAATATTTGGAACCATTTAAGTGAGTACAAACAAATGATTAATACTAAATAGAACTATTCCTGTTAGAATATTTGGAACCATTTAAGTGAGTACAAACAAATGATTAATACTAAATAGAACTATTTGTGTTAGAATATTTGGAACCATTTAAGTGAGTACAAACAAATGATTAATACAAAATAGAACTATTTGTGTTAGAATATTTGGAACCATAAAAGTGAGTACAAACATATGATTAATACTAAATAGAACTATTCCTGTTAGAATATTTGGAACCATTTAAGTGAGTACAAACAAATGATTAATACTAAATAGAACTTTTCCTGTTAGAATATTTGGAACCATTTAAGTGAGTGCAAACAAATGATTAATACTAAATAGAATTATTCCTGTTAGAATATTTGGAACCATTTAAGTGAGTACAAACAAATGATTAATACTAAATAGAACAATTCCTGTTAGAATATTTGGAACCATTTACATGAGTGCAAACAAATGATTAATACTAAATAGAACTATTTGTGTTAGAATATTTGGAACCATTTAAGTGAGTACAAACAAATGTTTAATATTAAATAGAACTATTCATGTTAGAATATTTGGAACCATTTAAGTGAGTACAAACAAATAATGAATATTAAATAAAATTATTCATGTTAGAATATTTGGAACTATTTAAATGAATGCAAACAAATGATTTATACCAAATAGAACTATTTGTGTTAGAATATTTGGAACCATTTAAGTGAGTACAAACAAATGATCGATACTAAATAGAAATATTTGTGTTAGAATATTTAGAACCATTTAAGTGAGTACAAACAAATTATTAATATTAAATAGAAGTATTCAGGTTAGAATATGTTGAACACTTTAAGTGAGTACAAACAAATGATTAATACTAAATAGAACTATTTGTGTTAGAATATTTGGAACCATTTAAGTGAGTACAAACAAATAATGAATACTAAATAGAACTATTCCTGTTAGAATATTTGGAACCATTTAAGTGAGTACAAACAAATGATGAATACTAAATAGAACTATTCCTGTTAGAATATTTGGAACCATTTAAGTGAGTACAAACATATGATTAATAATAAATAGAACTTTTCCTGTTAGAATATTTGGAACCATTTAAGTGAGTACAAACAACTATTTAATAGTAAATAGAACCATTCCTGTTAGAATATTTGAAACCATTTAAATGAAGGCAAGCAAATGATGAATACTAAATAGAACTATTCATGTTAGAATATTTGGAACTATTTAAGTGAGTACAAACAAATGATTAATACTAAATAGAACTATTCATGTTAGAATATATGGAACCATTTTAGTGAGTACAAAATAATGATTAATAGTAAATGGAAGTATTCAGGTTAGAATATTTGGATCGATTTAAGTTAGTACAAATAAATGTTGAATACTAAATAGAACTATTCATGTTAGAATATTTTGAACCATTTAAGTGAGTATAAACAAATAATTAATACTAAATAGAAGTATTCATGTTAGAATATTTAGAACCATTTAAGTGAGTACAAACAAATTATTAATATTAAATAGAAGTATTCAGGTTAGAATATGTTGAACACTTTAAGTGAGTACAAACAAATGATTAATACTAAATAGAACTATTTGTGTTAGAATATTTGGAACCATTTAAGTGAGTACAAACAAATAATGAATACTAAATAGAACTATTCCTGTTAGAATATTTGGAACCATTTAAGTGAGTACAAACAAATGATGAATACTAAATAGAACTATTCCTGTTAGAATATTTGGAACCATTTAAGTGAGTACAAACATATGATTAATAATAAATAGAACTTTTCCTGTTAGAATATTTGGAACCATTTAAGTGAGTACAAACAAATGATTAATACTAAATAGAAATTTCCTGTTAGAATATTTGGAACCATTTAAGTGAGTACAAACAAATGATTAATACTAAATAGAACTATTTGTGTTAGAATATTTGGAACCATTTAAGTGAGTACAAACAAATGATGAATACTAAATAGAACTATTCCTGTTAGAATATTTGGAACCATTTAAGTGAGTACAAACAAATGATGAATACTAAATAGAACTATTCCTGTTAGAATATTTGGAACCATTTAAGTGAGTACAAACAAATGATTAATACTAAATAGAACTATTCCTGTTAGAATATTTGGAACCATTTAAGTGAGTACAAACAAATGATGAATACTAAATAGAACTATTCCTATTAGAATATTTGGAACCATTTAAGTGAGTACAAACATATGATGAATACTAAATAGAAATTTTCCTGTTAGAATATTTGGAACCATTTAAGTGAGTACAAACAAATGATGAATACTAAATAGAACTATTCCTGTTAGAATATTTGGAACCATTTAAGTGAGTACAAACAAATGATTAATACTAAATAGAACTTTTCCTGTTAGAATATTTGGAACCATTTAAGTGAGTGCAAACAAATGATTAATACTAAATAGAATTATTCCTGTTAGAATATTTGGAACCATTTAAGTGAGTACAAACAAATGATTAATACTAAATAGAACTATTCCTGTTAGAATATTTGGAACCATTTAAGTGAGTACAAACAAATGATAAATACTAAATAGAAGTATTCATGTTTGAATATTTGGAACCTTTAAGTGAGTACAAACAAATGATTAATACTAAATAGAACAATTCCTGTTAGAATATTTGGAACCATTTAAATGAGTGCAAACAAATGATTAATACTAAATAGAACTATTTGTGTTAGAATATTTGGAACCATTTAAGTGAGTACAAACAAATGTTTAATATTAAATAGAACTATTCATGTTAGAATATTTGGAACCATTTAAGTGAGTACAAACAAATAATGAATATTAAATAAAATTATTCATGTTAGAATATTTGGAACTATTTAAATGAATGCAAACAAATGATTTATACCAAATAGAACTATTTGTGTTAGAATATTTGGAACCATTTAAGTGAGTACAAACAAATGATCGATACTAAATAGAAATATTTGTGTTAGAATATTTGGAACCATTTAAGTCAGTACAAACAAATGATTAATACAAAATAGAACTATTTGTGTTAGAATATTTGGAACCATTCAAGTGAGTACAAACAAATGTTTAATATTAAATAGAACTATTCATGTTAGAATATTTGGAACCATTTAAGTGAGTGCAAACAAATGATTAATACTAAATAGAAATATTCCTGTTAGAATATTTGGAACCATTTAAGTGAGTGCAAACAAATGATTAATACTAAATAGAACTATTTGTGTTAGAATATTTGGAACCATTTAAGTGAGTACAAACAAATGATCGATACTAAATAGAAATATTTGTGTTAGAATATTTGGAACCATTTAAGTGAGTACAAACAAATGATTAATACAAAATAGAACTATTTGTGTTAGAATATTTGGAACCATTCAAGTGAGTACAAACAAATGTTTAATATTAAATAGAACTATTCATGTTAGAATATTTGGAACCATTTAAGTGAGTGCAAACAAATGATTAATACTAAATAGAATTATTCCTGTTAGAATATTTGGAACCATTTAAGTGAGTGCAAACAAATGATTAATACTAAATAGAACTATTTGTGTTAGAATATTTGGAACCATTTAAGTGAGTACAAACAAAAGATCGATACTAAATAGAAATATTTGTGTTAGAATATTTGGAACCATTTAAGTGAGTACAAACAAATGTTTAATACAAAATAGAACTATTTGTGTTAGAATATTTGGAACCATTCAAGTGAGTACAAACAAATGTTTAATATTAAATAGAACTATTCATGTTAGAATATTTGGAACCATTTAAGTGAGTGCAAACAAATGATTAATACTAAATAGAATTATTCCTGTTAGAATATTTGGAACCATTTAAGTGAGTACAAACAAATGATTGATACTAAATAGAACTATTCCTGTTAGAATATTTGGAACCATTTAAGTGAGTACAAACAAATGATTGATACTAAATAGAACTATTCATGTTAGAATATTTGGAACCATAAAAGTGCGTACAAACAAATGATTAATACTAAATAGAACTATTCCTGTTAGAATATTTGGAACCATTTAAGTGAGTGCAAACAAATGATTAATACTAAATAGAATTATTCCTGTTAGAATATTTGGAACCATTTAAGTGAGTACAAACAAATGATTAATACTAAATAGAACTATTCCTGTTAGAATATTTGGAACCATTTAAGTGAGTGCAAACAAATGATTAATACTAAATAGAACTATTCCTGTTAGAATATTTGGAACCATTTAAGTGAGTACAAACAAATGATAAATACTAAATAGAAGTATTCATGTTTGAATATTTGAAACCATTTAATTGAGTACAAACAAATGATTAATACTAAATAGAACTATTCATGTTAGAATATTTGGAACCATTTAAATGAGTGCAAACAAATGATTAATACTAAATAGAACTATTTGTATTAGAATATTTGGAACTATTTAAGTGAGTACAAACAAATGATTAATACTAAATAGAACTGTTCCTGTTAGAATATTTGGAACCATTTAAGTGAGTACAAACAAATGATTAATACTAAATAGAAGTATTCCTGTTAGAATATTTGGAACCATTTAAGTGAGTACAAACAAATCATTGATACTAAATAGAACTATTCCTGTTAAAATATTTGGAACCATTTAAGTGAGTACAAACAAATGATTAATACTAAATAGAACTATTCCTGTTAGAATATTTGGAACCATTTAAGTGAGTACAAACAAATGATTAATACTAAATAGAACTATTTGTGTTAGAATATTTGGAACCATTTAAGTGAGTACAAACAAATGATTAATACAAAATAGAACTATTTGTGTTAGAATATTTGGAACCATAAAAGTGAGTACAAACATATGATTAATACTAAATAGAACTATTCCTGTTAGAATATTTGGAACCATTTAAGTGAGTACAAACAAATGATTAATACTAAATAGAACTTTTCCTGTTAGAATATTTGGAACCATTTAAGTGAGTGCAAACAAAGGATTAATACTAAATAGAATTATTCCTGTTAGAATATTTGGAACCATTTAAGTGAGTACAAACAAATGATTAATACTAAATAGAACTATTCCTGTTAGAATATTTGGAACCATTTAAGTGAGTACAAACAAATGATAAATACTAAATAGAAGTATTCATGTTTGAATATTTGGAACCTTTAAGTGAGTACAAACAAATGATTAATACTAAATAGAACAATTCCTGTTAGAATATTTGGAACCATTTACATGAGTGCAAACAAATGATTAATACTAAATAGAACTATTTGTGTTAGAATATTTGGAACCATTTAAGTGAGTACAAACAAATGTTTAATATTAAATAGAACTATTCATGTTAGAATATTTGGAACCATTTAAGTGAGTACAAACAAATAATGAATATTAAATAAAATTATTCATGTTAGAATATTTGGAACTATTTAAATGAATGCAAACAAATGATTTATACCAAATAGAACTATTTGTGTTAGAATATTTGGAACCATTTAAGTGAGTACAAACAAATGATTAATACTAAATAGAAATATTTGTGTTAGAATATTTAGAACCATTTAAGTGAGTACAAACAAATTATTAATATTAAATAGAAGTATTCAGGTTAGAATATGTTGAACACTTTAAGTGAGTACAAACAAATGATTAATACTAAATAGAACTATTTGTGTTAGAATATTTGGAACCATTTAAGTGAGTACAAACAAATAATGAATACTAAATAGAACTATTCCTGTTAGAATATTTGGAACCATTTAAGTGAGTACAAACAAATGATGAATACTAAATAGAACTATTCCTGTTAGAATATTTGGAACCATTTAAGTGAGTACAAACATATGATTAATAATAAATAGAACTTTTCCTGTTAGAATATTTGGAACCATTTAAGTGAGTACAAACAACTATTTAATAGTAAATAGAACCATTCCTGTTAGAATATTTGAAACCATTTAAATGAGGGCAAGCAAATGATGAATACTAAATAGAACTATTCATGTTAGAATATTTGGAACTATTTAAGTGAGTACAAACAAATGATTAATACTAAATAGAACTATTCATGTTAGAATATATGGAACCATTTTAGTGAGTACAAAATAATGATTAATAGTAAATGGAAGTATTCAGGTTAGAATATTTGGATCGATTTAAGTTAGTACAAATAAATGTTGAATACTAAATAGAACTATTCATGTTAGAATATTTTGAACCATTTAAGTGAGTATAAACAAATAATTAATACTAAATAGAAGTATTCATGTTAGAATATTTAGAACCATTTAAGTGAGTACAAACAAATTATTAATATTAAATAGAAGTATTCAGGTTAGAATATGTTGAACACTTTAAGTGAGTACAAACAAATGATTAATACTAAATAGAACTATTTGTGTTAGAATATTTGGAACCATTTAAGTGAGTACAAACAAATAATGAATACTAAATAGAACTATTCCTGTTAGAATATTTGGAACCATTTAAGTGAGTACAAACAAATGATGAATACTAAATAGAACTATTCCTGTTAGAATATTTGGAACCATTTAAGTGAGTACAAACATATGATTAATAATAAATAGAACTTTTCCTGTTAGAATATTTGGAACCATTTAAGTGAGTACAAACAACTATTTAATAGTAAATAGAACCATTCCTGTTAGAATATTTGAAACCATTTAAATGAGGGCAAGCAAATGATGAATACTAAATAGAACTATTCATGTTAGAATATTTGGAACTATTTAAGTGAGTACAAACAAATGATTAATACTAAATAGAACTATTCATGTTAGAATATATGGAACCATTTTAGTGAGTACAAAATAATGATTAATAGTAAATGGAAGTATTCAGGTTAGAATATTTGGATCGATTTAAGTTAGTACAAATAAATGTTGAATACTAAATAGAACTATTCATGTTAGAATATTTTGAACCATTTAAGTGAGTATAAACAAATAATTAATACTAAATAGAAGTATTCATGTTAGAATATTTAGAACCATTTAAGTGAGTACAAACAAATTATTAATATTAAATAGAAGTATTCAGGTTAGAATATGTTGAACACTTTAAGTGAGTACAAACAAATGATTAATACTAAATAGAACTATTTGTGTTAGAATATTTGGAACCATTTAAGTGAGTACAAACAAATAATGAATACTAAATAGAACTATTCCTGTTAGAATATTTGGAACCATTTAAGTGAGTACAAACAAATGATGAATACTAAATAGAACTATTCCTGTTAGAATATTTGGAACCATTTAAGTGAGTACAAACATATGATTAATAATAAATAGAACTTTTCCTGTTAGAATATTTGGAACCATTTAAGTGAGTACAAACAAATGATTAATACTAAATAGAACTTTTCCTGTTAGAATATTTGGAACCATTTAAGTGAGTACAAACAAATGATTAATACTAAATAGAACTATTTGTGTTAGAATATTTGGAACCATTTAAGTGAGTACAAACAAATGATGAATACTAAATAGAACTATTCCTGTTAGAATATTTGGAACCATTTAAGTGAGTACAAACAAATGATGAATACTAAATAGAACTATTCCTGTTAGAATATTTGGAACCATTTAAGTGAGTACAAACAAATGATTAATACTAAATAGAACTATTCCTGTTAGAATATTTGGAACCATTTAAGTGAGTACAAACAAATGATGAATACTAAATAGAACTATTCCTATTAGAATATTTGGAACCATTTAAGTGAGTACAAACAAATGATGAATACTAAATAGAAATTTCCCTGTTAGAATATTTGGAACCATTTAAGTGAGTACAAACAAATGATGAATACTAAATAGAACTATTCCTGTTAGAATATTTGGAACCATTTAAGTGAGTACAAACAAATGATTAATACTAAATAGAACTTTTCCTGTTAGAATATTTGGAACCATTTAAGTGAGTGCAAACAAATGATTAATACTAAATAGAATTATTCCTGTTAGAATATTTGGAACCATTTAAGTGAGTACAAACAAATGATTAATACTAAATAGAACTATTCCTGTTAGAATATTTGGAACCATTTAAGTGAGTACAAACAAATGATAAATACTAAATAGAAGTATTCATGTTTGAATATTTGGAACCTTTAAGTGAGTACAAACAAATGATTAATACTAAATAGAAAAATTCCTGTTAGAATATTTGGAACCATTTAAATGAGTGCAAACAAATGATTAATACTAAATAGAACTATTTGTGTTAGAATATTTGGAACCATTTAAGTGAGTACAAACAAATGTTTAATATTAAATAGAACTATTCATGTTAGAATATTTGGAACCATTTAAGTGAGTACAAACAAATAATGAATATTAAATAAAATTATTCATGTTAGAATATTTGGAACTATTTAAATGAATGCAAACAAATGATTTATACCAAATAGAACTATTTGTGTTAGAATATTTGGAACCATTTATGTGAGTACAAACAAATGATCGATACTAAATAGAAATATTTGTGTTAGAATATTTGGAACCATTTAAGTCAGTACAAACAAATGATTAATACAAAATAGAACTATTTGTGTTAGAATATTTGGAACCATTCAAGTGAGTACAAACAAATGTTTAATATTAAATAGAACTATTCATGTTAGAATATTTGGAACCATTTAAGTGAGTGCAAACAAATGATTAATACTAAATAGAATTATTCCTGTTAGAATATTTGGAACCATTTAAGTGAGTGCAAACAAATGATTAATACTAAATAGAACTATTTGTGTTAGAATATTTGGAACCATTTAAGTGAGTACAAACAAATGATCGATACTAAATAGAAATATTTGTGTTAGAATATTTGGAACCATTTAAGTGAGTACAAACAAATGATTAATACAAAATAGAACTATTTGTGTTAGAATATTTGGAACCATTCAAGTGAATACAAACAAATGTTTAATATTAAATAGAACTATTCATGTTAGAATATTTGGAACCATTTAAGTGAGTGCAAACAAATGATTAATACTAAATAGAATTATTCCTGTTAGAATATTTGGAACCATTTAAGTGAGTGCAAACAAATGATTAATACTAAATAGAACTATTTGTGTTAGAATATTTGGAACCATTTAAGTGAGTACAAACAAATGATCGATACTAAATAGAAATATTCCTGTTAGAATATTTGGAACCATTTAAGTGAGTACAAACAAATGTTTAATACAAAATAGAACTATTTGTGTTAGAATATTTGGAACCATTCAAGTGAGTACAAACAAATGTTTAATATTAAATAGAACTATTCATGTTAGAATATTTGGAACCATTTAAGTGAGTACAAACAAATGATAAATACTAAATAGAAGTATTCATGTTTGAATATTTGGAACCTTTAAGTGAGTACAAACAAATGATTAATACTAAATAGAACAATTCCTGTTAGAATATTTGGAACCATTTAAATGAGTGCAAACAAATGATTAATACTAAATAGAACTATTTGTGTTAGAATATTTGGAACCATTTAAGTGAGTACAAACAAATGTTTAATATTAAATAGAACTATTCATGTTAGAATATTTGGAACCATTTAAGTGAGTACAAACAAATAATGAATATTAAATAAAATTATTCATGTTAGAATATTTGGAACTATTTAAATGAATGCAAACAAATGATTTATACCAAATAGAACTATTTGTGTTAGAATATTTGGAACCATTTATGTGAGTACAAACAAATGATCGATACTAAATAGAAATATTTGTGTTAGAATATTTGGAACCATTTAAGTCAGTACAAACAAATGATTAATACAAAATAGAACTATTTGTGTTAGAATATTTGGAACCATTCAAGTGAGTACAAACAAATGTTTAATATTAAATAGAACTATTCATGTTAGAATATTTGGAACCATTTAAGTGAGTGCAAACAAATGATTAATACTAAATAGAATTATTCCTGTTAGAATATTTGGAACCATTTAAGTGAGTGCAAACAAATGATTAATACTAAATAGAACTATTTGTGTTAGAATATTTGGAACCATTTAAGTGAGTACAAACAAATGATCGATACTAAATAGAAATATTTGTGTTAGAATATTTGGAACCATTTAAGTGAGTACAAACAAATGATTAATACAAAATAGAACTATTTGTGTTAGAATATTTGGAACCATTCAAGTGAATACAAACAAATGTTTAATATTAAATAGAACTATTCATGTTAGAATATTTGGAACCATTTAAGTGAGTGCAAACAAATGATTAATACTAAATAGAATTATTCCTGTTAGAATATTTGGAACCATTTAAGTGAGTGCAAACAAATGATTAATACTAAATAGAACTATTTGTGTTAGAATATTTGGAACCATTTAAGTGAGTACAAACAAATGATCGATACTAAATAGAAATATTCCTGTTAGAATATTTGGAACCATTTAAGTGAGTACAAACAAATGTTTAATACAAAATAGAACTATTTGTGTTAGAATATTTGGAACCATTCAAGTGAGTACAAACAAATGTTTAATATTAAATAGAACTATTCATGTTAGAATATTTGGAACCATTTAAGTGAGTGCAAACAAATGATTAATACTAAATAGAATTATTCCTGTTAGAATATTTGGAACCATTTAAGTGAGTACAAACAAATGATTGATACTAAATAGAACTATTCATGTTAGAATATTTGGAACCATAAAAGTGAGTACAAACAAATGATTAATACTAAATAGAACTATTCCTGTTAGAATATTTGGAACCATTTAAGTGAGTGCAAACAAATGATTAATACTAAATAGAATTATTCCTGTTAGAATATTTGGAACCATTTAAGTGAGTACAAACAAATGATTAATACTAAATAGAACTATTCCTGTTAGAATATTTGGAACCATTTAAGTGAGTGCAAACAAATGATTAATACTAAATAGAACTATTCCTGTTAGAATATTTGGAACCATTTAAGTGAGTACAAACAAATGATAAATACTAAATAGAAGTATTCATGTTTGAATATTTGGAACCATTTAATTGAGTACAAACAAATGATTAATACTAAATAGAACTATTCATGTTAGAATATTTGGAACCATTTAAATGAGTGCAAACAAATGATTAATACTAAATAGAACTATTTGTATTAGAATATTTGGAACTATTTAAGTGAGTACAAACAAATGATTAATACTAAATAGAACTGTTCCTGTTAGAATATTTGGAACCATTTAAGTGAGTACAAACAAATGATTAATACTAAATAGAACTATTCCTTTTAGAATATTTGGAACCATTTAAGTGAGTACAAACAAATGATTAATACTAAATAGAACTATTTGTGTTAGAATATTTTGAACCATTTAAGTGAGCACAAACAAATGATTGATACTAAATAGAACTATTCCTGTTAGAATATTTGGACCCATTTAAGTGAGTACAAACAAATGATTAATACTAAATAGAACTATTCCTGTTAGAATATTTGGAACCATTTAAGTGAGTACAAACAAATGATTGATACTAAATAGAACTATTCGTGTTAGAATATTTGGAACCATTTAAGTGAGTACAAACAAATGATTGATACTAAATAGAACTATTCGTGTTAGAATATTTGGAACCATTTAAGTGAGTACAAATAAATGTTGAATGCTAAATAGAACTATTCCTGTTAGAATATTTGGAACCATTTAAGTGAGTACAAACAAATGATTAATACTAAATAGAACTATTCCTGTTAGAATATTTGGAACCATTTAAGTGAGTACAAACAAATGTTTAATACTAAATAGAACTATTCCTGTTAGAATATTTGGAACCATTTAAGTGAGTACAAACAAATGATTAATACTAAATAGAACTATTCCTGTTAGAATATTTGGAACCATTTAAGTGAGTACAAACAAATGATTAATACTAAATAGAACTATTCCTGTTAGAATATTTGGAACCATTTAAGTGAGTACAAACAAATGATTAATACTAAATAGAACTATTCCTGTTAGAATATTTGGAACCATTTAAGTGAGTACAAATAAATGTTGAATACTAAATAGAACATTTCCTGTTAGAATATTTGGAACCATTTAAGTGAGTACAAACAAATGTTTAATACTAAATAGAACTATTCCTGTTAGAATATTTGGAACCATTTAAGTGAGTACAAACAAATGATTAATACTAAATAGAATTATTCCTGTTAGAATATTTGGAACCATTTAAGTGAGTACAAATAAATGTTGAATACTAAATAGAACATTTCCTGTTAGAATATTTGGAACCATTTAAGTGAGTACAAACAAATGTTTAATACTAAATAGAACTATTCCTGTTAGAATATTTGGAACCATTTAAGTGAGTACAAACAAATGATTAATACTAAATAGAATTATTCCTGTTAGAATATTTGGAACCATTTAAGTGAGTACAAACAAATGATTAATACTAAATAGAAATATTCATTTTAGAATATTTGGAACCATTTAAGTGAGTACAAACAAATGATTAATACTAAATAGAACTATTCCTGTTAGAATATTTGGAACCATTTAAGTGAGTACAAACAAATGATTGATACTAAATAGAACTATTCCTGTTAGAATATTTGGAACCATTTAAGTGAGTACAAACAAATGATTAATACTAAATAGAACTATTCCTGTTAGAATATTTGGAACCATTTAAGTGAGTACAAACAAATGTTTAATACTAAATAGAACTATTCCTGTTAGAATATCTGGAACCATTTAAGTGAGTACAAACAAATGATTAATACTAAATAGAACTATTCCTGTTAGAATATCTGGAACCATTTAAGTGAGTACAAACAAATGATTAATACTAAATAGAACTATTCCTGTTAGAATATTTGGAACCATTTCAGTGAGTACAAACAAATGATTGATACTAAATAGAACTATTCCTGTTAGAATATTTGGAACCATTTAAGTGAGTACAAACAAATGATTAATACTAAATAGAACTATTTGTGTTAGAATATTTTGAACCATTTAAGTGAGTACAAACAAATGATTGATACTAAATAGAACTATTCCTGTTAGAATATTTGGAACCATTGAAGTGAGTACAAACAAATGATTAATACTAAATAGAAATATTCCTGTTAGAATATTTGGAACTATTTAAGTGAGTACAAACAAATGATTAATACTAAATAGAACTATTCCTGTTAGAATATTTGGAACCATTTAAGTGAGTACAAACAAATGATTAATACTAAAAAGAACTATTCCTGTTAGAATATTTGGAACCATTTAAGTGAGTACAAACAAATGTTTAATACTAAATAGAACTATTCCTGTTAGAATATCTGGAACCATTTAAGTGAGTACAAACAAATGATTAATACTAAATAGAACTATTCCTGTTAGAATATTTGGAACCATTTAGGTGAGTACAAATAAATGTTGAATACTAAATAGAACTATTCCTGTTAGAATATTTGGAACCATTTAAGTGAGTACAAACAAATGTTTAATACTAAATAGAACTATTCCTGTTAGAATATTTGGAACCATTTAAGTGAGTACAAACAAATGATTAATACTAAATAGAAGTATTCATGTTTGAATATTTGGAACCATTTAAGTGAGTACAAACAAATGTTTAATACTAAATAGAACTATTCCTGTTAGAATATCTGGAACCATTTAAGTGAGTACAAACAAATGATTAATACTAAATAGAACTATTCCTGTTAGAATATTTGGAACCATTTAAGTGAGTACAAACAAATGATTAATACTAAATAGAACTATTCCTGTTAGAATATTTTGAACCATTTAAGTGAGTACAAACAAATGATTGATACTAAATAGAACTATTCCTGTTAGAATATTTGGAACCATTTAAGTGAGTACAAACAAATGTTTAATACTAAATAGAACTATTCCTGTTAGAATATCTGGAACCATTTAAGTGAGTACAAACAAATGATTAATACTAAATAGAACTATTCCTGTTAGAATATTTGGAACCATTTAAGTGAGTACAAACAAATGATTAATACTAAATAGAACTATTCCTGTTAGAATATTTTGAACCATTTAAGTGAGTACAAACAAATGATTGATACTAAATAGAACTATTCCTGTTAGAATATTTGGAACCATTTAAGTGAGTACAAACAAATGATTAATACTAAATAGAAATATTCCTGTTAGAATATTTGGAACTATTTAAGTGAGTACAAACAAATGATTAATACTAAATAGAACTATTCCTGTTAGAATATTTGGAACCATTTAAGTGAGTACAAACAAATGATTAATACTAAAAAGAACTATTCCTGTTAGAATATTTGGAACCATTTAAGTGAGTACAAACAAATGTTTAATACTAAATAGAACTATTCCTGTTAGAATATCTGGAACCATTTAAGTGAGTACAAACAAATGATTAATACTAAATAGAACTATTCCTGTTAGAATATTTGGAACCATTTAAGTGAGTACAAATAAATGTTGAATACTAAATAGAACTATTCCTGTTAGAATATTTGGAACCATTTAAGTGAGTACAAACAAATGTTTAATACTAAATAGAACTATTCCTGTTAGAATATTTGGAACCATTTAAGTGAGTACAAACAAATGATTAATACTAAATAGAAGTATTCATGTTTGAATATTTGGAACCATTTAAGTGAGTACAAACAAATGTTTAATACTAAATAGAACTATTCCTGTTAGAATATCTGGAACCATTTAAGTGAGTACAAACAAATGATTAATACTAAATAGAACTATTCCTGTTAGAATATCTGGAACCATTTAAGTGAGTACAAACAAATGATTAATACTAAATAGAATTATTCCTGTTAGAATATTTGGAACCATTTAAGTGAGTACAAATAAATGTTGAATACTAAATAGAACTATTCCTGTTAGAATATTTGGAACTATTTAAGTGAGTACAAACAAATGATTAATACTAAATAGAACTATTCCTGTTAGAATATTTTGAACCATTTAAGTGAGAACAAACAAATTATTAACACTAAAGAGAACTAAAACTGTTAGAATATTTGGAACCATTTAAGTGAGTACAAACAAATGATTAATACTAAATAGAACTATTTGTGTTAGAATATTTGGAACCATTTAAGTGAGTACAAATAAATGTTAAATACTAAATAGAACTATTCCTGTTAGAATATTTGGAACTATTTAAGTGAGTACAAACAAATGATTAATACTAAATAGAATTATTCCTGTTAGAATATTTGGAAATATTTAAGTGAGTACAAACAAATGATAAATACTAAATAGAAATATTCATGTTAGAATATTTGGAACCATTTAAGTGAGTACAAACAAATGATTAATACTAAATAGAACTATTTGTGTTAGAATATTTGGAACCATTTAAGTGAGTACAAAAAAATGATTAATACTAAATAGAATTATTCCTGTTAGAATATTTGGAACTATTTAAGTGAGTACAAACAAATGATTAATACTAAATAGAATTATTCCTGTTAGAATATTTGGAAATATTTAAGTGAGTACAAACAAATGATTAATACTAAATAGAACTATTCCTGTTAGAATATTTTGAACCATTTAAGTGAGAACAAACAAATTATTAACACTAAATAGAACTAAAACTGTTAGAATATTTGGTACCATTTAAGTGAGTACAAACAAATGATGAATACTAAATAGAACTATTTTTATTAGAATATATGGAACCATTTAAGTGAGTACAAACAAATGATTAATACTAAATAGAACGGTTCATGTTAGAATATTTTGAACCATTTAAGTGAGTACAAACAAATGATGAATACTAAATAGAACGATTCATGTTAGAATATTTGGAACCATTTAAGTGAGTACAAACAACTGTTTAATAGTAAATAGAACCATTCCTGTTAGAATATTTGAAACCATTTAAGTGAGGGCAAGCAAATGATGAATACTAAATAGAACTATTCCTTTTAGAATATATGGAACCATTTAAGTGAGTACAAACAAATGATTAATAGTAAATGGAAGTATTCATGTTAGAATATTTGGATCGATTTAAGTTAGTACAAATAAATGTTGAATACTAAATAGAACTATTCATGTTAGAATATTTGGAACCATTTAAGTGAGTATAAACAAATAATTAATACTAAATAGAAGTATTCATGTTAGAATATTTAGAACCATTTAAGTGAGTACAAACAAATTATTAATATTAAATAGAAGTATTCAGGTTAGAATATGTTGAACACTTTAAGTGAGTACAAACAAATCATTAATACTAAAAAGAACTATTTATGTTAGAATATTTGGAACCATTTATGTGAGTACAAACAAATGATGAATACTAAATAGAACAATTCATGTTAGAATATTTGGAACCATTTAAGTGAGTAAAAACAAATGATGATTACTAAATAGAACTATTCATATCAGAATATTTGCAACCATTTAAGTGAGTACAAACAAATGATTAATACTAAATAGAAGTATTCATGTTACAATATTTGGAACCATTTAAGTGAGTACAAACAAATGTTTAATACTAAATAGAACTATTCCTGTTAGAATATCTGGAACCATTTAAGTGAGTACAAACAAATGATTAATACTAAATAGAACTATTCCTGTTAGAATATTTGGAACCATTTAAGTGAGTACAAACAAATGATTAATACTAAATAGAACTATTCCTGTTAGAATATTTTGAACCATTTAAGTGAGTACAAACAAATGATTGATACTAAATAGAACTATTCCTGTTAGAATATTGGGAACCATTTAAGTGAGTACAAACAAATGATTAATACTAAATAGAAATATTCCTGTTAGAATATTTGGAACTATTTAAGTGAGTACAAACAAATGATTAATACTAAATAGAACTATTCCTGTTAGAATATTTGGAACCATTTAAGTGAGTACAAACAAATGATTAATACTAAAAAGAACTATTCCTGTTAGAATATTTGGAACCATTTAAGTGAGTACAAACAAATGTTTAATACTAAATAGAACTATTCCTGTTAGAATATCTGGAACCATTTAAGTGAGTACAAACAAATGTTTAATACTAAATAGAACTATTCCTGTTAGAATATTTGGAACCATTTAAGTGAGTACAAACAAATGATTAATACTAAATAGAAGTATTCATGTTTGAATATTTGGAACCATTTAAGTGAGTACAAACAAATGTTTAATACTAAATAGAACTATTCCTGTTAGAATATCTGGAACCATTTAAGTGAGTACAAACAAATGATTAATACTAAATAGAACTATTCCTGTTAGAATATCTGGAACCATTTAAGTGAGTACAAACAAATGATTAATACTAAATAGAATTATTCCTGTTAGAATATTTGGAACCATTTAAGTGAGTACAAATAAATGTTGAATACTAAATAGAACTATTCCTGTTAGAATATTTGGAACTATTTAAGTGAGTACAAACAAATGATTAATACTAAATAGAACTATTCCTGTTAGAATATTTTGAACCATTTAAGTGAGAACAAACAAATTATTAACACTAAAGAGAACTAAAACTGTTAGAATATTTGGTACCATTTAAGTGAGTACAAACAAATGATGAATACTAAATAGAACTATTTTTATTAGAATATATGGAACCATTTAAGTGAGTACAAACAAATGATTAATACTAAATAGAACGGTTCATGTTAGAATATTTTGAACCATTTAAGTGAGTACAAACAAATGATGAATACTAAATAGAACGATTCATGTTAGAATATTTGGAACTATTTAAGTGAGTACAAACAAATGATTAATACTAAATAGAACTATTCCTGTTAGAATATTTGGAACCATTTAAGTGAGTACAAACAAATGATTGATACTAAATAGAACTATTCCTGTTAGAATATTTGGAACCATTTAAGTGAGTACAAACAAATGATTAATACTAAATAGAACTATTTGTGTTAGAATATTTGGAACCATTTAAGTGAGTACAAACAAATGATTGATACTAAATAGAACTATTCCTGTTAGAATATTTGGAACTATTTAAGTGAGTACAAACAAATGATTAATACTAAATAGAAATATTCATTTTAGAATATTTGGAACCATTTAAGTGAGTACAAACAAATGATTAATACTAAATAGAACTATTCCTGTTAGAATATTTGGAACCATTTAAGTGAGTACAAACAAATGATTGATACTAAATAGAACTATTCCTGTTAGAATATTTGGAACCATTTAAGTGAGTACAAACAAATGATTGATACTAAATAGAACTATTCCTGTTAGAATATTTGGAACCATTTAAGTGAGTACAAACAAATGATTAATACTAAATAGAACTATTTGTGTTAGAATATTTGGAACCATTTAAGTGAGTACAAACAAATGATTAATACTAAATAGAACTATTCCTGTTAGAATATCTGGAACCATTTAAGTGAGTACAAACAAATGATTAATACTAAATAGAACAATTCCTGTTAGAATATTTGGAACCATTTAAGTGAGTACAAATAAATGTTGAATACTAAATAGAACTATTCCTGTTAGAATATTTGGAACTATTTAAGTGAGTACAAACAAATGATTAATACTAAATAGAATTATTCCTGTTAGAATATTTGGAAATATTTAAGTGAGTACAAACAAATGATTAATACTAAATAGAACTATTCCTGTTAGAATATTTTGAACCATTTAAGTGAGAACAAACAAATTATTAACACTAAATAGAACTAAAACTGTTAGAATATTTGAAACCATTTAAGTGAGGGCAAGCAAATGATGAATACTAAATGGAACTATTCCTGTTAGAATATTTGGAACTATTTAAGTGAGTACAAACAAATGATGAATACTAAATAGAACTATTCATGTTAGAATATATGGAACCATTTTAGTGAGTACAAACAAATGATTAATAGTAAATGGAAGTATTCATGTTAGAATATTTGGATCGATTTAAGTTAGTACAAATAAATGTTGAATACTAAATAGAACTATTCATGTTAGAATATTTGGAACCATTTAAGTGAGTATAAACAAATAATTAATACTAAATAGAAGTATTCATGTTAGAATATTTAGAACCATTTAAGTGAGTACAAACAAATTATTAATATTAAATAGAAGTATTCAGGTTAGAATATGTTGAACACTTTAAGTGAGTACAAACAAATCATTAATACTAAAAAGAACTATTTATGTTAGAATATTTGGAACCATTTATGTGAGTACAAACAAATGATGAATACTAAATAGAACAATTCATGTTAGAATATTTGGAACCATTTAAGTGAGTAAAAACAAATGATGATTACTAAATAGAACTATTCATATCAGAATATTTGCAACCATTTAAGT
Source organism: Sepioteuthis lessoniana (assembly GCA_963585895.1). Classification (NCBI taxonomy): domain Eukaryota; kingdom Metazoa; phylum Mollusca; class Cephalopoda; order Myopsida; family Loliginidae; genus Sepioteuthis; species Sepioteuthis lessoniana. Next base: position 22,541,171 of record OY757909.1, read on the forward strand.
GAGTACAAACAAATGATTAATACTAAATAGAAGTATTCATGTTACAATATTTGGAACCATTTAAGTGAGTACAAACAAATGATTAATACTAAATAGAACTATTTTTATTAGAATATATGGAACCATTTAAGTGAGTACAAACAAATGATTAATACTAAATAGAACGGTTCATGTTAGAATATTTTGAACCATTGAAGTGAGTACAAACAAATGATGAATACTAAATTGAACGATTCATGTTAGAATATTTGGAACAAGTTAAGTGAGTACAAACAACTATTTAATACTAAGTAGAACCATTCCTGTTAGAATATTTGAAACCATTTAAGTGAGTACAAACAAATGATTAATACTAAATAGAACTATTCCTGTTAGAATATCTGGAACCATTTAAGTGAGTACAAACAAATGATTAATACTAAATAGAACTATTCCTGTTAGAATATTTGGAACCATTTCAGTGAGTACAAACAAATGATTGATACTAAATAGAACTATTCCTGTTAGAATATTTGGAACCATTTAAGTGAGTACAAACAAATGATTAATACTAAATAGAACTATTTGTGTTAGAATATTTTGAACCATTTAAGTGAGTACAAACAAATGATTGATACTAAATAGAACTATTCCTGTTAGAATATTTGGAACCATTTAAGTGAGTACAAACAAATGATTAATACTAAATAGAAATATTCCTGTTAGAATATTTGGAACTATTTAAGTGAGTACAAACAAATGATTAATACTAAATAGAACTATTCCTTTTAGAATATTTGGAACCATTTAAGTGAGTACAAACAAATGATTGATACTAAATAGAACTATTCCTGTTAGAATATTTGGAACCATTTAAGTGAGTACAAACAAATGATTAATACTAAACAGAACTATTCCTGTTAGAATATTTGGAACCATTTAAGTGAGTACAAACAAATGATTGATACTAAATAGAACTATTCGTGTTAGAGTATTTGGAACCATTTAAGTGAGTACAAACAAATGTTTAATACTAAATAGAACTATTTGTGTTAGAATATTTGGAACCATTTAAGTGAGTACAAATAAATGTTGAATACTAAATAGAACTATTCCTGTTAGAATATTTGGAACTATTTAAGTGAGTACAAACAAATGATTAATACTAAATAGAAATATTCATGTTAGAATATTTGGAACCATTTAAGTGAGTACAAACAAATGATTAATACTAAATAGAACTATTTGTGTTAGAATATTTGGAACCATTTAAGTGAGTACAAATAAATGTTAAATACTAAATAGAACTATTCCTGTTAGAATATTTGGAACTATTTAAGTGAGTACAAACAAATGATTAATACTAAATAGAATTATTCCTGTTAGAATATTTGGAAATATTTAAGTGAGTACAAACAAATGATAAATACTAAATAGAAATATTCATGTTAGAATATTTGGAACCATTTAAGTGAGTACAAACAAATGATTAATACTAAATAGAACTATTTGTGTTAGAATATTTGGAACCATTTAAGTGAGTACAAAAAAATGATTAATACTAAATAGAATTATTCCTGTTAGAATATTTGGAACTATTTAAGTGAGTACAAACAAATGATTAATACTAAATAGAATTATTCCTGTTAGAATATTTGGAAATATTTAAGTGAGTACAAACAAATGATTAATACTAAATAGAACTATTCCTGTTAGAATATTTTGAACCATTTAAGTGAGAACAAACAAATTATTAACACTAAATAGAACTAAAACTGTTAGAATATTTGGTACCATTTAAGTGAGTACAAACAAATGATGAATACTAAATAGAACTATTTTTATTAGAATATATGGAACCATTTAAGTGAGTACAAACAAATGATTAATACTAAATAGAACGGTTCATGTTAGAATATTTTGAACCATTTAAGTGAGTACAAACAAATGATGAATACTAAATAGAACGATTCATGTTAGAATATTTGGAACCATTTAAGTGAGTACAAACAACTGTTTAATAGTAAATAGAACCATTCCTGTTAGAATATTTGAAACCATTTAAGTGAGGGCAAGCAAATGATGAATACTAAATAGAACTATTCCTGTTAGAATATATGGAACCATTTAAGTGAGTACAAACAAATGATTAATAGTAAATGGAAGTATTCATGTTAGAATATTTGGATCGATTTAAGTTAGTACAAATAAATGTTGAATACTAAATAGAACTATTCATGTTAGAATATTTGGAACCATTTAAGTGAGTATAAACAAATAATTAATACTAAATAGAAGTATTCATGTTAGAATATTTAGAACCATTTAAGTGAGTACAAACAAATTATTAATATTAAATAGAAGTATTCAGGTTAGAATATGTTGAACACTTTAAGTGAGTACAAACAAATCATTAATACTAAAAAGAACTATTTATGTTAGAATATTTGGAACCATTTATGTGAGTACAAACAAATGATGAATACTAAATAGAACAATTCATGTTAGAATATTTGGAACCATTTAAGTGAGTAAAAACAAATGATGATTACTAAATAGAACTATTCATATCAGAATATTTGCAACCATTTAAGTGAGTACAAACAAATGATTAATACTAAATAGAAGTATTCATGTTACAATATTTGGAACCATTTAAGTGAGTACAAACAAATGAGGAATACTAAATAGAACAATTCATGTTAGAATATTTGGAACCATATAAGTGAGTACAAACAAATGAATAATACTATGTAGAAGTATTCATGTTAGAATATTTCGAACCATTTATGTTAGTACAAGCAAATAATAAATACTAAATATAACTATCCATGTTAGAATATTTGGAACCATTTAAGTGAGTACAAACAAATGATTAATACTAAATAGAACTATTCCTGTTAGAATACTTGGAACCATTTAAGTGAGTACAAACAAATGATTAATACTAAATAGAACTATTCCTGTTAGAATACTTGGAACTATTTAATTGTATGCAAACAAATGATCAATAGTAAATAGAAATATTCATTTGAGATAAAAATACTTGAAACCATTTAATTGTATGCAAACAAATGATCAATACTAAATAGAAATATTTATGTGAGATAAAAATACTTGAAACCATTTAATTGTATGCAAACAAATGATCAATATTAAATAGAAATATTTATGTGAGATAAAAATACTTGAAACCATTTAATTGTATGCAAACAAATGATCAATAGTAAATAGAAATATTTATATGAGATAAAAATACTTTAAACCATTTAACTGTGTAAAAAAGAATGAGCTCAGGTTCCTTTAAAAATGTATCAACAAAATGTGTTTGGAAAACACACATATATATATATATATACATATATCAAATATATATGATTTGTTATCATATATATATATATATATTTACATACATATATATACATGTGTGTGCGTGTGTGCGCGTGCGCACGCGTGTGTATGTGTATGTGTATAAAAACAGGATTTGGCATTAGATAACCAACAATGGTTGATATGCCATAAAACCAAACGCAACCGAAACAAACCAGAAAGAAGGGTCATAGTTCAATAGTTTTGTTGTAGCAACATTTTACCACTTGTTATAAAACTAGAAAAGCTAAATCAGATTTCTATTTTAATTTCTGTACAAGTCAGATCAATACAAGGAAAAAAAAAATACAACACAGTTAAAAAAAACAAAACATACACCAAAAGTTAAAAAAAAACAAAATACAACAAATGTAAAATTCTTGGTAAGGCTTAAAACTTTTTGAACGACACTTGTAGATTGAAAAATAAAGTTAATTTGGTCACAACCTATGTGGGTATCTTGGTTAGTCAATGAACTTTTCAGCCGACCCTTGTATAAACCTTATTAAGTCGTGTAAGCATGAGAATATCTTGGTCAACCAATGAACTTTTTAGCTGACCCTCGTACCTTCAAAAAGTCAAGACAGCTAAAATTATGAAGAATTTGTTTTTCATTAGATCATTGTAGATATCATGTTATTTCAGTGTAATATATATATATATATTTTTTTTCTTTTTCAGTACTTACTTCTGAGGTGAAGTTGAAAACTGTTCTTACTTGCAAAACGAGAAAAGATTTATGGACGAAGAAATATTATCGACCCAGCGGTTAGATTACAAAATTCCTAAAAATAAAAAAATAATTAAAACAAAAACAAAACAAAAAAAAAAAAAACTGTTTACCCCAGATCCTTTTGAAGGTTTTGTTTCCATTTAAATATTTGTTCTTATCTTCCTGCCATACCTTACAAAAATACTAAAAAAAGATGTTAAGACAGTGCAATGGTTGTTAATATTACGCGATATCATTAAAACGATATTTGCTGCGGAAACACCGCAATAAAAATCTAAAACATATAATGGTAACCGTCATTTCAACAATAGTTTAGACCATCGAAATCAGTCGCTATGCTTATTCTATTGTTATCACATTGTTTCGACTGATCCCTTCTACAGCCTTCTTCAGAAATGCATTCCGTAAGGAAAGTGTTGGAACTTTTTTCTAAATATTTACCGAGTATCCATGATTGTTTTGTTTTTTTTTTGTTTCTTTTTTTAATTCTAGTAACAATTGCGTCATAGTAGATACCATGTTGAAGATATAAATCAAGGGACCAAACCAAAACCGATTCCCACTCAAAAGAAAATATTGCACTGAATTTCAAAATATACAGACATTATTTATAAAAACAACAAGAACAAAGAAACAAAAAAAAAAAAAATAAAAAAATAAAAAAATAAAAACGAAAAGAGAAGCTGAAAAAACCCCTAAATAAGCAATATTAATTACCAACATGTGTGGTTATGCAAATTTGTTTGTTTACATTTAAATTTAAATTTGATTTTAAATTTTAATATTTTACACATCAAGAAGCTGATGTTTCACATCTGTCTTTCTCTGTTTCTATGGAATTACCCGAACCTCGACCCGTACCCAGTATCACGGACAAGATGTGACACAAGGACAATTTTTAAGCGAAGTAAAACTAGTTTTGATTCAGTTTTTTTTCTTAACCTATTGCCGTACGAAGGTTAAAGAGCCCCATCTATCCTGCAAAGGAATCAATGCAAAAAAAAAGAAAAAATGAAATGCTAACAGCCTCATCGCGGATTTGAACTCAGTGTTGCCGAGTCAATTCCTTTCTTTCTTTCTTTCTATTACTAAAATTCTTGTTATGTTTTCGCTCTCTATCAATCTATCACCATTACGCCACTGTTTCCTCTTTCTCCATTTAAAAGTGTCGCTCATAAATAAGTACACCCCTCACAACTAAAATGAATAAATATTACTTTTCTTAAAAACCAAATATACCCTGATCTTATTATTTATAGTGGATTAATATACAATACAATCAAAACTGATCTTGTTAGTTATCATTTATTACCAAAATCTACAGCATTACAATCATCATCATCATCATCATCATGTCGTGCTGGTAGCACGGATATCCCTGACCCTCTCTCGCCACTTTTCCCTATCGTTCATCGCCTCAGGCAGGTCTTCGGGACAACATCCTGTATCCTCACATAGTTGCTGAATGTATATTCGTGCTGGTCGTCCTGCTTTTGCACGGCCATGTGTGGGGGTCCATAAGAGTACATCACTTATGAGTTCGTCCCTGCTTCTCCAGCAGTGTCCTGCATGTCTGGTTCGTCTAACTTGAATAGTTTTCGTGATAGGAGGCAGGTGGTCGTACAGTTGGTGTCTTGTGGGGTGTTGCCGCCAGGATCCAGAAATAAATACCCCCCTTATATATATATATATATATATATATATATATATATATATATAATTTTACTTTTGGTTACAGAATTTTAATGCTGTAGAGTTTGGTAATAGATAATTCCTAATAATATCCATTTTGACTGCATAATTCTCCATTAGAAATAATAAAACCCTGACATCTTTGGTTAAGGAGAAAATCAACTTTTTATCAAAAAATGATGTTTACACTCTCTGTCAATCTGTCTATAACTAAAATTCTCGTTATAGGTGTTTGAATGTTTTCCTGATTTAAGTAATTTGGAACTACACAAGAATCCTGCAATACTGTCTTGAACAAATCCTTGAAGCAGCACCCCACAAAACAACAGCTATTCAGCCACCTGCCAACCATCCTACAAACCATTCAAGTATAGCGTAGCACTGCTAGAAAAACAAAGACGAACTCTTATGGACTCCTACACATGGATGTGCCAATGTTGGCCGATCAGCAAAAACTTACTTACATCAGCACTGTACGGACACTGGATGCAGCCTTGAAGACCTGCCAGAAGCGATGGAATATAGGGATGGATGGCAAGAGAGAGAGTTCGTGAACTCTGTGCTGTCAGCGTGATTTGATGATGACGATTATCCCGTTATCTATATATCAATCAATTTATCTATGTATCGATCATTTGAATTCTCGTCATATGTGTATATATGTTTTCACTATCTATCTATCTAGCTAGCTAGCTAGTTAGCCATCACTAAAATTCTCATTATATTAGTATATATGAAACAGTAATCTTGTGAAAAGATGTACCATATTCACAATTAACGCCAAGTGCGAAATGGACTTATAATGTTCTTAACAATAGAACATATAAAGAACATAGGAATCTCAGAATTCGAAAACACGTAACGACTTCTTGTTCAGGTACGAAACCTTTTTATTAACTTTGAGTTAAAGGTTTCGATGTAAGGAGGAGAGACACAATCTTCTATGCTGTCTTATTCATTTGGCCCCCGTCTCGAGCGGCCCCCATAGGGCGCAAGTTCGCCTCGCGTCTGTGAGCTCCAAAAGTCGACCGTCTTCTTCCACTGTCTAATCTCCACTTTAACTTTCTTCAGATTCTCGCACAAACCTCCGCGCGCTTCCGGTGCGTGACGTCACCCGCACCCTGTCACCCCGTTTTGTCTCGGACTATTATGACATCTGAGTGACACCTCCATCCGCCCGTGCGCACCCGCGTTAACACCTGCCTCAATGTTGCACCTAACTAACCCATGTGCTGAGCCGAAAGGTTCTCAGCCTAACTAAACTCAAAGGCATGAACCGAAATCCCTCGGCTATTATATAACAAAGATAGCGACATTTCCCTTATACCAATACAATCAACATGTTCTATCTTACTGAATTTCCTATTTAATTTGCAAATGAATAATTTTCTGGGGTCTATATCTGCACTAAATATGATTTTGTTCAGTCATCCTAATCCTCGATGGAATGAAGATAACCAAGAAATATTAATTAGAAGATTTCACTCCTTCCTAAATAAAAGCATCAATATCATCGTGGACAGTTGTTACAACGAGAACTCTCCAAATGGCGGATTGTTAGGTTACAGATACTGATATTTGAGGTTTAGATAACGTTTATTAACACGGAAAATTTAATAGGCGAAATGGACTGAAGGTTAAGTACTCGCTCCCATCATATCACTGAAGTTAAGCAACGATCAGCCAGCTCTTTTCTTAGATGAGTGACCACTTAGAAACAGCTAGTATTGTTAGCAAACTAAGGTCTGTGTGCCAAACTAAGCAAAGCTTTTTGATTTACAGCATATTCAGCGAAACAAATTTGAATTTTGGGAAAGTCCCCTTTCCCTACTCTCTGTCCCATCACCAAATTTCTGGTAAAATTGTTTCGTGATTACTTCGGTAAAACAATTTCACCACACTTAAGTGAATACTTGAATAAACCATCGAAGTAAAAGTTAAATCTATTTCCAAATTTTTAAGGGTTATTTGATCACATGACTTTATCGTCCAGTGAGCCAAGCTCTCAAATGACTTTAAATTGTTATTTACATCTAGTGACATTCTCACGGGTTTTGCCACTATTTCAAACTATTTACACTACAGGCCAGATTTCGACAATTAATTATTTAACACGTATTCGCGCTGAACATATATATTTCTAAAGCATCCAAATCGTCGATATAACGGAAATAACAAAGAAATGCTAATTAGAATCCAACTCTAATTATGTATTGCTCTAATAGTACAAAATATTGCTTTGTGTTTTTCTTGACAAGATAAGATTTATTATTGGAGGGTGGGTCAAAAGTTTCGCAATATATTGGTAAGTATAAGTTTGCTGTATTCATATCATATAACCGAAGCAGTTCAAGCCGTTGTAGGTACCCAGTCTGGTTGGTAGTATTGTGGTAGTTGGTACGCTGTCACATTGTACATTGTTTTACTCCGTGTGTGATTTGAAAGCCGCACAGATGAACATGCAACATAAGTCTAATTCTTAAAAATATGCTTTACGATTTCGAACTGGGCCATAACACCACGGAAACAACCAAAAACATTTGTTGTGTAGAAGTTGAAAGCGCAGTCGGTCACAGTACAGAAGGCAGATTTTTACACGGGTTGCGAGAACCTTGACAATCAGGCAAGGTCAGGTAGACGTAAAACCGTAGATTCCGTGGTCGCACCCCAAGCCATGCAGATAAATCCGGTGAGTTGTACCAGGTGAGTATCAGGAGAGTTTGGCATCCCAGAGTCTACTGCAATCGGTCACCTTTATGGGGTGTCCTCGTGGTGTAATGGTTAAAGCGATGAACTGCGGAATCGTAGTACGCGAGTTCGTACTCCAGTCGCGCTATTACGTTTACTTTCGGGCAAATACCCTTGGGAAAGGTATGAACCCCCTTATTCTCCCTCCAGCTATGGGTAAATAGTAGGACGGACTAGGTTCTTCAGCCTTGGTGAGGCAACTAGTCTAGGAGAAGGAAAACTCTGAATTCAAACCTGTTAAACTCCGCTTTAAAAATTGACCTTGTGTCATATCCTGCCCGAGCGGAGGGGTTGGTAAATAGTACCTTTATGACGTCGGCAAAAGTATCTGGAACTGCCGAAGTGTGCTTTGAGATACCAGAATGTTAAAAAACATTTGATTCACCCAAGTTTCTTTTTTTCTTTCTTTATTACCCATCTTTCAAATTGCAGATCACTAAAGAAAAAAAAAAAAAGAAGAAAAGACTGAGAGAGAATTGTTGTAAAGTTTCCTGAGCACTTGACATTGGATATTTATTTAGAGAGTTAAAAATTCAAAGCGGTTACAGCCTCTGTGTAGAGAAAACAAGTCAAGAGAACGTTCCAAAGAAGAACAGCAGTAATAAGGATCCACAGTCTGAGAAAGATCCACAAGAGAAAAACCATATGGAAATAATTAGAATCTCGTAGCCAGATTTCATAGACTGTACATTTGATAATTAAAATGGTTCGTAATATATTTTCATATAACTAACAGATTATAGCTTGATACAAAACTCAAGGCTTCGATACGTAGCAGTTCAGAAGATAATAATTTTTACAGATCTGACAAGTATGTATT
>OY757909.1:22555511-22601784 GCA_963585895.1 Sepioteuthis lessoniana
ACTATATTGTTTTTATAGCAGAAAAATGCTAAAAATGCATTTTTTTTAAATTTGCACCTCAGTCCCTCCCCCCTCTCTCTCTCTCTCTCTCTATATATATATATATATATATATATATATATTTATATATATCAGAGATCCTTATTTCTGCTCATTTACTGAGCTGAGTTTAGTCTGGCACATGTGCCTTCACGGAACATAAGTTCTTTATTGAACAGGTGGGACAACGAACGTGCTTTAGATATATTTGGTTGAGTCATAAATAACTTCCGTTTCCGTTTCTCAAAAGCATTTCAAACACACAATGTTTAAAAAGCGACCGGAAATCACCTGACTAAAGAGTGCTTTTATTGGTTATTCTTATTTCAATAGGGAAAGAAAGCTCATCATAATTTAATCTCTGATCTCACACTCCTTAAATGGAGAAACTGGACGTGTATATTCGACATGTAATGTTGTGGGAGTTTATCAGTAACAAAAACGCTACTGAAACAACTAAGAAAAGTTGTAGTGTTTATGTCGAAAGTGTCATTACTAACCACCTCGTTCGAAACCGATTTTCAAAGTTTTGTTCTAGCGATACATCATTGAGAGATTGAACCCAGATCAGGATGCTCATCAGAACTCGATCAAAAGGCTGTAAGAGAATTAGTGGAATGCAATCAGTGAAAAAATACTCGAGAATTACCACTTGATACATCTTAATCCATAATCTGCTACCACTTGAAAAAGCTAGGAAAAGTGGGCAAGTTGAGCATTTGAGTTCCTCATACTCTTAGTGAGAAGAATAAAGAAGATCGCATATTAATAGCGACAAGTCTTCATTCAAAGTAGAGAAATGACCAGTCCTCAAGAATATAATTACATGAGGATAAAATAGTTCTTTTATGACAATGCCATAACCGGGACATTGGCCCAGCGGTTAGAGTTTTCGCCAATGGCCCGGGAGACCTGGGTTCAATCCCAGGTCGAGTCATACCAAAGACTTTAAAAATGGAACTTGATACCGCCTTGCTTAACACTCAGCATTATAAGGTACGTTTCAAGGGTAAAGTGGAGCAATCCTGGGAATGGAGTAGCGCCCTCCCCTACACCTTTGTCTAGTAGCTATCGAAAAGGGAGCCTTCGGGTCACCCTCGACTATGGTCGACTATGACAATGCCATAGACCTAATGAGTAGAGCGTTCGCCAATGGTCTGGGAGACCGGAGTTCAGTCCTAGTTCGAGTCACACCAAAGACTCAAAAAATGGTAATTGATACCGCCTTGCTTAACACTCAGCATTATAAAGTGTGGATCAAGGGTAAAGCGGAGCGATCCAGGGAATGGAGTAGCACCTCGGTGAAGTAGCTACTGAAAAGGAGCCTTCGGCCACTCTCTCGACTATGGTCGCCAACTTACAATGCAAATGGTTGTGAATTGACTTGGACAAATCTCTACCTCTTAAAAAGAAAAAAAAAGATTAATTAATAATTAATTAAAGATTAATTAATAAAAATCCGGATCTTCATGGAAGAAAGATAAACCGTGAGTATGATGTGATCATCGGAGTATTAATCATTTTAAGTTTTTAAAGCGCAATCTGGCACTCAATGCTGACTTATACACTCAACAGCTGCAATATGGATAAGAAAATCTTATAAGAAAATGCCTCGTACTCGTCAATAGGAGAAACGTTGTGCTTCTCTTAAATAACGCTGGGCCACATTCAGCAAGAATCACGCTGGAAAAATATTGGATTTTAGGTAGTCTGTTCATACACAATATATATATATATTGGCAACATTTCTTCATAATTACATATTTCATTGAACATAATAGACATTTTTTGTCTACATATCTTCTGGTTTCAAAATTAATTCTGTTAAGTTTGGGTTGTATGTTTCTAATATGTAGTGCCTCGTGAATCTGTAGTTTTTGCTTGTTATTTTAATGTTCTAATATTGTTATGTTTTCGGTAAGAAATATCCGTAATTCTGTTGTTGGGCATGAATGTTTTTTTTTAATGCTGTGCTATGGAACTTATATCAGAAACCCAAACTTAACAGAATTAATTTTGAAACCAGAGCTAATGTATTTAAATGTCTTTAGCTACTGACGCTATTTATAGAAACAAATTTGAAAAGTAAACACTACGCAATACAACAGTACAAACGCTCATTTTTACAAAGTAGTAATGTACATACAAAAGTCACATCCCTTTTGTAATACATCCTCTCCTGATGATGGCCCAAAGTCGGACAGAAAGTACTTGGGAAATAACTAATCATGGAAAATTTATCAACCAATTTCCACCGAATATCATAAGATCAATACGGCATTTCGAAAGGATTAACAAAAAATATGTAGACAAAAAATGTCTATTATGTTCAATGAAATTTTTTTTTCTATGTGTGTAGAAACGATTGCGTCTTTAAAAAATACAATTTTCTATTGTGTTTTTGAATATTTGTTGACGCTCACAACATTGGTGAGCACCATAAATGTGTGGTAGGTGTTAAGGTACTTTTAGAAGAATTCAATTTTGAATTTATCATGAAAACGAGACTCATTGTCAATGAGAATGGTTGCATCAGAGTATGACGTTATAAAGCTATTTGAAACCAGTTAATCAATTTCGATTCAGTGTGCAAAATACTTTATTACAGACGAATTGGAATTGGAATATAAGTTGAGCAATATCTTTTGCGAAAAAAAAATGAAAAGAAAAAAAATGCTTTTTTTAGGGCTCTTCGCGTTTTAATGTCGTATTAGAATCAGGCCCCAAATTGAGGTATTGGTAGGATTTTTTGACGACAAGTGATTCACTATTTGAATTGTTTGATTTTAGGGAATATATATATATATATATATATATATATATATATATATATATATATATATATATAAGCTGTTTGCCTCTTTTTCTGTTATTTCTTTCTTCTTTCTGGGTTTTTTTTTGTTTTTTTTTAAACTGGATTGCCATTTTCATTTTTTTCATTTTTATTTTTTGAAGGAGGGGGCATGAAAATTTTATAAATGTCATAAACAAAAGAAATCTTAGAATAAAAAAAGCAACAATTTAAAAAAGAATGTTTGTTGGGGGAGGATGTAGCGGCAAAGCTGCTAAGTGCTCATCTTTCGCTGTATTTGCTTCTTTTTGGATCTGAAACTGAGTCTATGAACAAGTCCTTTAATTCGCGTGATACTCTCACCACCGCAAACCTGCTCCTCCATACGCCGACGTGACCGGACGCAGCGCACCTGGCGGATGACGTCATGGAATACAGCTTGCACCACTTCCAGGTTCACCTTAGCTGAAGTTTCATAGAACGAGGCTCCAATATCGAAGGCTAGTTCCCGACCTTCCGTCACCGACACCATGCGACTGTCTTCTTCGTCGTTTTTATTACCTGCAGTGAGATCGAATTTAAATAATAATTAGGGTTTAATAGTTTGTACATTAATGTCTCATTGATCTATCAGCCGCCGGGTTTATTCGAAACCATGAAACCCACGGATCAGCTCAACAAAGAAAAAAAAAAAAGAAACAAAACAAAACAAACAGGAGAATAAAATCTTATTGCGTAATGTGATGGAATAAAAATATGTGGTAACTGCATCTATTATTTTCAGAGGTATGGTAACTAAACTTATTATCTGCTAAACTTATTATTATTTACTAAACTCATTATTAACTAAGCTTATGATTTTCAGATATGTGGTACCTGCATCTATTATTTTCAGATATGTGATAACTGCATCTATTATTTTCCGGTATGTGGTAACTACACCAATTATTTTCAGATATGTGGTAACTAAACGTATTATTTTCAGATATGTGGTACCTGCACCTATTATTTTCAGATATGTGATAACTGCATCTATTATTTTCCGATATGTGGTAACTACACCAATTATTTTCAGATATGTGGTAACTGCACCTGCAGTTATCACATATCTGAAAATAATAGGTGCAGGTACCACATATCTGAAAATAATACGTTTAGTTACCACATATCTGAAAATAATAGATGCAGTTATCAGATATCTGAAAATAATAAATTTAGTTAATAATAAGTTTAGTTAATAATAATAAGTTTAGCTGATAATAAGTTATTATAAACTATTTTCAGATATGTGGTGACGGCATCTATTATTTTCAGATATGTGGTAATTTCACCTATTATTTTCAGATATGTGGTACCTGCACCTATTATTTTCAGATATGTGGTAACGGCATCTATTATTTTCAGATGTGTGGTAATTGCACTAATTATTTTCAGATATGTGGTACCTGCATCTATTATTTTCAGATATATGGTAACTAAACATATTTTCAGATATGTGGTATCTGCACCTATTATTTTCAGAAAAAGTGTTACCTGCATCTATTATTTTCAGATATGTGGTACCTGCACCAATCATTTTCAGATATGTGGTACCTGCATCTATTATTTTCAGATGTGTGGTAATTGCACCAATTATTTTCAGATATGTGGTAACGGCATCTATTATTTTCAGATTTGTGGTAACGTTGAAATTTGTCTTACAAAAATAATTATTTTATGCAAAAATACTCCACTTACATCGGAAATTATAACGAATAATTGTCAATTACATTTAATGCTGAAATAATTGATCTTTGTGGCAATTTCCACTTACAAATACTTTTTGAATATAATGAGTCACTTATAAACTATTAATTTTTATTGAATAAATTTGGATTAAAAATAAACAGAAATGTGTTGGCACTTAAAGAAATTAAATTTATGAACCAGTTAAACAAATTTCGTTCGTAGAAGGCTAATTGTTATCCAAGTAGCAATATTTTAGAATTGAAATTTTGTTCATCGAAGAAAGCTTAGTTTAATCTTTCCGTTACCAAGAATTTTTTCTAACGTTGTGGTTCTTGTGATATAATAAACTTCATTGTGTTTAAAGTGATATTCTTTTTTTTCTTTTCTTTTTTCTAATAAATCGACCACAGCCCAATTTGCTAGATCAGTAGAATACACCGACTGTATCTCTGTGCCTGTGGTTATCGTCGTAGGAAATGGACACGGCGACACGAGTTCAAATCCTGAACAAGACTGATTGCATTTCACATTGCACTAATACTCCTCAGAAAGGTATGAATCCAATTATTCTCCCTCCAACTATGGGTAAAATAGTAGGGTAGACTAGGTTCTTCAGCCTTGGTGAGGCAACTAGTCTAGGAGAAGGAAAACTCTGAATTCAAACCTGTTAAACTCCGCTAAAAAAATTGACCTTGTGTCATATCCTGCCCGAGCGGTTTGGTTTGGTTTGGTTGGTTTTATGGCATATCAACCTTTGTAGGTTATTTAACGCCAAATCCATTTTTATGTAAATAATCCGTTCTATTGAAAACAGTTCAGTTTAGCATAAGTATACAGTTTAATTGTCAAAAACATTTCCATTTCAAACTATTCAAGCAGTTATATGTAATAATTCAGTTAAGTGTAAATACAGTTTAATTTTCAAAAACGTTTCTATTTCAAGCTATTCAGTTTACTCAATTCATTTTAGCATAAGTATGCTGTTAGTTCTATTTAACCCATAGATAGGGCCCTATCTGGTGCTACCACTCCAGGCCAGAGTGGACCTGGGAGCAATAGTAATGAAGGGGTACTCCGCATTCCCCAAAGCTCCAGCATTGCTGGAACCTCACCATCAGATTGTTTAGTGTCATATCCAGGACACTCGTGGTGGGTCTTACCCCTCTGCAGAGAAGCAGTCGGTGTATTCTACAGCCCCAGCCGACTGGGCAATGCCCGAGCGGAGAGGTTGGTAAATATGTATCTCTGTTGAGGGGTAAGACCATATACCAACGAATGTCCTGATATGACACTAAACTATCCGATGGCAAGGCTCCAATACTGAAACTTACTCCCAAGCCCACTCTGGACCGGAGTGGTAGTACCTGTTAGAGTCCCATCTATGGGTCAAATAGAATTGTCTAATAATTCAACTGTGACTGATGTTAAACTGTATTGTTAGCGTTACCTAGTAATACTTGCAACCATTTAACTGTGTGCAAATAAAACTATTAGAATGGAATACTTGAAACTGTTTAACTGCGTGCAAAAATTGAATTAGCTTTCTCAACTTTAAATCGGATACGATTGAAAAGCAGGGCATTATAAACCTTAGCA
Organism: Sepioteuthis lessoniana; assembly: GCA_963585895.1. Lineage (NCBI taxonomy): Eukaryota > Metazoa > Mollusca > Cephalopoda > Myopsida > Loliginidae > Sepioteuthis > Sepioteuthis lessoniana. The sequence goes on from OY757909.1 coordinate 22,561,666, forward strand.
GCTATGATAATAAGAACTATTCCTCTATAGTTCTTAGTGATTCCGAGGTCTCCTTTTTTTTTTCTTCAGGAAGAAGAGAATGCAGTTTTCCCTATATTTCTCGATTCTATTTCGATTATACAAGAACATGTCTCAGTATACTTTCATTAAAAACACATGGTACACACAAGCTATGGTTACTGAACTTAGAAAATCTTCGAGGATATTTCACCTACCTACTAAGACGAGAGGCATATTGTTACAATCCCGGTATTCATGGATTACGAAAAATAATTTGGAGACCATTCGGAAACTTTCTCTGTCCGTGATAGAGTAGACCAAAACGATGCCATCAGTTTTCTCGACCATCGATCGAATTGCTGCGATGCCAGGAATTTCGCCCTGAAATTTAAAATGATTTAAATCGAAATTAAACAAAGCATGGAAATGTCTGGGATTTTCAGCTTACACTTTTAATCAACTTTGTTTGACCCGAAAATTCAAACAAATATTGATAAATTCAATTTACATATGTTTTTGTATCCACTCTGGTAAAACGTAATTATTTTCCGAAAATACAAATATTTCCCCTCAGTATATACATATATATATATATATATATATATATATATATATATATATACCTACACACACACACACACATATATATATATGTGTGTGTGTGTGTGTGTGAGAGAGAGAGAGAGAGAGAGAGAGTGTGTGTGTGTGTGACATAGTGGTGCAGCATTTTTCTGATATCAGCGTATCCAAAAAGTATGGCTGATCCTCCCCGAGCCTTCACGGCTATAAACAAATTATCTTTATAGATAGTTCAGTGGTCTGCATCTTTAACTGAACTGTCAGGTCTTATACGTTGATATTTGACAGAAGAATCCATTACACACACACACACACACACACACACACACATATATATATATATATATATATATAGCGGGGTATCTATCTCAAAGAATGATAATGGTTTATTAGAAAGAACCCAGCCCAGCAGCACCGACTGCATCTCTACAGAGAGGTAATACCCCCACCTCCAATGAGTGTCTTGGACATGACACTAAACCACCCAATGGTGAGGCTTTAGTCCTGGAGCTTTGGAGAATGTGGAGTACCCCTTCATAGTCATTACTCCAATCTCTACTCTGATCCGGAATGATGGCACCTGATAGGGTCCTATCAATGGGTCAGATAGTACTGTTTAACCATTTAACTAACTGCAAACAAATAACTGATGTTAAACAGAATTAGTCATCTTAGATAGGAATACTAGAAACCATTATACTGAGGAGAAGGAAAACTCTGAATTCAAACCTGTTAAACTCCGCTTAAAAAATTGACCTTGTGTTATATCCTGCCCGAGCGGAGGGGTTGGGTAAATAGGATTATACTGTGTTCAAACAGATGAGTTTGGCTTATCTAAAAATGTTACCTGCAAACTACTCGTTTACAAATCATGCGTCTATATGCATAAACAGGATTTGTCATTAAATAACTTACATAGATTGACATGCCATGAAACCCAACCAACCAACCAACCAACCAACTAACCAACCAGAAAGAATACAGAGTGCGTGAGTAGATGTAAGGGAGTAAAGTTTTGCACATGCCTGGATGTACTTGTCCAAGACCTCATGACTGGATCCACAATTATACAAGAGTTCTTCTCGCATGGTAGTTTCGGAAAAGTTGGTCTTACTCTCACTTTATGGCCTGTATGGGATCAATAACACACACACACATACACACACACACACACACATACTATGAATAACGTACATAGTAATTAAAATTATTCTATTTACCAAGTGATTTGCCCTTAAAAATGCTTTAAATGAGAACAAACACCGTAAAACTATCGTAAATAACTCACGAAAGAATATTGCTATCGCTAAAACTTAAAAAACACGAAAAGCACATTCAAATCAGGTTTCTTGACAATAATGAACATGATGAAGTCAATTGCCCTCAAAATGCCTTAAGTATGACAATAAACACCTCACGATTAGCGTAAACAATACACGGAAGACTATGACTTTAATTTTGGCATTCAAATTCAAATTCAAATTTTAAGAATAATTCAATCATATTTGTAACTTCTTTTATATTTCATTTCTAATTCTTATTTTTTTTATTGTAGATATATTTTTAAGAAAAAAAATTATTAATTTGAACACTACTAAATTTAAAATAGCTTTATCGTTTTCACTCATTATTTATTTCTATTGTATCATCTAATACTTTAAGGAGATTTATTGAATTTATACCTATTATAATGAATAGCAACTATACGGCCACCTGCCTCCCATCACAAAAACTATCCAAGTTAGACGAACCAGACACGCAGGACACTTCTGGAGAAGCAGAGACGAGCTCATAAGTGATGTACTCCTATGGACCCCACATATGGCCGAGCAAAAGCAGGACGACCAGCTAGAACATACATACAGCAGCTATGTGAGGATACGGGATGTAGCCCTGAAGACCTGCCAGAGGCGATGAACGACTGGGAAAAGTGGCGAGAGAGGGTCAAGGATATATGTGCTAGCGGCACGACATGATGATGATGATAATGAATACTTGAAACCCGTTAGTTCACATTCACCTTGAATGATCTGTACCTCTAATACACAAAAATCAATTTGCTATAATCTTTTTTATTTTCAGAATAGCGTATGACATTTCCCGATTAAATATAAAGTAAATTTGGGTAAAGACTCAAATCAGAAATATTCATAGCGCTCAGAATCAGCAGCTGCTGCCTACCAGCGTCGAAACCTGACAAAGCAAGGTAAATAACTGCTGATTACTGGTCGCTTAGCGTCCTTTCGATAAATATATCTTTTATCATTTCAAATGAATTCATTACATTATCATAGGTCTTAAATGATGAAATTAATATACATAATTTATAATGCTTATAGAAATTATAATACTTAAACTAAAAAACATTATATATATATATATATATATATATATATATATATTTGCCGTAGGTTCAAAGAGGGAATAAAGATATTTTAAAATAAGTAGGTCCACGAAGAGATATGCATTTTTTAGAATTTCGTGGACCTATTTATCTAAATATTGTGTGTATATATATATATATATATATATATACTCACGGAGAGAGAGAAGGAGAGAGAGACAGAGAGGGAGAGAGGGGGGCATATATTCCAAAGAAGAGAGGTATTAATTACTAATCAAAAAATGATTCTATATGAATTTACAAATATCTTTATATATTACGTTTAACGCGTCATTTGTTTCATTTGAATCATACTGAACTTGAAAACGTGGGGAAATGATGCATATTGTAATAAACACTTGAAAATAGAAAACATTCTCCTTTGAAAATCTATACCTCAAATCGACAAAATTCAATTCATGGTAATTTTCAATTTGGGGTAATATTTCTCATTTCATATCTTCTTCTTCTTCTTCTTCTTCTTCTTCTTCTTCTTCTTCTTCTTCTTCTTCTTCTTTCCTCGTCCTTTCCCAAGTTTGTCACTTTTTTCTTTCTTACTTTCCTCTTTTTCTTTTTTTTCCTCTGACTTCTTTATATTACTCTAATCAGTACTTGCCCAGTCGGTTGGAACTGTAGAATACACGGACTGCACCACTGCAGAGGGGTAAGACCCCCACCCCACCCCAACGAGTATCCTATGGCCCAGTCGGCTGCGGCTGTAGAATACACCGACTGCACCACTGCAGAGGGGTAAGACCCCCACCCCACCCCAACGAGTATCCTATGGCCCAGTCGGCTGCGGCTGTAGAATACACCGACTGCATCACTGCAGAGGGGTAAGACCCCCCACTCCAACGAGTGTCCTGTTTATGACACTAAACAATCTGATGGTGAGGTTCTAGTGATACTGGAGCTTTGGGGATTGCGGAGCACTCCTTCATTGCCATCGCTCCCAGGTCACCTCTGGCCCAGAGTAGTAGCACCTGATAAGGCCCTATCAATGAGTTAAATAGAACTAAACTGTGTACTTATGCTAAACTGAATTGTTTGAATTAGAACTGTTTGACTAAACTGAATAGCTTGAAATAAAAAAAATGTTGACAGTTGAACTGTGTACCCGTGCTGAATTGAATTGTTTGAAATAGAATTGATTATCTGTATAAAAATGGATTTAGCATTAAATAACCTACAAAGGTTGATATGCCATAAAACCAAAACAACTAACCATCTAATCAGTACCGTAATCTGCTATTATCTTTCTAATCATTCTCCTCCTCTTTTAACTGTTCTCTTTTTCCTCCTTACATATTAAATCGTCTCTTACCCCTTCTACCTCTAACATGGCATCTTCTTCTTCTTCTTCTTCTTCTTCTTCTTCTTCTTCTTCTTCTTCTTTCACCTATATTTTTCTCGTACCAATCGTCCTCTTCCTCCTCCTCCTCCTTTTTCAACAGATAAATCTGAATTTTTATTTTGAAAAGTGATGAAGAATGAATCAGAATAGGATAAAATGCTTTCTTAGTTACTATGCCAGTTACACAACCTTTTGAGGGGTCTGTGACAGCGCTGAGCTTCATTTTCCGATCTTCTCCATATAACAGAGATAGCTATGAAATGTTTATTAGAATCCTTCATTTCATTCTGAATAGATGATCCAATATCATCACTGAATGGTGTTTGATTTGGTTTCCTTGTTCAATTGCGTATCAACTTTTATGGTTTATTTCATGCCAAAGCCCTCCCGGTAGAAAAACTGCTGTAGTACTATTTAACCCACACCTTAATGGTGTTCACACATTTTTCAAGTGTATTAATCCGAAAGTGAAAGTTATAGTACGACTGGAGTTCGAACTCGCTTACTTCGAAGCCACAACCAGCAGTTTAGCCATTACGCCACGGGGACCCTCCCTTTCGATAGCAACTAAACAGGTTTCCAGCATGTCAATTATAAATTAAAAATGCCTGTTAATGTTTTCTTATTGCAACAAGAGACCGAAAGATGACTATTTTGGTTTTTGTCGTCTAGATTTTAAAAAAACGTTCAAAGGGTAACCAGAAACTTTCAACTTGAATTGTAAGTTTTCTTAAAAAGAAATGGATAATTAACATAAGAAACAATATTACAATCAACATCGAAATGTATTAAAGTTGGGTTTTATTCCTAGAATATTTATTTTGCAACTAAATCCACTCACCTGTGTATTAAGATAAATGTCGTAAAGTTTAATAAAAGACGGTTCATTGTCAATGCTCTCCCATTTATCAAATGCATTATTTTTCCCTGAAAAAGAAGAAAATGATATTTAATAGAAATTAAAAATGTTTTGATTAAAATAATATTTAATGGCAATGAAAATGTTTTGATTGAAATGATATTAAATGGCAATGAAAATGTTTTGATTGAAATAATATTTAATGGCAATGAAAATGTTTATGATTGCAATGCTATTTAATGGCAATGAAAATGTTTTTAATTGAAACAATATTTCATGGAAATGAAAATATTCAAGATTGAAATGATATTTAAAGGCAATAGAAATGTTCATGATTGAAATAATATTTAATGGCAACAAAAATGTTTTGATTGAAATAATATATAAAAGCAATAAAATGTTCATGATTGAAATAATATTTAATTTCAATGAAAATGTTTTGATTGAAATAAGGCAATAAAAATGTTCATGAGTGAAAAAATATTTAATTCCAATAAAAATGTTTTGATTGAAACAATATGTAATCGCAATGAAAATGTTTATGATTGCAATGCTATTTAATGGCAATGAAAATGCTTTTCATTGAAACAATATTTAATCGCAATGAAAATGTTTTTAATTAAAATGATATTTAATGGAAATGAAAATATTTAAGATTGAAATGATATTTAATGTCAATAAAAATGTTTATGATTGAAATATTTAGTGTTAATGAAAATTTCTAAGATTGAAAACAGATTAAAGCCCTCGAGTTTACGAAAAGAAAATCAATGATCTACGAAGTTTACATGATAAAAACACACATTTATGTATGCAGAATTTATTGAGCTTTGCCTAGTCGGGTTCACTTTAGAATGCTTACGATACCAACTGCTTGTAGGTTGTCATCTATCAAGGTATTGGACAGGTACATTGTTGCTTAGTTTCAACAATCTTGTGGGAACAGATGTGTGAAGCGTGACGTGACCGTAAGTTCAGATATATTACCCCAGAGACAAATTATGCAATTATCACGTTCATGATTGATTGATTTTAACGGTATGTTAACTTGTCTTGGGTTATTTTATGCCAAGAAGTTAGGAAATAACGTTCATTGTCCATTCATATTTTCGGTTTTGGTTTGGTTTGGTTTCTTTGTTTAATGGCATATCAACCTTTGTAGGTTATTTAATGCCAAAGCCATTCTCCAAGAAGAACAGTAGTGGTACTATTTAACCCATAGCTGGGAGGATAAGGGGGTTCATACATTTCCCAAGGGTATTTGCCCAAAAGTGAACGTAATAGCGCGACTGGAGTACGAACTCGCGTACTACGATTCCGCAGTCCATCGCTTTAACCATTACACCACGAGGACACCTTCATATTTTCATTTTTTCTGTAGTTGTTTTTGTTTTTCATACGGTTGTATCAAATATGAATAATTTTCAATCAGATCTATTTGACCCATACATGGAATCCTTACAGTTCCAGCTACTCTGGGTTCAGAATGGGCCTGGGAGTAATGGAAGATATGAAAATGCTGTTAGAGTTATTGGAATGCAGTGACAGTCAACAGATCGACCATCTTGCATGAATCGAGCATCGGTTTCTGAGTGGCGTAAGAGATTCAAGGATAGCAGGGAGTCTGTGAGGGATGATGAGAGGTGTGGGAGGAGTAAGGAAGTCAATACACCACAGTTGATTGGCCGAACGGTTAGGGTTAGGATTACTATGTTGAGGTTTTAAGGGAGTTCAGGGAGAGATTCCGTCGACAGAGGCCAGCACTCTTCAAATCGGGTCAGTGGAATTTCCACCAGGACAATACACCAGTCCACAACACCATCCTTGTCACAGACTATTTGACCAAGATGGGCATCAAGACAGTTCCTCAGCCTCCCTATAGTCCAGATCTTGCTCCCGGTGACTTTTGCTTATTCCCTAAGCTCAGAGGCTGTCATTATGAGAGAATTGAGGAGATGAAAGAGGCTGTGACAAAGGTCATTGACACGCTCACACAAGAGGACTTCCATGGGACCTTCCAGAAGTTGTTGGAAGAGTACAACAAGTGCATTGCAGAAGGAGGAGATTACTTGGAAGGGGACTAGAGTTTCATGTGTGTACTATCAATAAAAGTGCCCATACGAAAAAAATCTGGAAACTTATCTAATGATCCTCGTATACCTCAAATGAATTAGATTATTTAAATTTGTTGTATAATTTTTTCCGACAAGGAAATATTATGGAATAATCTAAAGGTGAGGGGAAAATTTGAAATTCATTGGCAAAAATTTGAAATTTATATTTAATTGTCCCTCTTTGAAATTTTAAGACAGCTTAAATTCCTTCTGACATCATCATCATCATCATGTCGCGCTATCAGCACGGATATATCTGACCCTCTCTCGCCACCCCTCCCTATCGCCCATTGATTTTGGCAGGTCCTCAGGGCAACATCCAATATCGGCACAGAGCTGCTGTATGTATGTTCGACCTGGACGTCCTGCATTTGCACGTCCCTGAGCAGGGGTCCACAGGAGTACATCACTTACGAGTTTGTCCCTACTTCTTCAACAGTGTCCTGCATATCTGCTTCGTCTAATTTTGTGGTTTTCATGACGGGTGATTGGTGGCCGTACAGTTGCTGTTTTGTGAGAGATTTCATTAATTTAAAGCAATATTCTTAATTAAATTGGTTTAAATTTTTCCGAATGACAATTATTAGATTTCTTTTCGTGGCTAAAACCTTCTCAGAGACCATTTTTTAAAGATTCCTACCATAAATTTTCAATTGGATTTAAATCAGGTCTGTTGGCCGGCAATGTCATTGATTTTATATGCATTTCCAGAAGAAAAGCTTTAATCCTCTTTAAACAAGACGCACTATCGTTCAGAAAACTGACTTCATAATCGCCAAACTACTTTTCTATAGATGGAATGAAAAAACTATCCAAGATTCCAATCTACACATGTGCACGGATTGTTGCAGTTATGATTGGTATATATCATAGACAAATCTCTCATTTAAACTCAAAATTATTTTATTGGTCATTAGGATTATTTTCAAATTGAATTTTCAAACATTATATAATTCCTTTCTGATAAGAGATATAATTCCATTCCTATTTACATAAGCGATGTATTTAAAACGTATCAAGCCTGGGGCTGTATTTACACAGACAGAAATTAACAATAAATAAAACGTTAATTTTCTTAAAAATAGTCCACGTGCTATTCAACACATTTATTTTAGGGAGTTATCAATTCATGAAATTGCCCAGTTCCCAGGTGGGGGCAGTAGTATCAAGACTGCATTTCTGCAGAAGGGTAAAACCCCACCAATGAGTGCCCAGGATATGACACTAAGTAATCTAATGGTGAGGTTGATGCTGGGACTTTAGGGAATGCGTAGCACCCTCCATTGCCATTGCTCCCCGGTCCACTGGCCCGGCGTGGTAGCACCTGATAGGGTCCTATCTATGGGTTAAATAGAACTAACGGCATACTTGTGCTAAACTGAATTGTTTGACTAAACTGAATAGCTTGAAATAGAAATGTTTTAGAAAATTAAACCGTACTTACATCTAAATTGCGTGCTTATAAAGTAAGTAAAGTTGGCGACCATAGTCGAGGGTGACCCGAAGGCTCTCTTTTCGATAGCTTACTACACCAATGTGTAGGGGAGGGCGCTACTCCTTTCCCTGGATTGCTCCACTTTACCCTTGATCCGTACCTTATAATGCTGAGTGTTAAGCAAGGAGGCATCAAGTACCATTTTTTGAGTCTTAGGTATGACTCGACCTGGGATCGAACCCAGGTCTCCCGAGCCAACTTTTGACATTGAAACTGTACTTACACTAAACTGATTTGTTTAATATATAACTGTTTTGACATTTAACTGTGTGTAAACAAAATCTGTACTTATACTAAACTGAATTGGCTGAATTAGAACTGCTTGACTAAACTGAATAGTTTTAAATAGAAATGTTTTTCACAATTAAACTGTCCTTACATTCAAATTGCGTGCTTATGCTAAACTGAATTCTTTGAAATAGAACTGATTATTTACATAAAAATGGATTTGGCGTTAAATAACCTACAAAAGTTGATATGCCATAAAACCCAAACAACCAACCAATTTGTGAAAGTACATCAAAAACTCCTCTTTCATATGATGTGAAACTGCGCCAACAGGCGTACTTAAAAAAATCTTCGACCTCCTCAAATCTGACCCTTGAGATGAATTTACAGTTTAAGAAAGAAGAAAAAATCAACACGGAACTGAGTGTGGTGAAGACGAAGATTGTGGTACAATCCTAACTTTCGACAAAGATTACACTTCAAAAGGATCATAAATTGGCACTAAATCATTTAGACAATGTTTAGCCATGTAAACAGCAATGACTATATATATATATATATATATATATATATATATATATATATATATATATATGTAGGAGGCGCTCGTGGTGTAATGGTTATTGTCATTGGAAATAGAAACAGCGACCTGGGTTCAAAATCCTGGACGAAGCTGTTTGCATTTCACATAACGCTAGTACCCTTGGGAAAGGTATGCACCCAACTTTTCTCCCTTTAATAGCAGAGCAGAATGGGCTCTTTAAATTCGATGTGGCAACCGGTCTATGAGAAAGAAAAACTCTGAATTTAAACCTGTTAAAAAATTGACCTTGTGTCACATCTTGCTCGTAAGATCGTGTTGGTATATATATATATATATATAAGTGTGTGTGTGTGTGTGTGTGTGTGTGTGTGTGTGTGTGTGTGTGTGTGAGCGCGGAAAAATGAATTAATTAAACAGTATAAAATCGGTCAAAATAAGAAAATTCCTTCGTGTGAAGTTAGACTGCTAAGTAGAGTGAGGCGATGTCACAAATGGATTTATGGACCAACTCTGTTCTGTGTTTTATCAAATCAGCTATCTTGCTCCCCCTGCCCCTCTCTGTCTTCCACTGTTCAGTGGAAGATCAGTAGATACGTACCAGGATGTGGCAATCTTAGAAGTAGTATTTAACCAATAAAAAGCTCACCTTTTTTCGTCTTTTGGTCATCTCCGTCTTTGATTCCTTCTGTGAAAGCCCGACACAGCGCTAAAACGAAAAAAAAAAAAAAAGAAACGTGTCATTATTATTGAAATTATTAAATTCATACCATTACAAATTTTAAATTTTATAATATAATTATATGTAAGTATATTGATTAAAATCATATAATACAATTCTATAATATGATCATATATAAATAGAATATATAATTATATCATATGATATATAATACATAATACGAATTTAACGAGCTATATTGAATAATTCCTGGAAGCAACATCCCACAAAACATCAGCTGTACCTCTTATTTTTAGAACCATTCAAATCAGACGAACAAAACATGTAGGACATTGCTAGAGGTGTAAGGGCGAGCTCATAAGCAACGTTCTCCCATGGACTCCTTCACACAGTCGAACAGGTGTTGGACGTCCGGCTAGAAGCTATCTACAACATCTCTGTAGAAATGAGACTGATGGGAAAAGTTCAATTTTTCTTATTATATAAGACTAATATAAACATCAATTAAGCTCTGTTGTCGGAAATTAGAATACGCCGACCATAACCTCACCAGAGAGAGAGAGAGAGAGAGAGAGAGAGAGAGAGAGAGAGTGATGAAGAGAGAGGTGGGGGCATCCTGGTTATGACACTAAATTACATATGGGGTAGAGGCCCCAATTCTGGAGCTCTGAGGAGAGTGGAGTGCCCATTCGTTGCCATATCTCCCAGGTCCATTAATCTGGGTTAACTTCTGGAATGGTTGTACCTGTTAGGTTCCCATCGAAGAGTCAAATAGATCTGTTTGAAAATTATTTGTAGTAGATAGGAATACTTGATATCATATTATCATGTGCAAAATCTTTTAAGAGACTGTACAAAAAACGCGATTCCTTAACTTCTCGATATAAAATAAACCTATAGAGATTGATATACCGTAAAAAAACAATTTTTCAAGTAGGTTTTGCACATAAGAATCTTGAATATTTACGAGGTTCAGCATTCTATTTATTGTTAAATAACATCCATTTTTCTCTTTGTATGGGATGAACTAAAATTCTGTCAATTATGTAATAAGATTAATTGTGTAGACATTTTATCAACTAAATTACAAATAAACTTTATGACTTCAAAATAATTCCCTTGAAGAGCGATACACATTCCAAGAGTTGGGGGTTTTCAAATCAGCCTGTATTCATTTAGTTTACCGCGATCTATTACCTGTTCTTAAATGGCGACCACGGAGTTGGGTTTTGTTTTGTAGGATTGTAAACACGCGCAAGGACTCGAATCAGACTCATTCCGCATTTGTGGCATAGGAATTCAAATATCTAGAAAGGTACCAATTGATTTAGTTCTAAATAGGTTCTACTGATCTGTATATCAAGAACAGTTCAAATAAATTACATGATCTACGTTGTGCATTCAATAAGTTTCCAGACTTTTTTGTACAGCCATTTAAAATTGTCGTAGACTCTTGAAAATTCACTATGTTATTGTTATATATCTTATAAGATGACTGACTAATTTTTATGATTTCAGGTTTAAATGAACAGCTACAAAAGCAATTGGAATACACCCTACTAAAGCCTGATTGTCACGGCTGGTGAATTTCAAAAATGCAACCTGACACTTTAGAAGAAGGATATGCAATAAAATTCTATTTTAAACTTGGAAAAAAGGCCACAGAAACGTATGGAATGCTTCAGAATGCTTTTCAACCATCTTCCATGAATCGAGCACCAGTTTTTGAGTGGCGTAAGAGATTCAAGGAAAGCAGGGAGTGTGTGAGGGATGATGAGAGGTGTGGGAGGAGTAAGAAAGTCAATACACCACAGTTGATTGGCCAAACGGTTAGGGTTACTATGTTGATGTTTTAAAGGAGTTCAGGAAGAGATTCCGTCGGAAGAAGACAGCACTCTTCAAATCGGTTCAGTGGCATTTCCACCAGGACAATGCACCAGTCCACAACTTCATCCTTGTCACAGACCAAGATGGGCATCAAGACAGTTCCTCAGCCTCCCTATAGTCCAGACCTTGCTCCCTGTGACTTTTGCTTATTCCCCAAGCTCAGGAACTGTCGTTATGAGACAATTGAGGAGATGAAAGAGGCTGTGACGAAGGTCATTGACACGCTCACACAAGAGGACTTCCATGGGGCCTTTCAGAAGTTGTTGGAACGGTACAATAAGTACATTGTAGCCGGAGGAGATTACTTCGAAGGGGACTAGAGTTTCATGTGTGTACTATCAATAAAAGTGCCCATACGTAAAAAGTCTGGAAACTTATTTAATGATCCTCGTATCAAGGTACCCGTCGTGTAATGGTTAGCGTTGTAGGAAATGGACACGGCGACCTAAGTTCAAATCCTGGATGAATCTGTTTGTATTTCGCATTGTGCTAATACTCTTGGGTAAGGTATGAATCCAACTATTCTCCCTCCAGCTATGGGTAAGATAATAGGGCAGACTGAGCTCTTTAGTTTTGGTTAGACAAACGGTCTAGACGGAAAGCTCTAAATTCAACCCAGTTAAACTCCGTAAAAGAAATTTACGTTTTGTCGCATCCTGCTCGTGCCGAAGGGTTGGTAAATGCAGACTGGGCTCTTGGTATGGCAACCAGTCTAGGAGAAAGAAAACTCTGAATTCAACCCAATTAATCTCCGCAAAAGAAATTGACATTTTGTCGCATCCTGCGCGTTTGACAACAGGTTAATTACGGATTTCTAAACAGGTAATTACACCTGTATCTTAAGATAAAAAAGGGGACAGCGGAAATAAATCAAGTGATTTGAGAACCAGAAGGAAATATGCAGGTGTCGAATTTTTTATATTCACAAGAGATTCGCAAGAGATTCGCAGATTCAGACAGATTCGGCCAGATTCGAAAAGCAGTCAGAAACGGTCAATCAGAGCAGAAGCCGCCAGTGTGGGCGGTGGGGAGGACAGTGGCCCCGCGTTAAGAAGTGATCCTGATGAGCCTCGTCAAGAAGTATTAAGTAGGGCTCGGAATATAGATCTGTCACAACGTGGTGTAAATATGAATATGTGTCCCCAACGTGGTGTCAGTGATAGCAGTCCTCCGTCAGTCTAAGTCTCTCTTGCAGCCATTTCGACCATTTCGTCGTAATAAAGAAGAGAGTTATGTTTTTGTAAATAAAACATGTCGTTCTTTCATTTGTGCACAAGATTCGTAAAAAAATCTTGTTATCAATTTAATTACAAATAAACTTTGTCTCATTCAAAATGGTTCTTTTTTGAATTCACGCACTAACGAAGACGCCGTTCCAACTCCTAGAAACAGCGCCGAAAATTCTCAACTGACACTGCTTTCATTTAATTTCTCACGACCTGTTGGATATCGACCACGGAAATGAGTTTTAGTTTCGTGGGGGTGGGGGAGAAAATTGTCACAAGGTTTCAAATCAAGAGAATAAGAGAGACTATTGTACAGTAGAAATATCATTTTGGACGAAAAACTCACTGAAAGGGAACATGACTATAATACAATGAAACTGTTTTGTTTTTTTTTGTTTTTTTTTTCAAGAAAGTCATCTGACATATTTTTCAGGTTAGCAACCCTGATAGAAAATCATTTGATAAATGTAGGGATTCTAAATTTAGAACAGGCTAAGCCAGACTAAGCTAATTTTAGCATATACTTAATGCCTGCCAGGTGGCTGAAAAACATTGGTATATCTCATTGGTGCCAATTGTCAGTATTTCCGGTCAGGTAAATAGTCAGGACTTCGAAAGCTGATTTTCAAGAGAGGAAAATTTACGCAATACAAAGTAGAGTGGGTATTTTCTAATAGTTTTGGGGGTTCTTTTTCTATTTATTTGTAAAACCTTTACTTATCAAGACATTTTATTATCACTGAACCTATCAAGAAGAAGAAGAAGAAGAAGAAGAAGAAGAAGAAGAAGAAGAAGTGGTGTCTGAGAGAGAAAGAGGAGAGAAGGAATTAAGAAAAGTTGAAACCATGACTGCCTTCTCTTTTTATAGCTTGATCATAGACATGTGTTTGAAACAGGAGATGCGATTCAAGAGGTATTTCCTGCATATTGCATATTTATGTAATAATTGAACGATATAGTTATGTCGAGAGAGATATTTTTGGTAAGTAATAAATTAATTTTACTAACGTGGATTTGAATTTTTTGATGAGACATTATAGGAGAGTTCAAGGCGGGTGCATAGAAAAGTGCAGGAAGATATAGCTACTCATATTATTGCTATTATTATTAACAAAAACACTTAAAAGATAATTATTAACAAAAATAACAAAAACATATCCACCCATCGAGACTGGTTTGAGAAGATGTTTAATTGCAAAAAAAATATAACGGGGAGTAACTAATGGCTGATTTCCAGAGTTTACGATTGTATGGTTTATTTTAACGATATGTCAACCTGTCTAGAATTATTTTATGCCTCGGAACTAGGGAATTACATACATTTTTGTGGAGTTTTAAAAAAAATTTGCACAAGTTTATTCGATATCAAATATTCCTACGCCTCGTGGCGTAATGGCTAAAGTACCTGACTGCGACCTCAAAGTAAGCGGGTTCGTATTCCAGTCGTGTTATTAGATTCACTTTCTGATTAAACCATTGGGAAATATATATATATATATATATATATATATATATATATATATATATAAATAAGCTTCCTTCCTCCCCCAGTTATGGGTTTAATAGTATCACTACAGGCCTTCTACAAGAACGGCTTTAGCATTAAATAACCTACAAAGATTGATATACCCTTCAGAAAAGAAAAGAAACCAAACCTAATTTGGCTCATCGATGAGACCCTCACATAATACTGTTGATTTATAGATGGGGTAGATCTATCACTGACATGTAGTGTAGCCTTCAAATTAAGGTTCAACCCGGTAAACACGTGGAAAAATACAGTGGGTTACAAAGTATGATTGAAAATTATTGAACCCGCGATATATTTGAGAACTTAGCTGTGATTGGATAATCTTAGTCAGGTGGTGGGAATGTTTCAGAAGTTAGGAATAAGTTAATCAGTTAGAGATGAACGTTCGAACGAAAAGGTCGTGTTCCACCTGTGCTCTTAACTCCCGTAAAGGTCACACGAGTAAAATGAATGTTGTAAAATAAAAACCTGTATATAAGAAAGGATTTAGTTTTACGCCAACGAAGAAGACCACATAGATTCGACACGAAAGATAGCGGTCGACGTTAGACGACAGACACAGTGACAAACGAAAGACGTCATACCCAGTATTTCATTATTTATTAAGTGTTGTACTCCCTACATAATGGACTCACCCTCCTCCATAGATACACGTCAACGGAGTAGATCCAAACCCACGTGACACAATCACGTGATAGCACTTGCGTAGTAGACAATAGTCGCTACCCGACTGGACTCTCAGCTAACTACTGTCTAACAGTTCACTTGTATCTTGTTTCTGTTACTTGAATATATTCGAGGTGCCTTCAATAAGTTTCCAGATTTTTTTTTTTCGTATGAGCACTTTTATTGATAGTACACACATGAAACTCTAGTCCCCTTCCAAGTAATCTCCGCCGGCTGCAATGCACTTGTTGTACTGTTCCAACAACTTCTGGAGGGCCCCATCGAAGTCCTCTTGTGTGAGCGTGTCAATGTCACAGCCTCTTTCATCTCCTCAATTGTCTCATAACAACAGCCTCTGAGCTTAGGGAATAAGCAAAAATCACAGGGAGCAAGGTCTGGACTATAGGGACGCTGAGGAAGAGTCTTGATGCCCATCTTGGTCAAATAGTCTGTAACAAGGATGGAGTTGTGGACTGGTGCATTGTCCTGGTGGACATGCCACTGAGCCGATTTGAAGAGTGCACCTCGTATGTTTTTCTATCTGCCTTTTTGTGTTCCCCTTGTCTTTCTTTTGCCATCATCATAAAACTAAGCTTTGCTTAGATAAGGCACATATGCCTCAGATTGCTTACAGCACCTGCTCTTAGCTTCAGAAGTGGTTTCAAGTATTTCTATTAAATACCAATAATTCTACTCGATTCGTTTACACACAAGTATATTAGATGATTCTGTTTGACCCGTAGATGGAAACCTAACAGATACGATCATTCCGGCTCATTGTTGACCTGAAAGTAATGGCAATGAATGCATACGCTAAATTTCTCAAAGTTCCAGGACTAGAGCCTAATCATCAGCTGAAGTTTAGTGTTATACTCGGGAAACTCGTTGTTGTTGTGGGAGGGGTCTTAGAAATGCAGCTTCAGACGACGAGGTTAACATGCATTTTGGTGCAATAATGCATATGCATTTAGATGCGGGAATGTCTGTATGACCATGTACAAATATAATGGTTGGTTGGTAGGTTTGAATTTATGGTATATCAACCTTTGTAGGTTATTTAACGCCAGATCCATTTTTATGCAAATAGTCAGTTCTATTTCAAAACAATTTAGTTTAGCATGAGTAAACAGTTTAATTGTCAAAACAGTTCTAATTCAGTTTAGTATAAGTACCGATTTTGTTTACACACAGTTAAATGTCAAAACAGTTTTATATTAAACAATTCAATTTAGTGTTAGTAGAGTTTCAACGTCAAAAACAATTCCATTTCAAACAATTCAGTTTAGCATAAGCATGCTGTTTAAATGTAAGTACAGTTTAATTGTAAAAACATTTCTATCTAAGAAGAAGAATAAAGATGCCATGTTAGAGGTAGAAGGGGTAAGAGACGATTTAAAAAGTAGGAGGAAAAAGAGAACAGTTAAAAGAGGAGGAGAATGGTTAGAAAGATAACAGCAGATTGTGGTACTGATAAGATGGTTAGTTGTTTTGGTTTTATGGCATATCAACCTTTGTAGGTTATTTAATGCCAAATCCATTTTTTATACAGATAATCAGTTCTATTTCAAACAATTCAATTCAGCACGGGTACACAGTTCAATTGTCAAAAAAATTTTATTTCAAGCTATTCAGTTTATTCAAAAAGTTCTTATTCAAACGATTCAGTTTAGCATAAGTATGCAGTTTAGTTCTATTTAACCCTATAGATAGGGCCCTATCAGGTGCTACCATTCCTGGCCAGTGTGGACCAGGGAGCTATAGCAATGAAAGGGTGCTCCGCATTTTCCAAAGCTCCAGCATCACTGGTACCTCACCATCAGATTGTTTAGTGTCATAAACAGGACACTCGTTGGAGTGGGGGTCTTACCCCTCTGCAAAGAAGCAGTCGGTGTATTCTACAGCCCCAGACGACTGTACGTATATAAGTGTAACATATATGTAAGCACTTTCGTGTGGGTGTGACTATACCTATTTATGTATTCGTATAGGTGTACTATAAATATACGAACATTCGTGAGGGTGTGAGCATGTCTGTGTATCTATTTGTATTGGCATAGCATATATGTACGTACGGCCACCTGCCCCCTATCACGAAAACTATTCAAATAAGACGAACCAGACATGCAGGACACTGCTGGAGAAGCAGAGATGAACTCATAAGAGATGTACTCTTATGGATCCCCACACATGGCCGCGCAAAAGCAGGACGACCAGCACGAACGTACATTCAGCAGCTATGTGAGGATACGGGATGTTGTCCTGAAGACCTGCCTAGGGCGATGAACGATAGGGAGGAGTGGCGAGAGAGGGTCAGGGATATCCGTGCTACCAGCGCGATATGATGATGATGATGATATTCGTGTAGGTGTGAGTATGTCTATGTATGCATTCGTATAGATGTAGCCTCTATATAGATACAATCGTGTAGGTGTGAGTATGTCTATCTATGTATTCGTATCGGTATAGCTTTACGTACCAACATTCGTGTAGGTGTGAGCATGTCTGCGTATGCCTTTGTATAGGTATAGCATATATATAGATACATTCGTGTAGGTGTAAGCATATAAATGTAAGTATTAGTATATATATATATATATATAAATATAAATATTTCATATATATGAAATAAAACCCTAGAATACCACCTTGGTATTTATCTTCGGACCTATTTATCTAATATATATATAAAGCAGTCTTTTAATATCTATCTATCTATCTATCTATCTATCTATCTAATAATATATCTGTCTGCTGAGAATTACATCTTCTGGTCACGACTGACCTGCCTTCCAAGACCGGATGTCGGAATTGTGAATACGATATAAATGTTTAAAAATTGCTACTCTATCTTGAAGTGAGCTGTCAACTCACTCGTTGAGAGTTGCTTCTCTTTTCATTCTAATATCAATACAGTATAGTTGACTAAAAAAGAAATATTGGTTTTAAGAAAAGTAGTAGCTTGATTACTCAGTCTGAGAAACGAGTCTTGATTCTCAGGAGTCTTTTCTGTCTGGATTTCTTCTTGTGGAATCCACAACCACCTCAATAAATAAACGCAGATTTATTGTAAGCAAATAGCGCTTATCAGTGGTTAAAATATTATCTATCTGGCAGAAAAACGTGCAACTTCAAGTGGCGGCCGATTGAGTTTCACAGAAATGTTATTTGTTAATTTTTTTTATTTTTTTCATTTTTTACGTAGGAGAATTAAACTCAAGCAGACTATTAGCTTAAATTCTAAAAGTGATCTATAAGAATTGCAAAGGGGTTTCCTGTCTGTCCTCTGTAAGCTGGTTTAACGGTTTAATAGAGGTTTATTGTGCATAAATCATTTAACTCAGGAGAAAGTTCCAACATGCAGGGCGGGTCGACGCTCTTGTCGAAAATAGGTCTCCAACAATAAGCAATAATTATCAGAAAGACATGTAGCAGCAAGACGTAATTAATTGCGCGGAATTTAAATTTAGAAAATAAAATTTTAAAAATTAAGGAATTATTACTTTACTAAAGTAATTATATTTAATTAAACATTACTAATTAAGCTTATAATTAGTTATTCAAGCTAGGCATGTAAAACTATTGCATAGAATTATTAAGTAGTTAGGACTAACAATGCAGACAAACAACTTAAATGTTTATATCGATAAATCTTTCAAGTATCACTTAAAGGAAAAATGTATTTCTCCTCAAATTTCATCAAAATGAGAATATTAACTTCATAAGATATATTTAAAATGTAATTGATAAATCTCTTATTTTCTCTTTTATAATATTTACCCAACCCCTCCTCTCGGGCAGGATATGACACAAGGTCAATTTTTTTAAGCAGAGTTAACAGGTTTGAATTCAGAGTTTTCCTTCTCCTAGACTAGTTGCTTCACCAAGGCTGAAGAAAACAGTCTGCCCTACTATTTACCCATAGCTGGAGGGAGAATAATTGGATTCATACCTTTCCCAAGGGTATTAGTGCTATGTGTAATGCAACCAGTCCAAGATTTGAACTCGTGTCGCCGTGTCCAATTCCTGCGACGATAACCATTACACCACGGGCACCTCTTTTCTCTTTTATTGTGGAGTGGTATAAGCCCACCAGAGGATGGACCGGTCAGAGGACTAGAGCAGTGCTCGCTCTAGACTGTGCCTGTTGACAAATGACAAAGGTTATTTATATTAGTCGGCCTATCAAAGTGAGTACCGAATTCTTTCCGGAATAAAATGTCTATAATTTTACACGTGTGTGGGCCTTACTTATTCCGCGATACATCTTTTGAGGAATTATCGTTGATATTTAACCCAACGTGTACGGCACGTAATAGTATGGAGAAAAAAAACTGAACCAATTTTCTTTTTCTGGGGGAAATTTTTTTTTTAAATAAAAATAAAAAGGATAGAAAATAAAATGTATAAAAATATATGTTCTAAAGTTTTTTGCTTTTTTGCTTGTTTGTTTTTAATTTTTGGCTTGAAAGAATCCCAAATTTGTGTCTAAAAACCTACTTTCATCTGTTATTAACTAAACTGGCGTTGTGGCTGGACTGCGACGTCGTAATACGCTAGTTCGAACTCTAGTAGCGCTAACACGTTCATTTTCGACTAATACCCTTGGGAAAGATATGTACCCCACCCTATTCCTCTAAGTATGGGCTAAATCGTCCCAAATAGTAGCAAAGAAACCAAACCAAACCAGCGGGTAAAAGCTGATCTGAATTCAGTGTTTTCCTTCTCCTAGACTGGTTGATTTACCAAGGCTAGAAAACCCTGTCTGCCCTTCTATTTACTCATAGCTGGCAGGGCGGAAGAGAACAGATGGATTCATGCTTTTTTCCCTCGTGTATTAGCGCGAAGGGGAACACAATCTTCGTCCAGAATTTGAAATCGGGTCACTGATTCCATTTCCTACAACGTTAACCATTACACTTAGCGCAATTATTATATCTGTAATCGATTGGCAAACATTGAATAAGTGTGTCTAGAAACGTATCATTTACCCTAAAGGCAGCTGCGTTGAGATAGGTTGGTAAGCAGAGATATATGTACGGTAAGAAAACGAACAGTACAAAAAATTATATATAGCATTGCTCAACTGTAGTGATTTTTTCCAGGTTAAAATAAATACCGAGTATAGACAGTGAAAATGAAGTAAAACTGAAAGAATTCAATTGTGTGGGTCTGTTTCTTTTTCAAAGTTTTATTATTTCATTAATATTTTTATTTCGACACCAGAGACGTTCTATGCGGTCGGGTTATCGAGTAGCACCAAAGGGTCCAAAGCAACAAAAGGCTCTAACAGCAAAAATGATCTCTGAGATTGATTGATGTATTTTAACGGCATGTCAACCCATCTAGCTTTATTTCATACCTAGAGGTCAGGAAATTGCATACATTGTACATTTAGATTTACATTCTTTGTGTTGTTGTTTCCCAATGTTGTATTGCATACTACGCATATACAAATATACACGGGAACAGAATCAACTGATAATGACGACTTCAATAACAAACGAATACACTTCTTTATAAAAATATAAAACTCTCACACTTTGTTTTCGAAAAGGTGATGTTTGTTGGGTGTGAGAAATGAGTGGAGACAACGACGGACTGCTATATTGACCCAAGTTCTTCTCTCGACCATAGCATCACTTCTTTCGCATCTTGGCTTGGGTTGCTCAACCGGGGGTCACTAAGGGCCCAAAGCCCTCAATCTGCAGCTGGTTCTCACTTTGGCATCCTGTCTCTGACTCGAACCGTCCGGGCACCTGGTTTTATTATTTTCTAACGCTCACCTGCTTCCGCTGTTCTTCCGCTTATTTACACAGGTGCATCTCTTGATTGACGGCTCGGTCGAGGGTCAATATATAACATCAAGAGTTTTTCTGCATACGGTTATGTATCAAGTATTTTTATCTAATACAAATAATTTGCAGTCAGTTTCATGGTTTCGAATGTCTCTATCTAATACTAATAATTATATGGTTTTATGTGATTAAAAAAAAATGAAACGCAATTTCTTCCAGGCAGCGGTCACATCGATACTGCTATATGTATGCACTACATGGACTCTAACAAAACGGCTGGAGAAGAAGCTAGACGGCAATTACACAAGAATGCTGCGAGCAATCTTGAACAAGTCCTGGCGGCAACACCCCACAAGACACCAACTGTACGGCCACCTGCCTTCTATCACGAAAACTTTTCAAGTTAGACGAACCAGACATGCAGGACACTGCTGGAGAAGCAGGGACGAACTCATAAGTGATGTATTGTTATGGACCCCACACATGGCCGTGCAAAAGCAGGACGACCAGCACGGACATACAATCAGCAACTATGTGAAGATACAGGATGCTGTCCAGAAGACCTGCCTGAGGGAAAAGTGGCGAGAGAGGGTCAGGTATATCCGTGCTACCAGCACGACATGATGATGATGATGATGATGGTGATTTCTGTTTATTGATAATCATTTACTTACTCTCTTATATAGTTACAAATAATTAAAAATAACCACTAAGGGCCCAAAGCCCTCAATCTGCAGCTGGTTCTCACTTTGGCATCCTGTCTCTAACTGACTCGAACCGTCCGGGCACCTGGTTATATTATTTTCTAACGCTCACCTGCTTCCGCTGTTCTTCCGCTTATTTACACAGGTGCATCTCTTGATTGACGGCTCGGTCGAGGGTCAATATATAACAAGAGTTTTTCTGATAATCATTTACTTACGCACTTATATAGTAACAAATAATTAAGAATAATTCTTGGTAAACAACAGTAGCTTTAACAATTCTTAATACTCAAACTTTACACACAGTTATATGATATCAAATATTTTTAATCTAAAACAAATCATTTAAAAACGGATATATTTGACCCACAGAACCGAATTCTCTCCGGAATAAAAAGTCTTTAATTTTACATGTGTGTGGGCCTTACTTATTTCACGAAACAATTTTTGAGGAGTCATCGTTGATATTTAACCCAACGTGTACGGTACGTAATAGTATGGAAAAAAAAACTGACCCAATTTTCTTTTTCTGGGGGAAAAATTTTTTTGAATAAAAATAAAAAGGGTAAAAAATAAAATGTATAAAAATATTGTTCTAGGAACAATGGTAACGAAGGAGTACTTCTCACTCCCCAGAGCTCCATAACTGGGGCCTCATCACAGGATGGGATTTAGTGTATTTTTTTAATTTCCTGATGACCTGATGCATTAAATCAGAATTATTAATGACAGAAATTGAACGAGTGTTGAAAAACTACAAGAAGCAAGAGAATTTCAGATAATAACTAATTTTTCCTTTAAATGGAAATAGTATTTACTAAGTTTTCCTTAATCTGATACTCACCAGACTCAGTCTGCTGACAGTCCCTCCTGTTTCTAAGTGGTCATCAATCTAAATTAATGAAACGCAGTTTCTTCCAAGCAGCGGTCGTATCGATACTGCTATATGGATGCACTACATGGACGCTAACTTAACGGCTGGAGAAAAAGCTAGACGGTAACTACACAAGAATGCTGCGAGCAATATTGAACAAGTCCTGGAGGCAACACCACACAAAGCAACAACTATACGGCCACCTACCTCCCATCACGAAAACTATCAAAGTTAGACGAACCAGACATGCAGGACACTACTGGAGAAGCAGGGACGAGCTCATAAGTGATGTACTCCTGTGGACCCCCTCATATGGCCGAGCAAAAGCAGGACGACCAGCTCGAACATACATTCAGCAGCTCGGTGAGGATACGGTATGTAGCCCTGAGGACCTGCCAGAAGCGATGAACGATAGGGAGGAGTGGCAAGAGAGGGTCAGGGATATCCGTGCTGACGGCACGACATGATGACGTTGATGATAAGAACAATGTGGCTAAAATATTGCTTTTTATCTATCTATCTAACTATCTATCAGGGGTGTCCTCGTGGTGTAATGGTTAAAGCGATGAACTGCGGAATCGTAGTACGCGAGTTCGTACTCCAGTCGCGCTATTATGTTCACTTTCGGGCAAATACCCTTGGGAAAGGTATAAACCCCCTTATTCTCCCTCCAGCTATGGGTAAATAGTAGGACGGACTAGGTTCTTCAGCCTTGTTGAGGCAACTAGTCTAGGAGAAGGAAAACTCTGAATTCAAACCTGTTAAACTCCGCTTAGAAATTGACCTTGTGTCATATCCTGCCCGAGCGGAGGGGTTGGTAAATAGTATCTATCAGTGTGTGTGTGTGTGCATGCGTGTGTGTGTGTGTGTGGATAACTCAATAAATCTTCAGCCTAACGAAGAAAAATATCTATTTCTGACATTATATCCTTCCTTTTCAATGCACTTATTCTAATTGCAAATATTAATTTCATAGATCAAATTTCTCTTTTAAATTCATTACTATGTGTTTAACTACAGACTTCGTGATGCACCTTCTTACAGACTCTCTCTCTCTCTCTCTCACACACACACACATATATATATGATTTAATGATATAGTTTGGTATATTTATAAAGGGCGTGCAATATCGGTGATGGAGTATATATACTTAAGATCGTATAGCGTGGACAAAGAATCAACGGTGCTTTGTGGCAGTCAGTTTCTCGTCTTTGTGATCACCGTACCTACTAACCAACCAACTGATGATCACATGAGTCAAAAACTGACAGTCATTATACGCTACTGACTACGTCGACGGTAAATGGTAAGTTCGCAATATTAGAGAAGTTTTTTTTTTTTAATTATCAAACAGTACATCTGTTCTAGAGAGCCCTGAGGATAGATGCAATTTATATCTGTCTTTAAATTGACACAAAAAATTAAGCCAGTCTCCCCCCAAAATTACTTTTTAGCCCTCAAACTAAGGGATCAACTATCTAAGTTCTAGACATGTTTATCACTGCTCCACTTCGGGGATATAGTTGTAATGGTACTCTGTAGTATTGTAAATAAACACCTTTAAAAATTTTCTGTTTTTGGAAACATAAAACTTTAGAAACAACTTGTACATATATAGAAGGAGGTTCTTTGAGGGGCCATTAACTCTTTTTGCCCAGAGGCCCGGATCACAGTCAATCTCTGTTTGAAACATAAATTTAACTATGTGTAAACAAAATCTATATTTATACTAAACTGAATTGTTTGAATTAGAACTGTTTGACTATGCTAAATAACTTGAAATAGGAATGTTTTTAACAATTAGACTGTGTACTCATGCTAGACTGAATTGTTTGAAATAGAACTGATTATTTGTATAAAAATGGATTTGGCGTTAAATAACCTACAAAGGTTGATATACCATAAAACCCAACCCACCAACCAACTAACCAACTAGTATTTAGCTTCATGTGCTAGCCTCATTCAAGTTTCTTTTCCTTTCTGTCTTCTCAACTGAGTCATTTCTCAAAGATAAACAAATCTTGCCAATAAACCTTATAAACGTCGAGAGAAGTATTTAATGTGAAAATTCCCCTGTCTAGACGTCCCAACATGATCACGATATACCGTTTAGCTGTTAAATCATGTGGGACTTGTACAGCGTGTAACTCACTCAACCAGAAAGCCTCTTAGAAATATCTTTACACAGATTGCGTTAATGCTTTTTAACGTTACAAGAAA
Organism: Sepioteuthis lessoniana; assembly: GCA_963585895.1. Taxonomy (NCBI): domain Eukaryota; kingdom Metazoa; phylum Mollusca; class Cephalopoda; order Myopsida; family Loliginidae; genus Sepioteuthis; species Sepioteuthis lessoniana. The sequence goes on from OY757909.1 coordinate 22,586,805, forward strand.
GTTGAAATAAGTTAAATAAACATTGTCAAAAAGACGGTTGAATTATTTTTAAACAATTATCTGAAAATAATACAACTTTTCTGTGGCGTCATGGTTAGAGGTCTAGACTGCGGAATCGTAGTAAGCGAGTTCGTATTCCAGTCGCACTGTCATTTTTTCACTTTTGTACAAATACCCTTGGGAAAGGTATGAACGTTCTTATTGTGACGGCAAATTAAAATAAAAAGATCCCCGGATGAGCAACCATTTAAAAGCGTATGGGAACTGGTGCATTTAAATATTATCACCAAACGGGGAGTTTATTTTTCGCACGTGTGAAGACGGGGCGGTCTAGCACTTGATCCCTCGTAGAATAAGTCCTTTCTCGGGCATATATATGAACTGGCATATTATGTGGGGGTTAATTTAGGGCTAGACTGACCGCCGCTGGCAAGGGGTTTCCAAATTTCACATTACACATACACCCACTAGGCCACTAGCTCTTCCTACCCCTAGAACAATGGAAGATATGGACCTCCAGGTTTAGATGTAATAATATTAATTATAATAGTCGACAACTCCGGTTTCCCGTATAGTATTTTTAAAGGAAAATATAGGACAACTTAGGCGAGAATAACATTAGGCGAAAGAAGCTGAAAAAAGAAACATGAAATAGCAACTTTTTGATAGCAAACGACACAAATGAACAAACTTCAACACGTGGGAACATTAGAATATAATAATCTTTTTAATACACACGCGGATGCACATATTCAACATCTTGGTTATATTATCTGCGGATAATACATGACGATAAATGTCTTTCTTCCTTTTTTTTCTCTTCTTCGTCTTCTTTGCATTGAGAGAGAGAACATAATTGGGTGTAGGGAGAAACAGTCTTCATGTTTACTTATCTTTTCGATGGGCTCCTTCGGAGAGTATTTTCTCTTCTACGGGTTGACGGAATTTATTTATGCATATCGCTCTGGTTTGAAGGCATTAAGTTCCTCTTCTTGTCCAAGATTCTTTCCGCTTTTTTTACCCGGAGTTTGGCGCAAGATATGCCCCCATCTGCTCACGACGACCTCTGTTCCAAAACTAATTTTCTTTACCCCTATTTCCGCTGACGGAAGAAGCTCCCACTTCCGCCTTAGGGTTCAAGCCAATCATTTCAATCTTCTTCCTTCCGGTCAAAGAATACAAACACCTGTTGGCTTTTATTCTGTAGGCGACCCGAGTGAGGTCAGGGAATACAGATAGCCTGACCCATATTTGTTCCTTCCTTCAACGGCCAGCCGAAGCTGACCTACATTCTCCATTTGTCTTTTAACGGTCAATCTTTGGCTAAATCAAACACGGAGGGTAGTGGAAATTCCTTATTTCTCTTCTATCAGTGGGAGATCACGTGACATTATCCTCTCAGCTATGGGTTGAATAGTACCACTACTGGTTTTCTACAAGGATCGCTTCGGCATTAAATAGCCCCCAAAATTTGGTACGCCATTAAACACGGAACCCAAATAAATTCACTATAATAGAGGTGCCCGTGGTGTAATGGTTATCGTTGTAGGAAATGGACACGGCGACACGAGTTCAAATCTCGGACGAGACTGATGGCATTTCACATCGCACTAATACCCTTTGGAAAGGTATGAATCCAATTATTCTCCCTCCAGCTATGGGTAAATAGTAGGGAAGATTGGGTTCTTCAGCCTTGGTGAGGCAACTAGTCTAGGAGAAGGAAAACTCTGAATTCAAACCTGTTAAACTCCGCTTAAAAATTGACCTGGTGTCAAATCCTGCCCGAGCGGAGGGGGTTGGTGAATATGCTAATAGAAAAGATTAAAAAACATTTACCAAAACACATCAATTCTAGAAACCCATGAAGACATACGGATATTATGTCTCGAAATGGCTATCGGCGTAAGAAAGTTGAATCCGTGACTCGAGTCCAAATCCTGGACGAGGCTGTTTGCATTTCCCTTAGGGCTAATGCCCTTTCGGAAAGATATGACTCAATCTGTTCTCCTGCGTGACCCCCTGCATCTATGGAAAAGATTATAGAACTGACTGGGTTCTTTATTTTCTTCTAAACCAAAGATAACAGTATTTTATCTTTTCTTGGGGGGGGACATTTTTAATTAAAACGGACATTATTATGCATTATTTGAAACCAAATTCTACAGCAACTCTTTAACCAAAATTAAAATTGCTACACCACTCAACTAAAAGAAAAAGTACTTGAATATATATAAGTGCTAAAATCATTTTTGAATTGCTACATAATGATATTTTTGGTTTACAGTTTCAGTGCTCTAGATTTTGGTAATAAATAATGCCTAATAACATCCATTTTGATTATATTATGTTCCACTAGAAATGATTCCTTGTGTCTTTGCCTTAAAAGAAAATTAACTTTTTATAAAAATTATTTTATTTAATTCTGTTGATATTGCTTTAACTGGCTACTGTAATCAATGTTTTTGTTGTTGTTTTTTACTTTTTTTGCATATTCCATAAGTCTCTAAATAATAATAATAATAATAATAATAATAAGAAGAAGAAGAAGAAGAAGAAGAAGAAGAAGAAGAATAACAACAACAATCAATTATATAAAACGCAGTTTCTTCTAAGCAGCGGTTGTGTCGATACTGCAATACATGGACGCTTATTAAACGAATAGAGAAAAAGCTTGACGGCAACTACACAAAAATGGAGGCAGCACCCCACAAAGCAGCAGGTGTACGGCCACCAACCTCCCATCACGAAAACTATCAAAGTTAGACGAACCAGACTTGCGGGACACTGCTGGAGAAGTAGGGACGAGCTCATAAGTGATGTACTCCTGTGGACCCCTTCACATGGACGAGCAAAGGCAGGACGACCAGCAGGAACCTACATACAGCAGCTCCGTGCCGATACGGGATGTAACTCTGAAGACCTGCCGGAAGCAATGGACGATAAGGATTGGTGGCGAGAGAGGGTCAGGGATATCCGTGCTGATGGCGTGATGATGATGATGATATATTTTCAAAATGCTCAGGGAGTGGGGTACAAATTTATAAAATCCCAGGAAAAGATAACCCGCCTCATGTATATGAATGATATCGTGACATCTGCCAAAAAATATAAGAATATAACGCCAGAATATAGGAATGGAATTTGGCAATGAAAATCGTGCTATGCTGATAATGAAAAGTGGGGAAAAGAGAAACAACAGAAGAAATACAACTGCAAAATCAAGAAAACATCGGAACGTTTGAAGAAGAGGATATTGGTTGGTTGTTTGGGTTTTATGGCATATCAATTTTTGTAGGTTATTTAATGCCAAATCCATTTTTATGAAAATAGTTCAATTTAAAACAATTCAGTTTAGGATAAGTACACAGTTTAAATGTAAGTACAGTTTCATTTAAAACTATTCAGTTTAGTAAAACAGTTCTAATTCCACTAATTCAGTTTAGTACAAGTACAGATTTCGTTTACTCACAGTTAAATGTCAAAACAGTTCTATATTAAATAAATCAGTTTAGTGTAAGTAGAGTTTCAATGTCAAAAACAGTTCCATTTCAAATAATTCAGTTTAACATAAGCACGCAGTTTAAATGTAAGTACGGTTTAATTGCCATAAACTTTTCTATTTCAAGCTATTCAGTTTAGTCAAACAATTCAGTTTAGCATAAGTATGCCGTTAGTTCTATTTGACCCATAGATAGGGCCCTATCAGGTGCTACCACGCCGGGCCAGATTGGACCTGGGAGCAATGGCAATGAAGGGGTGCTCCGCATTGCCCAAAGCTTTACCATCACTGGAACCTCACCATCAGATTGTTTAGAGTCATATCCAGGACACTAATTGGGGGGTGCTTACCCCTCTGCAGAGGTGCAATCGGTGTATTCTACCGCCCCAGCCGACTGGGCAATGGAGAGAAGGAAGATTACAAATACTCGGGACAAATGGAAGTGGACACGATCAAACGAGCAGAGTTGAAAGAAGAAGAAAAAAGAAGAAAAAAGCACATCAGAAGAACAAGAAAGCTTCTTGAAACCAAACTCTACATAGGAAATCTCATCAAATACCTGGACACCCCACCCCTTGTAATATATCTGGACAATTCTAAAAATGGATATGGGTGGATCTCAGATAAATGAACCAAAGAACAAGAAATTTGATGATGATGCACAAGGCTTTACACCTAAAAGATGACAGTTGTATAGGTGTACAGAAAAGAGGGAGAAAGAGGACTTGCCAACAATAAGGACTGTGTCGATGCATTGATACAAGAACTCAATGTAATGGTCATCGTCGAAAGGAAATGCACATCGCGACATGAGTTCAAATCCTGGACGAGAATGATTGCATTTCACATAGCACTAATACCCTTGGGAAATGTATGAATCCAATTATTCTCCCTCCAGCTATGGGTAAATAGTAGGACAGACTGAATCTTCAGCCTTAGTAAGGCAACTAGTCTAAGAGAAGGAAAACTCTGAATTCAAAACCTGTTAAACTTCGCTTAAAAAATTGACCTTGTGTCATATCCTGCCCGAGCGGAGGGTTTGGTAAATATGGATATAAGAACTCAAGAAATACACAAAAAAGAGCATAGAAAGACTAATCAAAACAGCCAGTAACAGCAATGATAAAATGAAGGACAAGCAGATTAATAAAAAAAATTAGAAAACAGAAATGTTAAGAAAAACAACTGTATGGATACTTCAAGCAACAAACTAGATTGAACACGAGATGACTTGGACATGGCTAACAAAGAGAAACCTTTAAAGAGAAAGATGCCATAAAGGCCAATTAGATAAAAACGAAAATTGATAATATGCAACAGAAAAACAAGTGTTGATTATATGGAGACAGAGATGAGACAATTCATCACAGAATTATTATTACGGCCAGACGACCAGATAGTCAGCAACAACAAAAAAAAAAGAGAACCTGCCGAACTGTGGACTTTGCCGTCCCGGTAGATCACTGAGTAAAATAGAAAGAAAGATAAAAGAGATAAGTATCTGGATCTTGCTTGGGAACTGAAAAAACTATGGAACATGAAAGTGACGGTAATACCAATTGTAATCGGAGCTCTCGGTACAGTCACCAAAGGATTGGTAAAAGGTCTTAGAGGAGTTGGAAATAAAAGAACAAGTGGAGACCATTTAAACTACAGCACCCTTAAGATCAGCCAGAATACTGAGAAGAGTTCTGGAAACTTGAGAACACTTGTTGTCGCTGAAGCTCCAGCGGAAAACCATCCGTTAACGATGGTGTGGAAAGCTCTCAAGGGAGAATAATAATAATAATAATAATAATAATAATAATAATAATAATAATAATAATGTCGGTTATGTAAACACACAGATGAAACGCAAACTCACAAATAATTATAATAATAATAATAACACTCCAACGTTACTTGATGATCTGTCACCGGAGTCTGAGTGACAGCAAATCTCCTCAAGTCTTCAGGACTCTTGTGATTCTGACCCCTTCCTTTTGTGAAAACCAAATACTAGAATTCATTGACAAAAATTAGGATTTAGTTGCCGTCTCTCAATAATACTAGATGGTCTCTGTCCCCCGATTTCCAACTTTTCCTGCTCTCTCATCAAGCCTTTAAAGAACGTTCCGAGTGCATCGATTACAACTGGCATCATTGTCACCTTCATGTTCCATCGCTTTCGTAGTTCTCCAGCAAGGTCTAAGTTCTTGTCCCTTTTTTATTTGATTTGTACTCAGTGGTCTACATTATTATTATTATTATTATTTTACTCCTTGAGAGTTTTTCACATCTGCGTTAACTGATGGTCTTTCCCGAGAGTTTGAGTGACAACAAGTCTCTCAATAATTCTGTAGTTTGGATGGTCTCCACTCGTCCTCTTGTTTCCAAGTCCTCCAGTTCTTTTACTAATCCTTTGGTACCAAGGGCACCAATTACAACTGGTATAACCGTCACATCCATGTTCCCCAGTTTTTCAAATCCCAAGCAAGTTGAAGTACTTATCCTTCTTTACTCAGTGGTCAGCCGGGACAGTAAACTCAACAATTCAGCAAGTTATTATTATTATAATTATTGTTATTATTATTATTCACTCATTAGAGCTTTTCACATCAGCGTTAACCGATGGTTTTTCACTGGAGTCTGAGTGACAGCTAGTCTCCTCAAGTCTCCAGGACTTCTCAGTATCCTGGCTGTTCTCAATAATGCTGTCGTTTGGATGGTCTCCACCCGTCCGCCAACTTCCAAGTCCTCCAGTCTCTTTAGTAATCCTTTAGTTACTATATTATTATTATTATTATTATTAATAGTATTATTATTAGTATTATTATTTTCTACTTGATACATGTTATATTCAATGAATGAAATTTATTTGCATAAGTAACAAATATTATGAGACAGAGATAGCGTATCATATCATTAAATTACTATTCAACTGTACCTTTTGTTTCAGATGGTGAATTCTGAATGGTATTCTGACGATTTTCGGGATCAATTTAAACTTGGCCTCAAAGCCACTGAAGCTTTTCGGAAAATTCTGGAAAACTTTCAGAAATACCTTCAAAAATATCTAAAACTTTATCCGATTGAGCCTTCACCAATGATGTCCCAATTCGAAAAAGAAAATTATGCCTCTAAATGAATAATTGATAAAAAAGTTTTACTTCCTATTGAAAGAATTTTTATTTTTATTTTTCAAAAATATACAATGGATCAGAGAAAAAAATGAGAAGAATCAACTCCGGAATATGTGATACTTACAGGCGTTTATTTACTTCAACAATATATATGTATATATATATATATATATATATATATCATCATCATCATCACGGATTTCTCTGATCCTCTCTCGCCATTTGTCTCTATCATCCTTCGCTTCCGGCAGGTCTTCTAAACTACACCCAGTGTCCTTACAGAGCAGTTGTAGATAAGTTCTTGTTGGTCGACCTAGACTTGCACGTCCGAGTGTAGGAGTTAATCGGAAAACGTTGCTAATGAGTTCGTCCTTGCTCCTCCAGCAGTGTCTCACACGTCTTGTTCGTCTTATTTGGATGGTTTTAGAGATGGGAGGTCAGTGGCCGTACAGCTGCTATTTTTTGTAATGTTGCTCCCAGGATTTGTTCAATATAGCTCGTAGCATTCTTGTGCAATTCCTGTCAAGCTTTTTCTCAAAAGGCTTAGCGTCTATGTGGTGTATCCATTTAGTAGAATTGACATAACCGCTGCTTGGAAAAAATTGTTTTATTTTACTGGATAAATTTGACTTCCATATGATCGATAACCTATGAATAGCAGTCCATGCCTTCGCATATTGATATAATTTTCAGTAGATGAGATACTGCTTTTGAGGTAAGGAAACTTGTTCACTAGTTTCAGAAAACCACCATTTAGTGTGGACACACACACACACACACATATATATATATATATATGTATATTTCATTAAGAAAAAACACAAACCGGTCACATTAGGATTATAAATTTATTTCCATCCTGTTATGTGTTTTTGATAAAATCAAAAAACACGAAAAAAAATCAACAGGACTTCTTCAGATCTTATGGATAAAATAAATCAGAATAGACAAAGGAAAGAAGGGTAGGAGGTGATAGAAGAGGGGTGAAGAGTTATCTCCTCATTTAACCCACTTCCATTTTTTTTTATTGCCGGTTAGAATTATAGTAAATTAAATTTTCTTTTAATTTTTTTTATTTTTTAAAAATTCTAATTACTTTTCGACTTAAAACTACAGATTTAATACCAAATTAGTTATCTTTTGACGAAATCCACAATTTTCTCCGTTAAAGCCAATTTTATCTTTTGACGATATATATATATATATATACTCAAAGTGACGCTAACAGTGATCTAGTTAGTGTGTTTGTTAGTATGTTCTGCATTCTGTATCCGGCCTCTACTTGATTTTTAAACGCTGACTTCCGGCATCGGAAGTGAACTTTCTCTTTAGATCTTTTTTGTTGTTTTTTTTGTTTTTTTTTTTTTTCTCCGCCGTTGATTTATATTAACGTCTTCCTTTAATTTATGATTGTCTTCTGCTTGGTATTTTCTTTCTTCTTTCTTTCCGTTATTCATTTTTTATTTTTTTTAATATTCTTCCTTCTTTCTTTTCCTTGTTACATGCTCCACTATTCTTGACTGTCCCAATTTCTTCAGCACACGCTACTTAGCTGCTATACCTTTACCTCCCACTCTAACTCCTTCTCCTTCTCCTCTTATTCGCGAGATTCAACAGCTTTCCAGCCTCTCAACGTACAACGATTGGCTGAAATAATGAATCAATTGCTTGATTATTATTATTATTATTATTATTAAACACACACACACACACTGTTTATGCCACAAGTGAACCAAAAGTTTACGCATTTGAGGACTATGTGTGCCATGTTATCATTTTTTGTTTAAATTGTTGCTTCACTTAAATCGACACAACTCAAGTGGTTGTCGGTCGTTATCAAGTGCTTTTGCCCATTATGTTTTGTAGAAACTTCTCAATTAAACAAGTCCAAAACACTTTACAGTGACAAAAAATCTTATTATAAACGGAATGGATATGACGGACAAATACAGACAAACACACACATTCACACACGCCTGCACACACACACACACACACACACACACACACATATATATATATATATATATATGCAATATTTATGAATAAAAACTGCTCAATATCGTTGACAGAGCATATGTAAATCTAAGTTTGAATTTCGTAAACCAACGGCGCTTGGCGACTGTCAGTTGGCGATTATCAGACAAGGAACACACACACACACACACGCACGCGCGCGCACACACACACACACACACACACACACACATATCTATATATATCAGAAATAAATGAATATCCTTCCAAAACGAAACCATCCAAAACAATAAAAGTACTAACAATTTAGTTTATGATTAGAAAACTTTTTCTCGAAGGATTAATGATGACATAAATTTCATTTGATTTTATCCTCTTTTTGATGATTTTTTTACAAATAAAAGAAATTTAAGATTATTGGGAAAATATAACCAGTAATTAACTTTTATATTTGACACCTTGAGTTAGCACACCTAGAGTTAGTCCTTAGTCGAGAATGACTCGAAGGCTCCCTTTTCAATAGCTACTACACCGAAGTGAAGGGGAGGGCGCTACTCCATTCCCTGGATTGCTCCACTTTATCCTTGATCCTTACCTTATAATGTTGAGTGTTAAGCAAGGCGAAATCAAGTACCATTTTTTGAGTCTTTGGTATGACTTGAACTGGGATTGAACACCGGTCTCCCGGACTATTGGCTAACACTTACCCTACAAAAATTGTGGAAATAGAGCATTTAGATATTCTCTTAGGTTTTGGGGGGGTAGTGGTAAATATACTAATAACAGATAAGACACAAAACATTTTATATTCAATAGTTGAACAGTTTACCTTCATGCTGATATCTACCGACAAAAATAAATGAATTAGCAGAATTAAGAGGAAGTTATCTTGTTTTTTTTAGTGAAATCCATACCAGAATTCCTTTAAAAATTAAAGATCGCTAAAAAAAGAAAATTTCCGTATTAAAGTTTCTTTTCTTTCAGGAACATATCTAAAAAGACTTGTGGATAGTCCGGATCTAAATCCAATTGAAAATTTAAGAGGGAATTTTTTAAATGGTCCATCCATCACAGAAGATATATTAATAGCCATTTGGGAAAGTTGGGACCTCTTTGATTAAGAATGTTTCTTTAAATTAATGAAATCTATTCCTGTCATAAAATATGAAAGAGAGGGCAACTAAATCCTAATTTTCGTCAATGAATTCAAGAATTTGGTTCTCACCAAAAGAAGGGGTCAAAATCAAGTCTTGTCGACTGATACAGATCTACAAATGAACAGAAGAAAAATTATAAGCTGATACTTGAATTTATTTCAATTGAAGAGAAACGTGAAACTAGAAGTCAAGACGTTTAGATTGCCAGTACCGGAAAATAGGTAAAAAGTGTTCCAAATAATTATCACATTAATTTGTTATGAGCAGTTAAATTTATGTACCTGCATAATATACAATACAGCTTGTACATGATTAAGACTTAATAAAAAAAGAATCGCATTTTCAGAAAGATAAGAAAAAATGTAATGATGTTCTGTGTATACATACATACATATATATACATATATACATATATACGTACACACACACACATATATATATATTCGTGACACGCACACATATGCGTGCATATGTATGTGAGTGTGATATTATATTCATATGATATATCATATATATATATATATATATATATATATATAATTTTGGGCAAGGTATATATCCAATTATTCATTTTCCTCCTATGGGTAAAGAGGACAGACTAGTTCTTTAACCATGGAGTCTAAGAGAAAGAAAACATTGAATTCAAAACCTGTAAAGCTCTGCTTAAAAACTGACCTTGTGTCACATTCTGCTGGTTCAGAGGGGTTGGATAAATAGATATATATGACTTGGGGGGGGGAGGTTGATTAGCCAACCTACACAACTCAAGAAATGATCGACCAATGTCATATATTTATATGTGTGTGAGTGCGTGTCTGTGTGTAAATTTTTCCTTTTTTTGTTGTTGGTCCAAAGAGTGAAAAAAGTAAATATTTAATTTGTAAAAAAATAGAAATCTCTTGGGGAACCTTTTCATTTATATATATATGTGTGTGTGTGTGTGTGTGTGTGTGTGTGTACATGTTTATGATATATAATATTTATAATATGCACAATGTATTTTATATCTATATTATATTTTTATAATGCATAATATATATATATATATATATATATATATATATATATATATATATATATATATATATATATTAACTCAATCGCCAGGAAAGACACATTCGCATCGAAACAACTTGTCCCGAGTTCACTTAAAAAATTAAATATTTCTAAAACTTCGTTGTGTTTTGAAATATAAGACACTCTTAATGTCATAACACACACACACACACACACACACACACACACATATATATATATATATATATATATATATATATATATATATATATATATCAGTGCTGTGTACTGGGTAAATATGCTGGAGTAAACAAATAACACTTCTATGGTTTTAAAAGCGGAATTAAACATAATTAACCCCAATTAAATATTAAATCAAATGCATCACATTACCACCGAAATGTCAACTGAATTTTTTCAAGTGTCTGTGCTTAAAATTATTAACCTCTGAGATTAACTTTCATAATAGAATTTAAAAATTCGAAAAATGCTTGTACTATTTGTTGCGCAGTGGGTAGTTTCAAAAGTTGAGAGGATGAAGAGGTGGTTGTCACTTGATCTCGGTAATGTGAGAAATAGACAAACGTGCATTTACAGTTAGGCCCCCACGTTTATTAATTAGTTAATAATTAACACGCTTATTAATAATCAACACGTTTATTTGTAATGAACTCGTTTATTGATATATTAATAATTCAGGTCGGCCCTCTTCGTGAGTTTCCGAACCGTCTTTTATCAGGAGGTAGACACTCCCTGCATCTTGTAAATTTAAATATCGAAACCCCTAAAAAAAGGTCTTCTAGAACGTTAAACCCCAAAACTAATGTCCGCTTTGTAGTACTGAAGAAATTCAACTCCTGAATTTCAAAACGCAAACTTTCTCATCTCTTGATTCAAATTAAAATGTCTGATAACTCTACCTGTCTGTCAAAGTGGAAGGTTGTTAGATAACGTACTGAGTCGTTATAACTTCTATTTGCATTATAACATAATTTGTTAATATCATCTTTCAAAAACTGTTAATAGGAGTGAACTCAATCGGAACAAAATTTTAAAAAAGAAAGAAAATACTCACTGCGAGCACAAAATCTAAAAAAAATATTCTATGCATATAGCCCACTTTTACACAAATCAGCAACTCTGCGTATTTCTGACTCAAGTATTCCCCTTCATACAATCTATACTTTGCTATTAAGTGTCATATCCTTGTGAAAAGAGATTATTACTGTTTAAAGTTTCCCTCTCTCTTTCTCTCTCTCTCTCTCTCTCTCTCTCTCTCTCTCTCACTCACTATCTATCTATCTATCTATCTATCTACGAGGTTCGTTCAAAAAGGTCTAAATCTCACCTAGATTTTAGATTCGTCGCACACCTCTCATTTTGTATGGACTTCACCTGCACACAAATTAAGATAGATGTCGGGTTTATTTTTCTAGTTTTATAAAAAGTTATAGTACGTTGCCACAACAAAAATGTCCCATTCTGGCTCTTTTTTCCGAGTGAGACTTAGAACTTTTTGAACAACATTCACACCCACACGCGTATGTGTGCATATACATATATACACATATCCATATTTTATGAATACGTATGAATAGCTACCTCTCTCTCTCTCTCTCTCTCTCTCTCTCTCTCTCTTTATATATATATATATATATATTGTTGTAGGTGATTCACATATGACCAGACTAATAGACTTACCCAAAGAGTATATTAATCAAGAACTAAGCTGGTAGAGCGGAGAGCAGCAGCTGTAGTAAGCACCTTGCCTGTCTTCGTCTACATTGAACCAACGAAACCCTCCTCAGAGACTTGGATACATTTGTGTGGCACCTCATATCTCCGTGTTGAGCTATTTATTTATTGACCCTTAATCATAACATATATATATATATATATGTATATTGTCTGCCTGGTGAGAAAGAAATGTATGTATCTAGATTGTGGGTACATATGAATACGTATGAATATCAACTTCTCTCTCTCTCTCTCTCTATATATATATATATATATATATATACATCTATTTTGTCTGCCTGTTAAGAAAGAAATGTATGTCTCTACATTGTGAGTACTATATGAATGTGGTTTTATTTACCATCCCCTTCGCACGAGAAGAATATGACACAAGGTGAATTTTTTTAATGCTGTTCAATGGGTTTGAATTCCGACTTTTTCTTCTCCTGCATTGGTTACCAAACCAAATATAATAACCTGTGTAGAAGGAAAACTCTGAATTCGAAAAGAGCAGTTTGCCCTATTATTTACCCATTGTTGGAAGAAGAATAAACTGGCTGCATATCTTTCTCATGAATATTAGTGCTAATCAAAATCCAAACAGCCACGTCCATGATTTGAACTCGGGTCACCGTGTCCATTTTCTACGGCGATAACATTACTCTGAGAGCGCCTCCATTGCATTTGTGTATCCATAGAAATCTGATAAACTAGAAACAATGACAAAGACATCCTTGTAGAAAAACAATAGTGGTGATGTCTAACACATAGCTAGGAGGTAAGGGTGGTCATATTTTATAAGGATATTAGTCTGAAAGTAAACGTATTAGTACGACTTTAAGGTAAGAATACACACACCCACATATATATAATTCATAATGGAATATGCTTATTAATTTTATTGTCTCTTAAAGATATTTTGTTTTGTCTAAGCTTATTTATACATGTCTACATATATTATACACAGTGCATGCACTACATGGACGCTAACTAAACGGCTGGAGAAGAAGCTAGACGGCAACTACACAAGAATGTTGCGAGCAATATTGAACAAGTCCTGGCGGCAACACCCCACAAGGCACCAACTATACGGCCACCTGCCTCCCATCACGAAATCTATCCAAGTTAGACGAACCAGACATGCAGGTCCCTGCTGGAGAAGCAGGGACAAGCTCATAAGTGATGTACTCCGATGGACCCCCACATATGGCCGGGCAAATGCAGGACATCCAGCAGCTATGTGAGGATACGGGATGTAGCCCTGAAGACCTGCCAGAGGCGATGAAAGATAGGGAGAAGTGGTGAGAGAGGGTCAGGGATATCCGTGCCTGTGGCACGATATGATGATGATGACATATATTATAATATCAACCTTTGTAGGTTATTTAATACCAAATCCATTTTTATACAATAAACAGTTCTATTTCAAACAATTCATTTTAGCATAAATACACAGTTTAATTGTCAAAAAACATGTCTATTTCAAGCTATTCAGTATAGTCAAACAGTTCTAATTCAAACAATTTAGTTTAGTATGAGTATAGATTTTGTTTACACACAGTTGAATGTCAAAATAGTTCTATTTCAAACAATTCAGTTTAGTATAAGTACACAATTTTAATGTCAAAATCAGTTCTATTTCAAACAATTCAGTTTAGCATAAGTACACAATTTTAATGTCAAAATCAGTTCTATTTCAAAAAAATTCAGTTTAGCATAAGTACACAATTTTAATGTCAAAATCAGTTCTATTTCAAACAATTCAGTTTAGCATAAGTACACAATTTTAATGTCAAAATCAGTTCTATTTCAAACAATTCAATTTTGCGTAAGTTCACATTTTAGCTCTATTTGAACCATAGATGTGACCCTATCAGGTGCTACCACTCAGAGCCAGAGTGAACCTGGGACCGATAGCAATGAAGGGCTACTCTGCATTCCCTAAAGCTCACCATTAAATTGTTTAGTGTCATATCCAGGACACTCGTTGGTAAGGTGTGGTTCTTACCTCTCTGCAAAGATGTAGTCGGTGTATTCTACTGCCCCAACCGACTGGGCAATGTTCGAGTTTAATCTCGTGGTCAAATAGATGTTTTTGTAATGTTTAAAAGGATTTTTTTAACTATATTAATACATCGACTTTTAAAGTTTTGATATTGCAATGAAGAATGAAGAATGATTGTAAACACTGTTAATAGAATGGCTTTCGAAACATTAACATTACAACTAAGAATGAAGTATTTACCAGTTTAGAATTATTGTAAGGATTCATTTTTGTTCCGAATATGAATATCGGCTGTTTTTACGTATTTAATACCAAAGACTTTTTGCAAGCAAAACTATGGTCTGAATTAAGCGATGATTTATTTATAAACAACGGTAGCTTCAAGTAACAATTCAGAATAAAACTAATTTGCACATAGTAATACGGTTTCAGGTATTCCTGTCAAATATTAATCATTTTTATAGCC
>OY757909.1:22601984-22629484 GCA_963585895.1 Sepioteuthis lessoniana
CCACATGGATTTACTGACACAACACGCTGTTATTACTTTCTCTTGGGCTCTTGGCCGGTCTGGGCTAAGCTTAGTAAATATTGCACTGAATGTTTTTGTAACCCATCAGATCACTGAGAGGATTTATTAAACATTTACATGAAAACTTTCACTCACTCTAATGCAGTGTTTTTCAAACAGTGGACCGGGGACCACAGGGGAGTCCATAACATTAACATCGGGAGTTTATATTATCCGATTAGTGATAGAACCACAAATTCGTATTTCTTGTTACGAGAACACACCTACGAAAATTTAGATTCGGTTTCTTTGTTTAATAGCATATCAGCCTTCGTGGGTTATTTAGTGCCAAAGCCGTCCTTGTAGGAAAACGGAAGTGGTACTGTTCAACCTAGAGCTGTGGGAATGAGTTCACATCTTTTCCAAGGATATTAGTCTGAAAGTGAACGTAATTGTGTGACTGGGGTTCGAACCCGCTTACTACGATGTTGCAGTTAAGTACGTTAGCCGTTTTGAAAATTTAGTTCATACAGCAACCATCTCCCATATTTTGGTTTGTGCGGCTCTTGAATATTTATTTTTGTCTCAAAAGCAATGATTTTGCCAACACTGCTATGTTATTTCTCATTTGATAGTCTTTGAGATAGATGCACTTGTTCCATCGATGTACGAACACATATGATACGGTCCACGAAGAACGTGGCGTTAAATCAATGGTTCTCCATTGCAATATAAATACCATAGGAAATGATATGAAAAAAAACTTGGTGGAGAGCTTATATATATATATATATATATAATTTCGTTCTGTACAAGCTTCAGTGAGTAGTGCTTTGGAAAAAATATCAAATATTAGAAAAAATATCAGAGAACGTTTAAACTGTTTATGAGGTTGTTATAGCAATGTAACTAGGAACGTCGATTGATATAAAAAGTGAGAAACAAAAATGTCTGTAAATATTGTGCTTATGGCCGTGTTTAGGCTCGAGAATACGGATGGTTGGAGAAAAAAAGAAATAGTTGTGCTTGTTGGAGGCACTTGTCGTATAACGGTTATCTTTGTAGGAAGAAGACTCAGCTCCCGAATTCAAATCCTAGTCAAGCCCGTTTGCATTTCACATAGCTCTAATGCTCTTGGAAAGGGTATAAATCCAACCATTCCCCCATCAGCTATGGGTAAATAGTAAGGCATATTGGGCTCTCTAACCTTGGTATGTCAATAAATCCAGGAGAAAGAAAACTCTGAATTCAAACCAGACGTAGACTTGGAGAGGAATGGGCTTTAACAGGCTATTTCTGTTCAATACTCACTAAATTAGGGTTTGCTGCTTGGGTCTTCCAGTGGAAGACCATCAGCAAACGCTGGTATGAAAAACTATCAAAGGAGTATAATAATAATAATAATAATAATGAGGAGGAGGAGGAGGAGGAGGATACTTGCTGTCACTCAAACTCCAGTGAAAGACCATCAGCTAAAACTGATGTGAAAAACTCTCAAGGAGTAAATAATAATAACAAAATTCTCTGCGATTTTGAGATATAAACAGATCACGTAATCCCAGCCAGAAGACCGGACCAAGAAATAAATAACAAAAAAGAAAAAAAAAAACTTGTAAATTTAGACTTTGCCGTCCCAGTGGACCACAGAATGAAAATCAAAGAAAGCGAAAAGAGAGACAAGTACTTAGACCTTGCGAGAGAACTAAAAAAGCTGTGGAACATGAGAATGACGGTGATACCAATTGTTATTGGCGCACTGGGAACAGTCCTCAAATTCTTGGAAAGAAGAGTTGGAAATCTTAAGACGAATCGTAACTATCAGCATTGTTAAGATCGAACAGAATACTGAGAAGAGTCCTGATGAAGTTTGCTATCATTCAGACGCCACCGAAAGACCACCAGCTTACTCTGGTGTGAGGAACTCCCAAGGTGTATAATAAAAATGCATAAGACCTAACAAACGTAAGATCACATATAGATAAAAAAAATCGCCAGTATTGAGGATTGAGAAATTACATCAATTCAGAAATTGAAGGAATATACAAAAAAGTGTAAAGAAAGACTGACAACTGAAGGAAAACCAATGGATGGATACTTAAAGCGACAAACTGAAGAAATTGCAATCGAGATAACCAGGACATGGCTAATACGAGGAAACCTGAAGAGAGATACGGAATCTCTATTATTAGCAGAACAAAATAATACGTTAAGGATTAATTCTATCAAAGAGAAAATTGATAACACATAGAATATTAAACAGGTGTAGGTTATGTAGTGGCAGACATAACTGGTTAGGAAAGGTGATCCACAGGGAACTGTGCAAGAGTTTGACCATGCTGACAAATGGTATATTTACAAACGAGAATCTATCCTAGAAAATGAAACCTACAAAATTCTTCGGAATTTTGAGATACAAACGAACCATCAAATCTCCAACTGAAAGCAAGACCAATTGCTAATTAATAAAAAGAAAAGAGTTTGTTAGCTTGTGGATTTTACCGTTCTAATGGACCACTGAGTGAAAATTAAAAGATAGCGAAAAGATAGACAGATACCTGGATCTTGCTAAAAAGCTGAAAATAACAATGATGCAAATTGTTGTTGGGAGCCTCTATATATACCATTACCCACCAAATAGATCGTTCTAACATTCATCATCATCATCATGTCGTGCCACCAGCACGGATATCCCTGACCCTCTTTCGCCACTTCTCCCTATCGTTCATCACCTCTGGCAGGTCTTCAGGACTACATCCCGTATCCTCACATAGCTGCTGTATGTATGTTCGAGCTGGTCGTCCTGCTTTTGCTCGGCCATATGTGAGGGTCCATAGGAGTACATCACTTATGAGCTCGTTCGTCCCTGCTTCTTGAGCAGTGTCCTGCATGTCTGGTTCTAACATTACACGACACAAATAAAAGTTTGCAACGTAACGTAACAGTATTCAAACGGTAGCTGGCGCTGATACAATCCCCATAGACGTTTTTACTACGACTATTACAACTAACAGACATTGGCACCACCACGTGTCGAACGGGTTTATGTGTGTAACGCTTTTTGTGAGAAGAATCAAAGTTTATTCGCTCCTACACTTTTCAGTGGTCGTCGAGGAGAGAGAAACAGCGCATGAAAACTGAAATCCCCCACGTTAGCTTCACAAAGAGAAACAAAATATCATGAGGAGAGTGAAAGCAGACCTAGACCTTGAATTATATTCTACGTTTTCTCTTGTAGTTCTAACACATGCTTCCTCGCAGGGTCTTCCCTCACCACTTCGCGTACAGGTTCCAGCTGCTGTTTTTACATCGTCGTGTCTCGCAGCCGACTCCCTCTTTTCCTGTTTTCTATTCCGCGCCCACTGTCTCAACGGTGCTTTGATTTGAGTTCCTTCCACCAATCAGAACTCATCGTCGATTTGCTACTGATGCGTTTCTATTTTTAACTTGAGCGTCCCTAATTAATTTACTTTTAGAACGGTTTCTAAACTCTTGGAAAAACACTTGGAGAACTAGAGATCAGAGGAAGAATCTGCTAAAATACTGAGAAGTATCCTAGAGACCTGAGGAGACTTACTGACACTCAGGCTCTAGTGAAAAACCACGTTAAAACTGGTGCAGAAAACTAGCATGAAGTAAAATAACAAATTTTCTAGAACTTTAGGATACAAAAGGACCCCATATTCCAGTCAGAAGATCAGACCAAGTGTTCATTAGTAAGAAGAAATGAAATTATCTCTGGGATTTTGACTTCCCAGCGTACTAAGGAATTGAAATAAAAGAAAGCCAAAAACTTGGTAAATACCTAGATCTTGCCCAAGAGCTAATAAAGCTATTGAATGCAAAGGTAACAGTAACGCCTATCGTAGTTGGAGCCCTTAGAAAGGCCTGGAAAAGAGACTAGGAGATTGGTTGTCAGAGGAGACTATCTAGACTACAGCACTGTTAGTACCATCAAGAATATTTTGTAGAGTCCTGGAGATCTGTAAAAACTTGATATCACTCAATGAAAGACTACCAGTAAGAGCTTGTAAAAATAAAAAAACTTGCACGGAGTAAAAATAGTTATATCGTTTAGATCTTGTTCTTGTTCCGCGATAGAACTCTTGCTTCAACGAATAAAAGGATCACTTTACAAAGGTAAGAATCATTCAACATCTAAGCGCGCACAAATACGCATCCATCTGCACGTGTTTATTTATAGTACATTTGTAACTGCACATAGATTTGGTTATGCATAAATTTATACAATAACAGTAAATGTAAACCCCAGATACTGTTAGCTCAAATGTCAGTCAGCAACTCACTGGGCAAATATATACTTGCCGTCGACCTTCCTACCTTCTTGTCAAGGAAAAAGGTCACCTCTCTCTCTCTCTCTCTCTCTCTCTCTCTCTCTCTCTCTCTCTCTCTCTGTACAATTGCAATAGTGCTTTCTCTACCCGTTATAAACGTCCTTAACCTCGAAAAGTTCAAGTGGCCGTAAAATCAAAAACGCGCCCAACAGGAGTCGTCCATGAATAACGAATCTAACCTTGGCATAGTGTTACTCAAGGCCAAACGAAGAGAAAGGTCGTACTGCATCGATCTTCAATCAAGGTTTGATTTGTTTTTTAAAAGGCGTATCAACCCCTTATTGGTAATTTAATGCAGAAATTGCGTCCATTTGTAAATGTTTAATGCTTATAACTACAGTTCTCAGTGTCCCATTGCATTTTTTAATTGCACTTTTTTATTTGCGCACATTTATATGGTATCAAGTATTCCTATCTAATACTAATAATTTGCATAGTTTTATGGTTTCAAGTATTCTTCTCTGATACTAATAATTATATGGTTTCAAGTGATTATTCTTATTTTATAATAGCCATTTGTTTGCTCACAATTATATGGTTTAAAGTATTCCTATCTAATACAAATAGGAGAGTTTGTGGTGCAGAGGCTAACGTGCTGACTGCGACATCGAAGTAAGCGAGTTCGAATTCCAGTCGCACTATTACGTTCATTTATGGACAAATACCCTTGAGAAAGATATGTAACCCCTTATTCCTCCAATGGTTTAAATAGTATCACTGCTGTTCTTCTACATGGATGGATTTGGCATTAAATAACTTTCGAAGGTTGATATGTCATAAAAGAAAGAAAGTAAGAAAGAAATACTAATAATTATATGGTTTCAAGAAACCATTCCTATTTAATAATAGCCATTTGTTTGCTCATAGTTATATGGTTTCAAGTATTCCTATCTAATACTAATAATTTGTACACAATTACATAGTTTCAATTTTCAGTGCAGATAACGATTACACAATCCACATTCCTCTCTCTCTATCTTTCTCTATCTATCTATCTATCTATCAATGCATCTCCCTATCTCTTAATATATATATATATATATATATATAATGAACAGTTATTTTTACTGTTTGAAAGAGGTGTTTCCAATCATTTATAACAGTTAATCGGCTAAGGCTAAGTATTATATATTCAATTGTCTTCACCTTAAACATACACAGGCAGTTTTATGTAAAATTCACAATGAAACTTTCCTGTGGTAGATTTGTTAAAATCTAGTAAGTGTGTCGTTCAAAATGTTTTAAGCCTCACTAAGAAAAAAAACCCATAGCTGAACTTTTTTCTTATCACAATACACTACCACCTCTTATAAAACAAGAAGAATCTGAATTATATATTTATGAGAGGTGGTAGTGTGTTATCCCTACAAAAATGTTCAGAATTGCTCTTCCCTCTGGGTGAAGCATAAAACATTTTGAACAAACCTCGTTTACATATACCAGAACGGCCTGAATTCCGATCGGGAAATCCTCATTATGACATCACTGTTGCCTAGCAATAATCCAGCAAACTAAACGTGTTTTTACACTCAGCGTATTTGGTCGAGAAATCCCCATTTCTACATTGCTATCACCCATAAAATGTTGAAATTTGTTATTTTGCCCGTGGTGTAATGGTTATCGTCGTGGGAATTGGACACGGCAACACGAGTTTAAAACCTAGACGAGACTGATTGCATTTCACATAGCACTAATACTCTTGAGAAAGGTATGAATCCAGTAATTCTCCCTCCAGCTATGGGTAAATAGTAAGGCAGACTAGGTTCTTCAGCCTTGGTGAGGCAACTAGTCTAGGAGAAGGAAAACTCTGAATTCAAACCTGTTAAACTTCGCTTAAAAATTAACCTTGTGTCATATCCTGCCCGAGCGGAGGGGGTGGTAAATATGGTTATTTTATAATATCCTGTGAGGTTGTTTGATAACAGATTACGACACATTTTTCACTTATATAAGGTGGGGCATGGATGTGTTAGGTTCTAAAGGTTATTTGTAGTTAGAATTCATATTCTAAAATAGCAAGAGATATATTTTTTGTGGATGAATTATTAGATATAAACTGTCTACGGTCATGAATTGTTGGTGGTGAGTGTTCTGTAATCCAACGAGCGCTGACATAATTATCTGTAGCAAAGATTGCAAGAATTAAAATGAGTAAAAACTAAGTCACTTCACTCATAGTTGATGGTATTACCTCCCTTGTCTGCTAAGTAACTCCTACAACCACCGATAATAGGAGACACCAGAACGTCGTTTTTGCGACACATCCTGGTATTAAAAACACCGAGCATCAAAAAATTAACCTCTAAAAGGAACACTTTTTGATTCACCAAACGTTTTTGAACAACTTATTTATTCTTGTCTGTTCATATAGAGAGAGATAAAGAGACAGACAGAAACAGAGACAGAAATAGGTGCAGCATTGTGACTGTCAGTTTCACGCCTTGCTTGATCTTCTGACCATTTGCTACTGCTAATTGAGCGATTTCTAAATCCTATATATTCGCAACTGGAGGATTATGGGCAGAGAAAAATGGTTTGTACCGGGTTTTGGTTAAACCAAAACCCGGTACAAACCATTTTGATGACTGATGACTTCAATTAATTATTCAAAGTGCTGACGTTTATTTCTGAGGTTGTTTTATTCATTGATTTAACTTTTTTTAGATTTAAATTGCTTTTCGTCAGTTGTACGAGCACATACACACATACACATGAATACACACACATATATGCACACACATAGTGTGCATATTATAAAATTTTCATATGGCATTATCTTTTGTATTGTCAACTGAGTATCTACAGGTAGTCTCCGTGGCGTAGTGGCAAACGTGCTGGACTGCAACATTGAAGTGAGTGATTTCGAACTCCTGCCGCGCTCTTACGTCCATTTTTCAGACAGCTACCCTCAGGAAAAATATGAACTCTCTTACCCTCTAAGCTATGGGTTAAACAGTTCCACTAGTGTTCTTCTACAGGGGTGGTTTTGACATTAAATAACCTACAAAGGTTTATATGCCATTAAGAAAAAAGAAACCCAAACCATCTGAATACCATGCCGAGCAATTCACCTTTGCGGCGTCTCTTTGGCCAATGGTGGGGTTACTGAGACGTGTCCCCACTTCCATCGAAATTATAAATTATATTGCTAGTTTGATTTTAGACTTTTCCTTTTATAGACCAGTTGGGTTACCAAGACTAGAGAGCCCAGTCTTTCCTATTATTTAACCATAGCTGATTAGAGAAGAGATAGATTCCTGCCTTCCTTTAGCATGAAGTGAAATGTAAACATCCTCGTTCAGAATTTGAACGACTAAAATATCCTCTTTGTTAATTTTTCATCATTTCTTTCAGAATTTGATTTTGAAGGTTATAAGAAGTTTTTACATGACAAAAGAACTGATACATTTAATATTTTGTATGGTTTTCCAGCTTGGTCATAATTTTGTCTCATGACGATGCTTGGCCACGTGTTGCCAAAATGACACTCCAGAACCTCAATGACAAGGGATATGAGGTTTTGCTTCATCTACCATATTCTTCTGATCTTTCACCCACCGTCTATCATTTTTTCATTAATCTGGGCACTTTTTATGCCAAAAAACATTCCGTTCCAAACTGCATTTAAAGATTTCTTGGCATTAAAACCTTGAGAGGTATGAACAATCTCGTTAATCGATGGCAGAAATGTTCAAGGATCATATTTTGACTGATTTAATTACTATTTGAATTTATCAATTCAGAAATAAAAGTTTTTTTTTCTAAAATCGGACATTATTTTTCGAACAGTCTCATATCCACGGCAAATTTCGTTTGCAAATGGAAGTTTGAACATATCAAATTTAAAGTTGTGTGAATCTTCAAAATTATTAAAATTCCCGTAAGTGTACGGTGATACGATGGCAGTCGGCAAACTTTTCTCTGTTTTAAAAGATATTCTCCTAGAAGAACAGTAGTTGTACTATTTAACCCATAGCTGGGAGGATAAGAGGGTTCATACCTTTCCCAAGGGTATTTGCCCGAAAGTGAACGTAATAGCGCGACTGGAATACGAACTCACTTAGTACGATTCCGCTGTCCATCGCTTTAACCATTACACCACGAGGACACCCCTTCAAGTTGGGTAGAAGTGAATTTCTAGTTTAAAGATAGACGGTAAATGTATTTCTTGGTAAATTCTGAAACATAATACCGTGTTGATTTCAGCATAAATATATATGTATGTGTGTGTGTGTGTGTGTGTGTGTGATTAGCTGATGAGAAGAAATAGGTTGTTTTAAAAAGTTTAGTAAATTGAAAAAGTGCTCAAATGCCGGTCAGAAGAGCAGGATAAGATATCAAAGAAATTGAATGATTGTTTGATTTATTTACTGACCTTAACGGCATGTCAACCCTTCGAGTATTATTTTATACCAAAAGGTTACGGAATTACGTTCATTGTACATTTATATTTTCTTTTTTTGTGTAGTTAATTCTTCAGAAATTTTTTTTTGCAGAGCTATTTATCAAGTATTCCAATCTAATACAGATAATTTGCACACTGTTGAATGGTTTCAAGTATTAGATATAATACTTAATATGGTTTCAAGTAATTATTTCTGTTTGATAATATTATTCTATGGTTTCTAATATCTGATAATATTCCTTTGTTTAGTTTAGTTTTATGGTATCTCAACCATTGTTGGTTATTTAATGCCAAATCCTCATTATACACATATATTGGATATATATGAGATGGTTGGGTTGGGTTGGGTTGGGTTTTATGGCATATCAACCATTGTAGATTATTTAATGCCAAATCCTCTTTATACATATATATCAAATATATATATGATTTGGTTTGGTTTGGTTTGGTTTTATGGCATATCAACCATTGTCGGTTATTTAATTCCAAATCCTCTTTATACATATATATTAGATATATATGAGATGGTTTGGTTTGGTTTTATGGCATATCAACCATTGAAGATTATTTAATGCCGAATCCTCTTTATACATATATATCAAATATGATTTGGTTTGGTTGGGTTTTAAGGTATATCAACCATTGTAGGTTATTTAATGCCAAATCCTCTTTATACATATATATCAAATATGATTTGGTTTGGTTGGGTTTTAAGGTATATCAACCATTGTAGGTTATTTAATGCCAAATCCTCTTTATACATATATAGTAAATATATATGATTTGGTTTCGTTTCGTTTCGTTTTATGATATATCAACCATTGTTGGTTATTTAAGGCCAAATCCTCTCCATACATATATATCAAATATATATCATTTGGTTAGGTTTGTTTTATGACATACCAACCATTCTAGGTTATTCAATGCCAAATCTTCTTCATATTTATATATCAAATATATGATTTCTGAACACATTTTGTAGATGACATTTTTAAACGCGCCTGAGCTTTTTTTTTTTTTTTTTTTTTTTTTTTTTTTGCACACAGTTAAATGGTTTCACTTATTTCTATATAATACGAATAATTCTGTTTACTATTAATCATTTTTTGCACACATTTAAATGTTTTTAGGTATTACTATTTAACATTACTTACGTTTAATTGAATTGTTATTCAATTAGAACATTAGTAATTTGTTTACACACTGTTAATTGATTAGACAGTTTTATTTCAAAGCATTCAGTTTAGTATAAGTCAACAAAGCAAAGTGGTTCCAAGTACTGCTATGTCTCACTAACAATTCAATGAAACATCAACATTTCTTTACACACAGTAAAACCAACAAACAGTTCTATTACATGCAATTCAGTTTAGCATGCCAACAAAGTTAAATGGTTCCCAGAATAACCATGTATCACAAACAATTCAATTAAACATTTGTTGACACAGTTTAAAATGATCAAACAGTTCTATTCCAAGCAATTCAGTTTAGCATGTTAACAAAATTAAATGGTTCCAAGTATTGCTATGTATCTCTTACAATTCAACGAAACATCAATCATTTGTTTACACAGTTTTAAATATTCAAACAGTTCTATTCCAAGCAATTCAGTTTAGAATATCAACAAAGATAAATAGTTCCAATTATAGCCATGTATTACTAACAATTCAATTAAACAGTCATTTGTTTACACACCGTTAAATATTCAAACAGTTCTATTCCAAGCAATTCAGTTTAGAATATCAACAAAGATAAATAGTTCCAATTATAGCCATGTATTACTAACAATTCAATTAAACAGTCATTTGTTTACACACCGTTAAATATTCAAACAGTTCTATTCCAAGCAATTCAGTTTAGAATATCAACAAAGATAAATAGTTCCAATTATAGCCATGTATTACTAACAATTCAATTAAACAGTCATTTGTTTACACACCGTTAAATATTCAAACAGTTCTATTCCAAGCAATTCAGTTTAGAATATCAACAAAGATAAATAGTTCCAATTATAGCCATGTATTACTAACAATTCAATTAAACAGTCATTTGTTTACACACCGTTAAATGATCAAATAGTTCTATTCTAACATAAGTCATTTGTTTGCACTCAGTTTAAATGTCAAAGTACACAATTAAAATGTCAAACAGTTCTATTTAACCCATAGATAGGACCCGATTAGGTGTGACCAAAATGAGCCGGGGTGGACGTGGGAGCAATGGCAACGAAGGAGCATTCCCCACTTTCCCAGAAATTCAGCTCTAAAGTCTCGCCGTCAAAATAAGTGAGGTAACGTACTTCTGGGTATATTGTCAGTGTAATCTAAGCCTCGTTGACAGGGCAAGTTTACAAGAAAAAATGCCCATCAATATATTCTCAAACCCAGAAAATCTTAAAACTAAAATTAAAAAATCAGACTTCGTGTCAAAATGCTGATATGACTCAAATTATTTGAAACCACTTTGCAAATATTTATTTAAGATCTTTTAAAATGCTTAAAATCATATGACTCTTAGCGTATCAACAATGTTGGCGAATGAAACGGAACGAAATGTTGGAAAAACGAAAACTAACGAAACGAAACGAAACGAAACGAAACAGCGACACAAGAAAATGCCGAGTGGGTAGGGAATCTTATTCATTTTTACATTTTTGGGGGAGCTTTTTCTTATGTGCTTATTTTTTTTTTGCAAAGTTATATATCAAGTATTTCTATTCAATTCTAATGTTTTTCAAACAGATCTCATTTGATCCACAAATAGAGGCTTAATAGGTACTACCTCTCCGGGTCAGAGTGGACCTGGGAATAAAAGCAACGAAGGGGTACTCCTCATTTTCCAGATTTTACAGATCTGAAGTCTCACCCCCGGATTTTGTTTAGTGTCAAGTTCATCCTTTTGCAAGGGATACAGTCAGAATATTCTAGTTTACGCTTCTTTGAATATTCAAAACTTTTCCTCTTCCTTTCACTCTTTTTTCCTTCGTACCTCTTCCTCTCCCCCACTCTCTCTTTGTCACACACACTCACACACGTACATACTCTCTTTCTTTTTCTCTTTCTCTCCCACATACTCTCCTTCTCTCATACATAATCTATCTATCTATCTATCTATCTATCTATATATATATATATATATATATATATATATATATATATATATATATATATATCTTTCCTGGCATGTACTGGCTGGAGCAAAAAGTTACTTCACATTTTAAAAATTGAACAACTTCTGAATAAAAAGTAGGTTAAGCAATTTTTCACAGAATTCCTCTCTCTCTCTCTCTCTCTCTCTCTCTCTCTCTCTCTCTCTATCTATCTATCTATCTATCTATCACACACACATAAACACACATTCTCTCACACACGAACAAATACACCCATACTCTCTCTCTCTCTCTTTCTTTCTTTCTTACACACACACACTCTCTTTTCTCTCTGACACACACACCCTTTCTCTCTTTCTCTCTCTTTCTAATGCACATTCTATCTATCTATCTATCTATCTATCTATCTATCTTCTGAAGCTAATTCTGATCTATCTATCTATCTATCTATCTATCTATCTCCTCTCTGTTTTGCAAATACAGGGTGCTGCAAAAGTTACTTCACATTTTAAATGTTGAACAACTTCCGAATGATAAAAGTCAAGCAATTTTTCTTTTAATATTTATTTTGATTCTTTTAACTTAACTTGAACTAAGTGTGGAATATGATATCCCTCAAATCAAATAGATTGTGAATTTATAATATAATCTATTTTTAAAATGCTAAGGGACTTTTACGCCACCCTGTTCTTGGTTATTCGTTTTTTGTTTTGTTGCCAAATTAATGTGCTATTTTTGCAGGTTTTCTTATAAATACTAGTGTTTTTATTTATTTATTTATTTATTTATTTTTGTTGTTCCTTTTTGTTTAGTTACTTATAATCATAAAAGTGTCTATTGTTACGTGTCATTCTAATGTCACAGTGACATCAAACCCTGGCTCGCCATTTTGATTTTAACTGTCTGTCTTTTACCTGTAAAGTTTGTTTCTCTTTTCTGGTATTGTTCACCTTTCATTCAGTCTTCTCTCTCTCTCTCTCTCTCTCTCTCTCTTACTAAACGATTTGTTTGTTTGTCTGTTGTTCCTTCTTGCTTGCTTATTTACTTACTTGCTGACTTGTTCACATTTCTTTTGACTCTCAACATCAGCGCAAGTAGATAAGTTCACACAGTTGATTGAAAAAGAGTGAGATATTACTGTGGGATATTTTTTCTTTATATCTTTCATTCTCTCTTTTTTTTTATTACATCTAACGTGTTTTCTTCTCCTTTTAAATGTTTCATTGTTTCAAATATTTCTCTTCTATTCTTTGGGTGTTTTAAAAATTCATTTATTTCATTCGTTTCTTCGAATTTTTAAAATCTTTCTTTTTATATTTGATTTCTCTCTTATAAGACTTTGCCTTTTACTTCACGATAGCGATATTTGTCTACTTTGTTCTTTTCTTATTTATCTTTCATCGAGTTTCTTTCTTTCTTTCATTCTTTCTTTCTTTCTTGGTCGGTCACTTCCTCTTCTTTTTCTATTCTTTCTTTCTTTCTTTCTTTCTTTCTTTCTTTGTAGGTCACTTCCTTTTCCTTTTCTTTCTTTCTTTCTTTTTTTCTTTCTTTCTTTCTTTCTCGGTCACTTCCCCTTTTTTCTTTCTTTCTTTCTTTCTTTCTTCCTTTGTCACTTCCTCTTCTTTTTCTATTCTTTCTTTCTTTCTTTCTTTCTTTCTTTCTTTGTCACTTCCTCTTTCTTTTCTTTCTTTCTTTCTTTCTTTCTTTCTTTTATTCGGCCACTTTCTCTTCCTTTTCTATTCTCTTTCTTTCTTTCTTTCTTTCTTTCTTTCTTTCTTTCTTTTTCGGCTACATTCTTTTTCTTTTCAATTTTCTTTTCTTTCATTATTATATTTCTCGTTCCTCCTTTTTTTCCCTTTCTTTCCACTGTGTATATAATTTGTTTCCCGTTCTATTTTTCTTTCTTTCTTTTTTCCTTTTTACCGCCTACATTCTTTTTTTTTCTATTTTATTTTCCTTCGTTATCATATTCTTTCTTTCTTTCTTTCTTTCTTTCTTTCTTTTATTATAGTCTTTAAGAAATGATTGTTCCGGAAAGAAATTTAAGAGGAATAAACCAAAACAAAAGACAATTATTTTAATTGGCTCTTTATGTCACGTGATTCTTCAAGAGGTTCACGCGCATGAGCGCAAAGGATGTGGTGCTTTTGTTTGTTTTTTGTTTTTTTATGTCTGACCTAACTACGACACTCCCCCAGAAGTCTTTATTTGCCCAAAGCACCAAGCCTCAAGTTTTTGATAGTTCATTTTTTTTGTTGCTCATTAAAGGAAAGAAGAAATTTTGACAAAAGGTCAAGAAGTTAGTCTTCTCAGAGATTTTTTTTATTTACTGTGACTTGGTCAACAACACAAATTATATGTACTAGCTAAAAAAAAAAAGAAAACAACTTACAAGCCGGACTTTGAATTACAAAAACTGATCCAAAATTCATCCGTCCTAGTTTTTCTGACAGCAATAA
Organism: Sepioteuthis lessoniana; assembly: GCA_963585895.1. NCBI lineage: Eukaryota > Metazoa > Mollusca > Cephalopoda > Myopsida > Loliginidae > Sepioteuthis > Sepioteuthis lessoniana. Next base: position 22,616,310 of record OY757909.1, read on the forward strand.
ACACAGACAATTCCAAACTACATTTTTGTGAGGACTAATGAGTTAATAAACGCCCTCGAGAGGTTAATTCTTACGACTCCCTGGCGTGCATATCTTGTACTACAAATGAAGCGAATCAGTTATACAACAGCCTTTTCTCTAAACAATTTTTTTATTATTTTACTTCCTGCGAGTTTTTACACCAGCGCTAGCTGGTAGTCTTTTGCTGGAGTCTGAGTGACGGCAAGTCTCCTCTGGTCTCCAAGACTCTTCTCAGTATTCTGACCGATTTCAACAATACTGTAATTTAAATGGTCCTGCCCTCGAATTTTCAACTCTTCCAAGACTTCAGGCACCGTTCCAACCGTGCCAATTACAATCGTTATCACCCTCATGTTCCACAAAGTTCTTAGTTCTCAGGCAAGGTCCAAGTACTCGTTTCTCATGTCGCTTTCTTTAATTTTTACCCTGTGGTCGGCCGGGACGATAAAGTTCACTATTCGGCAGGTTCTCTATTTTTCTTGCTTTTTCTTTTTTTTTTTTTTTTCTTTTTTATTTCCTATATCAGGTCTTCTGCCCGGGATTGGATGATCTGCTTGTATCTCAGAATATCAGACAATTTTATACGTCTCATTTTCCAGGGTGTATTCTGGTTTGTTTTTGTACCATTTGGTCTTATACCATTTGGTCTTTGTACCATTTGGTATCTAATCTTATACTCCTTTTGCGTCAGTTAGCTACATTCGCTTATTATATGATAAATGGTTTTGCCTCTATCACCACATAACCTTCACTTGCAATTCTGTTGCATATTATCGGGTTTAGATTGGGATAATGGTTAGAGTGTTCGCCAATGGCCCAGGAGACCGGGGTCCAATACCCGATCGAGTCATACCAAAGACTCAAAAAATGGTACTTGATGCTACATTGCTTAACACTTAGCATTATAAGGTAAGGACCAAGGGTAGAGTGGAGCAATCCAGAGAAAGGATTAGCGCCCTCCCCTACACCTTGGTGTGGTAGCTATCGAAAAAGGAGCCTTCAGGTCACCTTCGACTACGGTCGCCAACTTTACTTACTTATGATAAGATCACGGTATTTTCTGGGGTATGAGCAGCAGCTAACTGGGGTGAGGGCAGCGTCTCTTTTCTTTGATCTTTGAATTAGTTTCTTACCTGTTTTCCACGTCGTTTTCTCTCTCTCTCTCTCTCTCTCTCTCTCTCTCTCTCTCTCTCTCTCTCTCTCTCTCTCGCTCTGACCTACTGACTGACATTTATCCCTATAGTCAAGACCGCTTTTCGCCTTTCGGTTGACGTACTGTTCACGGCCTGAAGTTATAAGACAGTTTCAGTTTTGAGTATCAAAATTCCTTCTATTGGCCCAGCGGTTAGAGTGTTCGCCAATGGCCCGGGAGACCTGGGTTCAATCCCAGGTCGAGTCATACCAAAGACTTTAAAAATGGTACTTGATACCACCTTGCTTAACACTCAGCATTATAAGGTACGGTTCAAGGGTAAAGTGGAGCAATCCTGGGAATGGAGTAGCGCCCTCCCCTACACCTTGGTGTTGTAGCTATCGAAAAGGGAGCCTTCGGGTCACCCTCGACTATGGTCGCTAACTTTACTTTTACTTAGCTCTACGTGAGTATATGTATGTGTGTATTCAAGTGCGTGCGTATGTATATGGCTGTCACTTAACCCTGGGTATGTATATGCACATGCGCGTTTATGTGTGTGTGGTCATATAAAAGCCGAAATACATTTGCGTGGGATAAAGCGCAGATGGTCAGATTAGAGTGGGGCACGACTTTTAAAATTTTTTAATTATCGAACCGTTTAGGATCATCTACAGACGTTGTCTGCCGGTTTTTTATGTCCAGCCTATGAGTGGCCAAAAATCCGGAAGTATGGATATAAACAAGTAGCGTCAGTCTGTTACTAGAAGGAATAAGACACAGGCAAAAGACAAATACACAGAAGAGACTCGGAGGGACAGGTAGATGGGACCACAGACACAGAGATGGGTCGAAAGAACAGATACTGAAAAGATAGCAGGAATGGAAAACAGAGATAGACAGATACACAAATAGGCTGAGAAAACTGGAACAGATACAGAAACCAAAAAATTTAGTTGTCAGCCTTAGTTTTTAGTTAAAAGGATTACGTAGCCAAAGTGAGGACACCAAAAACCGTCATTTTGTCACACTTCCTTCTCTCCTTAAACAATATTTACCCTTTTATTTTGTCTCCCCAGAGCTCTAGAAATGGAGCCTAACCGCCAGATTTAGTTTCGTGTCATGCCAAGAATACCCCTTTGGAGGGGTTCTTACCCCCACTGCAGGAGATACAGTCAGCGTATTCTAAGCCTCTTAGACAGGGCAGTATGCAAAAGGTAATGATTCTAGATGTAAGTAATTCAATTAATCCGTTAAGCTATCACAGGGTCTATAAAAGAATGGCCATCACTTGCAACAACTCAAAATGATTCGACGTTTGTCTTCTTTCATGTGTATTACAAAGAATCCCCAGTTCCAAGATGAATCAATTTTAAACTTGTTGTGCAAAAGCGAAAAGCGGATTCCTTCACAGGTTTGCATCAAACGACACCGAAGAGAGGAATAAATATACTGTGTAGTTGTAATAGCTTTGCAACTTCACTTTAAGAAAATAACCTTCAGGTAAATACTCTGATGTTTCTTCCATGCATATATATATATATATATATATATATGCAAATTTCATTAAACATAATAGACATCACCGACAACTCAACAATACTCGAACATCAAAATAATAAACAAAAACTTCAGATTCTCGAAGCACTATATATTAGAAACCTGCAACCAGCACTTAATAGAATTAATTTTCAAACCAGTACTAACGTACTTAAATGTCTTTAGCTACTGGCACTATTTACAGAATTACATTTAAAAGCAAGCGCCATAATCTCCAACAGCAAAGACGTCCTTACACAGTAGTAATTTGCGAAAACAAAAGTTACATCACTTTTGTAACAGATTCTCCCCTGATGATGGCCCAAAGTCGGGCAGAAAGTGCTAGGGATACATGCAACTATGGACAATACCTAAATCAATTCCCCCCGAATACGATAAAAGTAATACGGGAATTCGAACGGATCCAAAAGAGAATATGTAGGCATAAAATGTCTATTATGTTTAATGAAATTTGCATTAACGAAGAAATGCTGCCTAAATATACATATATATATATATATATATATATATATATAAAGTGTGTGTGTGTGTGTGTGTGTGTGAGTAGGTGGGTTTTTTTTAGGTCTAGCCGCCCCCGTTTAATACATCTAGTTTGTGTTCAAAAAGTCGGTCATTGACGTCATTTCGTTACTGACAAAAAAGCACCTGAATCTCTCAGATCGACATTATTCTCTGAAGACGATATCTAGAGGACTCCCGGCCACAGCTACAAGCAAATGGTGGAGAGCGTTCATGTCTCCAAGCTAAACTACTTGGTTCAACGTTTGTGTGGTAGTGTGGGCGTATCCTCTGTTGGTGTCAGGTAAGAAGAATCAGGTACTTATGTAACAAGGCGTCACTTAAATGTGTATGTTATTCTTTTATACATTCAACTGACTGTTAGGCTGTTTGCCTTGCAATTGGTTTCACAGTTCGTTTGGTAGAGATAAGACTATCAACATCAAAATCATAAAGTCACGCACGAATAAAAAGCGGAGTCCTTCGAAGATTCGTATACAGTTTTATATATTTGTACACTTGTTTTGGTTTCTTTAGTTTTAATAGTTAATCAACCTTTAATGGTTAATCAACCTTTAATGATTATATCAACCTTCGTGCTTATTCAATGCCAAAGCTATCCTTGTAAAAGAACAATAAAAAAGTAAAAGTAAAGTTGGCGACCATAGTCGAGGGTGACCTGAAGGCTCCCTTTTCGATAGCTACTACACCAAGGTGTTGGGGAGGGCGCTACTCCTTTCCCTGGATTGCTCCACTTTACCCTTGATCTGTACCTTATAATGCTGAGTGTTAAGCAAGGAGGCATCAAGTACCATTTTTTGAGTCTTTGGTATGACTCGACCTGGGATTGAACCCAGGTCTCCTGGGCCATTGGCGAACACTCTAACCGCTAGGCCAATAGTGGTACAATTAAACCCATAAATGGTGATATAATTTGTAATTCATTGATAATATTATAAATATTAAGACCTTAATCGAGGGTGACCCGAAGGCTCCCTTTACAATAGCTACTACACAAAGGTGTAGGGGAGGGCACTACTCCATTTTCAGGTTTGGGGCTGTAGAATACACCGACTGCTTCTCTGCAGAGGGGTAAGACTCCCAATGAGTGTCCTTGATATGACACTAAACAATCTGATGGTGAGGTTTCAGTTATACTGGAGCTTTGGTGAATGCGATGTGCCCCTTCATTGCCATCGCTCCCAGGTTCACTCTGGCTCGGAGTGATAGCATCTGATCGGGCCCTGTCTGTGAGTGCAAACGAATTACTTATGATTAACTGAATTGTTAGAAATAGAACGGTTTTTACATTTAACTTTGCGTGAACAAATGACGGATATTCAATTGAATTGTTAGTGATACAAAGGAATACTTTGAACAATTTAACTTTATTGATTTATTCTAAATTAAATCGTTGGAAATAGAACTGTTTGATCGTGTAACTGTGTTTACAAATTATGTGTTTGTTATATATGTAAAGACAGGATTTGGCATTAAATAACCAAAAATAGTTGATATACCATAAAACCAAACCAAACTTGCTTGTATTATAATTGATTATAAGCTTTAATTATTTTTAGTTTTTTTTTATTATTAATAATTATAAGCAACGGGATTTCTTCCAAGTAGCAGTGGTGTAAATACTACTGTATCGATGCACATGTGGACACTGACAAAATACATAGAAAAAAAGCTAGACAGGAACTGTACACGAATACTACGAATTATATTGAAAAATACTGGAAGCAACACCCCACAAAACAACAGCTGTACGGCCACTTACCTCCCATCACTAAAACCAAGACATGCAGGACACTGATGCAGAAGCAATGATGAACTCATAAATGACCTTCCCCGATGAGCCCCATCACATGGTCATGCCATTATTGGTCGACCAGCAAGAACTTACCTACAACAGCTCTGCGCGGACACAGGGTGTAGTTTGTAAGACTTGGCGGGAGTGCTGGATGATAAGGACGCGTGGAGAGAGAAAGTGTTAGGGAAAGACGTGCAGTCAGCGTGACTTGATGATGGTAATGAGGATACATAAATATAAAATTTGATTGATTGATTCATCTTAGCAGCACGTCAACTCATCTATAGTTATTCTACACCAAGAAGTCATATGCGTGTGAGCATCTATCTATCTATCTATCTATTTTTCTTTCTTTCTTTCTTTCTTTCTTTCTTTCTTAATCTATCTATCTATCTATCTATCTATCTATCTATCTATCTTTCTTTCTTTCTTTCTTTCTTTCTTAATCTATCTATCTATCTATCTATCTATCTATCTTTCTTTCTTTCTTTCTTTCTTTCTTTCTTAATCTATCTATCTATCTATCTATCTATCTATCTTTGTTTCTTAATCTATCTATCTATCTATCTATCTATCTATCTGTGCGTGTATGTGTGTGTGCATGGAGGTGTGTGTATATGTATGTGCGTGAGTGTGTGCGTATATGTATGTGTGTATGCACGTGTATATATATATGTGTGTATATATATATATATATGTGTGTGTGTGTGTGTGTGTGTGTGTGCATATATATGTGTGTGTGTCTGGATACGTATATATATATATATATATATGCGTGTGTGTATATATACATGTGTGTACGTTTTAGTGTGTATATATATGTGTGTGAGTATGCGTGTATATATATGTTTGTGTATATATATATATATATATGTGTGTGTGTGTGTGTGTGTATGTGTGTGTGTCCGTATGTGTATATATATATGTGTGTGTATGCATTAGTGTGTATATATGTGTGTGTGTGTGTGTGTGTGTGTGTGTGTGTGTGTGTGTGTGTGTGTGTGTGTGTGTGTACGGATGTCTGTGCATATATATGTGTGTGTCTCTAGATATTTGTATTTATATATGCGTGTGTGTATATATACATATGTGTATGCATTAGTGTGTATATATATATGTGTGTGAGTATATATATGTTTGTGTGTATATATATATATGTGTGTGTCCGTATGTGAATATATATATGTGTATGTGTGTGTATATGTGTGTGAGTGTGTGTGTATATTCATATATGTATGTGTGTATATATATATATGTGTGTGTATGTATATACATATGTGTGTGCATGTGAATATATATATGTGTGTGTGTGTTTACTACCAGCAGGATGTGACACGAGGGGATTTTTTAGCGGAGTTTTAACAGATTTGAATCCAGTGTTTTCCCTCTCCAAGACCGATGGCTTTTGCAAGGTTAAAGAGATTAGTCTGTTCTACTACTTTCACGTAGCAAGAGATCGCATAATTATATGCATTGCTTTCTCGAGGGTGTTAAGGCTATGTGAAATTCAAACAGCCTTGTCCTGGAAGTGAATTCTAGCCACTGTATCCATTTTTTAGGACGACTGTCATATATATATATAAATATATATATATATATATATATATATATATATATATATATATATATATATATATATATATATATATATATATAGTATTCTGGAGTGTAGACATTGGACAAAATTTAAACTATAGACTATAAATTTTAAAAACATAGAAATAAATAGTGAAACAAAGGAAAAAAAACGTATCTAATATACACACATGGAAAAAATAGGTGGCTAAATAAATAGTATCGAAATTAATATAAACGTTAATATTTCCCTTACAAAAATTCATTACATTGACATAGAACATAAAATTTATTTATCGAACTTAACAAGAAAAGAAAATAAATAAAATAAAATAAATAAAAAAGTTAAATTACCGTAATTATAACTGACGGAAGAATTTTGAAAATAAAATAAATAGGTAAATAAAAAAAACGGAAATTCAATAAAACGAGGAGGTAACTCCTTAATCTCTTCCCCCTCCCCCTCCACCCCACGTGTCTATACTGTTTTATTTATCCATTGGATCTGAAGAAGTCCTCTTATATTTTTCTTCGTGTTTTTGGTTCACACCAGAAACGAAAAACAGGATGGAAATAAATTTATAATCCTAAAATAACCGGTCTTTGGTTTTTTCTTTAAAGAAAGTATATATATATATATATATAACAATCGTCCTATTTTATATATATATATTCCATTTTTTAATACATACTATCATCATAAAAATGACGCACTTTAGCATGATTTTATATTGGATTTTGCAAATATTTTCTTACACAAACCTCAGAGTGCTTAGTTATCAAGATGTCACCCATTTAAGTACTAAGCAGGCTCATCGCCAGTTAACTTCGGTGATTTTATGAGACCAGAGCCTAGAATCGTTATTTGACTGTAACAGCCTTTAAATACTATATAAGAATAAGGCAACTTGTAATTCAGTAATTATAGTCGAACTTCTGCGTTCACGTTCATCCAGGTCATTAAAATTTCTCAATTAATTTTCGAGGAGGAATGTCCGTTTTCTGAAGCTTTTCGAATTTCGCAATTTTCTAATTATTGGAAACAGGAATTGAATGGAGGAAGTTAAACAAGACGTAAGTAAACAGATAAAGTTCTACGCCAGATTCACATGGAACGTTGAGGGTTAATTGCTGAGCTGCAGCTGGTTCGTTGTGCAGTTTTTGAACGGCGAGAAAAGAAAGAAAAAGAGAAAACGGCCTGCAAAACCTGGCAAATATCAAAGGGCAGGTAATCGAGCGAACAAAACCTTTGCAAACTGATAGGTGAATTGTAAATAAATGCCAAGTAGATTTTAAAAGCATCCAGAAGTTGTTTTTTTTCGTTTAAGGAAGTGATAATTCCGGTTAGTAATAAATAATAATTTTGTTAGAGAGCAGGCAGGGAGACTCAGATAAATTGAAAAAGTGAAGATTTACGAAGAGAAAAGATGTTTTTACAAAAAACATCACCAATAATCGTCAAAATTCTCTAATTCAAGGATCAAGAATAATAAACGGAGAAAATTAAAACTGATTTAAAAAAAAAAAAAAAAAAAAAAAAAAAAAAAAAATCGCTGATTTTAAAAAATTTCATTTAAGGATTAACTGGAAGCTGGAAAATTATTATTTTCACCCCAGGACTTTTCTAAATATTCTAGCTGATTTTAACAATGCTAAAATTAGAATGATCTCGATTCTTCTTCTGATCCAAAATACTTCTAGTCTCTTTTTCCAAGACTTAGAGGACCGTTCCAAGTACACCAACTACAACTGGTATTACCGTCACCGTCATCTTCCACAGCTTTTTCAACTCTTAGGCAAGGTCCAAGTACTTGTCCATCTTTTCGCCTCCTTTCACTTTCTGGTCCATTGGAACTGCAAAATCCAACAGATAGTTATTTTCTTGTTAATTAACACAACTTATGATCTTCGGGATTCAGTGATCCATTTGGATTTTAAAGTTACAATGGATTTTACGGGTCTCCTTTTCAAAGAGAGATTCTGGTTTGTGCATATACTTTTTGTCAGCATGTTCGAATTTCAATCTCTTGCACAATTACCAGTGGATCAACTTTCACGCCCAATTTGGTTTTGTATTTCCTATTTGTTGTCGGTGTTCGATGGCTGTGGTCCGATAAGCTGCCATAGTTTTTCTTTTGTTTTTTTCATGCTGACTTTTTTTAGTAAAAAAAATAGAAGATTCGCTCCAACACAATCGTACTGCAAAGATTCCTTTTCTCCATTTTAGACTTGTCCCACACTCGTGACAGACACGGATTAGCAACATGCACAGAGGGCGAAAGAGACAGAGTGAGGGAGAGGGACAGACAGAAAGAGAGAAACAGAGAAAAGTACCGAGAGAGAGAGAGAGAGAGAGAGATAGAAAGAGAAAGAAAAAGAGAAAGACAGCGAGAAAAAAAGAAAGAAAGAGAGACTGAAAGAGAGAGAGAGAGAGAGAGAGAGAGAAAGAGAAAGAAAGAGAGACTGAAAGAGAGAGAGAGAGAGAGAGAAAGAGAAAAAGAAAGAAAAAGAGAGAGAAAGATACGGAGAGAGGAAGAAAAAGAGAGAAAGATACGGAGAGAGAGAGAAAGAAAAGAAAGAAAGAAAGAAAGAAAGAAAGAAGAAAGAAAGAAAGAGATGTATTGTTTGTTGTCTGTTTCGTTTAATTGTTTGCTGTTTTTTTGTTTGTTTGTTTTTTCATACCATTTGGAATCCTTCCAACTGGCGGCGTACTGTCTTTTGTATGATCTCCTGATAACAACCTTGGCACGGGGATGGTAGTAGAGTGGAGGGAGTTAGTAACGAAAGATGGTGCACGCGAGATATAACTGGCAGATAGTGGCAAGAAGCTGAAACATGCTTAGATACGCAAACACAAGACAAATATTTAGTGTTAATGTTAAATATTGTCCAGAGATTTTTCTTCACGCTGCATTTACGAGAGGAAAGAAGCTATAGAGATATTGCTCATATTTCATTTCCAGTTACAAAATGAATTATTGGTAGTACCTGTTAGGGTTACATGTATAAGTCAAATAGATCTGTGCAAAATTTTCGTATTCGATAGAACCATGAACCAAAGAAAAAAGAAATATTCTTCAGAAATAATCACACAAAATATATCGATACAAACAATGAATGTGATTCTTTAACCTCTAGAATACGATTACTCTCTAGTTAAAATCAATTATTCAAATGAATTATTCGGACGAACATCCTTATGCTTCCAATTATTCTCTAAAATTAATTACCTCGTCATTTTGTCTCGAGAGATAGTCTCCGTGGCGTAGTGGTTTATGTGATGGACTGTGACATCAGAATAAGCAAGTTCGAACTCCAGTAGCGCAATTACGTTCACTTTCGAACTGATACCACTGGAAACAATATGAACTCCCTTATCATCCCATCATCATCATCATCTTGTCGTACCATCAGCACGAATATCACTAACCCTCTCTTGCCACCCCTCCCTATCGTTCATCGCTTCCGGCAGGTCCTCAGGACTACACCCCGTATCCTCACAGAGCCGCTGTATGTAGGTTCGAGCTGGTCGCCCTGCTTTTGCTCGGCCATGTGAAGGGGTCCATAGGAGTACATCACTAATGAGCTCGTCCTTACTTCTCTAGCAGTGTCATATCATGCCTGCTAACGGTTAAATAGTACTAGTATCTTTTTTCTACAAGGATGGCTTTGACATTAAATAATCCACGAAGGTTGATATGCCATTAAACAAAAACAAAAAACCAAACATGCTTGTCTAGTACACTGCAAAATAATTCAACCATCTTTTTGATGACTTGTATTCAAATTATTGTAACTTCTTTGTAACCTTGAAAACAATAGTTATCATAATCATCATCATGAAGTCGCGCTGACAGCACGGATTTCCCAGAATCTTTCACTCCATCCATCCCTCTCATCTATCATTCCCAGGAAGGTCTTCTAAACTGCATCCTGTGTCCGTGCAGAGCTGATGTAGATAAGTTCTTGTTGGTCGGCTAACAGTGGGACGTCTATGCGTCTGGGTCCATCGGATGATGTCGCTTACGAGTTCGTCTTTGCTTCTCCAGCAGTACCCCGAATGTCTTTTTCGTTTTACTAGGATGGTTTTAGAAATGGGAGGTAAGTGGCCGTACAGCTGTTGTTTTGTGGGCTATTGTTTCCAGGATTTGCTCAAAATAGCTCGAGGCATTATGTGCAGCCTTTTTTCGATGCGTTTAGGTTTGGTTTCTTTGTTTAATGGCATATCAACCTTTGTAGGCTATTTAATATCAAAGCCATTCTCCTAGAAGAACAGTAGTGATACTATTTAACCCATAGCTGGGAGGATAAGGGGGTTCATACCTTTCCCAAGGGTATTTGCCCGAAATTAAATGTAATAGCGCGACTGGAGTACGAACTCGCTTACTACGATTCTACAGTCCATCGCTTTAACCATTACACCACGAGGACACCCCTTCGATGCGTTTAGTTAGCGTCAATGTTGTACAATAGGTGAAGACAATCCAAACTGAAAAGATAGCTTTGCCCACAGTTTGTAAAAGGAGTCTCACAAATGAATAAATAAATAAATAAATAAAATAAATAATGTTGAGCATAGCAAGTTGGATTAAGTCACCCGAAAAAAGTGGAGTTCTGGGTATGACACTAAACTGTATCTAATGGTAAGGCTCCAGTCCCGACGATCTAGGTAGTGTGGATGTCCCTTTTTATTGCCATTACTTCCAGGTCCACTCTGATCGAGAGTGGTAGTAACTGTTAGGGTCCCATCAATAAGTTAAATAGAATTATCTTAAAATCATTCGTATTCGATAAGACCGTGAGTGTAAATATGCGTATACAATGAACGCGATTCCCTAACTTCTCTCCCCCCCCCTCTCTCTCTCTCACTATATATACATATACATATATATACACCTATCGAACGGTCCAATGTACAAGAAACTCCAAGGAAATTTTAACATTTGAAGGCATTGTGCAATTTCTTTTTTGATTTCCAAACATTTTGAAGAAATTCTTTCTTAACAATGTTCATCTAAATTTATATATATATATATATATATATATAGGTTTCGATTCCAGCTTGAAGCATTTCGTTAGTCTAATTACACTGATGAGTTGTGATATAACGAAATTGTCTGTGAATGACAATATATATATATAGTCATCCACAGATAGATCTGTTTCGTTCTATCAGAACTCATCAGTGTGGCTAGACAGTAGCAACCCATAGCTGGGATCGAAACCCGGTTTGACTCAAACGCCAAGTCGAAGCCTCTAACCATTCAGCCACGAGCGGCTATTAGCTGCGAAGTAAATTTTAAACGGTTATGAATCACAATTAATATTGTTTACATACATCCGTTCAACGGCTGCCGAGACCTCAATTCAAATACGAAGAGGTTTGCAATGAACGCTAATGGCAATACGATTACTTCTTCGCCAGAGAACTCAACCCTACGGGGGTAGCGGTGTATATATATATATATGTGTGTGTGTGTGTGTGTGTGTATACGCGGGTTGTTCAAAATGTTCTAAGCCACACCTAATAAGAAGAGGTTAATTAAACATTTTCGTTATAGCAACATATTACCACTTCTTGTAAAACTAGAAAAATCTAAATTAGTTTTTCGACTTTTATCAAAAGTGACAACGTGTTTGCAGAACAAAAAAAAACTATTCTTTTCTTTATGGTTAAAACTTTGAATTTTTGAATGATCCTTGTAAGTAAGGGTAGCTATCCTGACTTTAGATATATGTATTCTATCACCTATATTAAACAATCTTTATTTATGAATATAGCAAACTATATATATATATATATACTCCCCTATCACCGTAGGCTTGAGTTCTCTAGCGAATGAAGTAATCGCGTTGCCATTAGCGTTTATTGCATGGCTCTTCATATATGAATTGAGCTCTCGGTAGCCGTTAAGCGGATGTATGTAAACAATATTAATTGTGATTCATAACCGTTTAAAATTTACTTCGCTGCTACTGGTTCCTCGAGGCTGAGGGGTAGAGTCTTGGAATGGTGTTTGAGTCAACCGGGTTTCGATCTTAGCTACGGGAAACTAGTATGTCTAGCCACACTGATGAGTTCTGATAAAACGAGACAGATCTGTCTGTGGATGACTATATATATATATATATCGTCATCCACTGATAGACTGTTTCATTGTATCACAACTCTTCGGCGAGATGAGTATGACAAATTTAAAATTTCTGTGTGTCCTTTAGAATTTTTTCAACGAGCCCCGCATGTATATGTCACATAACCTATTCAAATGGAAGCCCATATTTATTGAATTAACTTTAACTACATGCATTAAGGTATAAACTTTAAAACCTTTTTGTTTCTATATTGGCATCCTACAAAATCGCTTACCAATACTTTTCTTAATATCTTTAACTGTCTATCGATATATATTTGTTTAGTTTAGCTATGTCTGGTTCAAGGTCAAGTTAGTCGAGTAACCAGTGAATATTTGAACTGTCTCCTGTCAGAATAGTTTGTTCCCAATTTCTTTACTGCAGGTGTACTGGCCTTACCGTGAGTTTTATGTTTATCTGTGACCTCTTGGTCTCGCAATA
>OY757909.1:22631984-22659484 GCA_963585895.1 Sepioteuthis lessoniana
TCTATCTGATGTTAACCTTTATTTTTCAATTGTGAGGAGGTTTTTTCTTCTCATTATCATAAAAACAATACATCTTCCTAAATATGCAATCCCAGCTCTTGTTGACCGTGAGAATAGAATTAATTTTTGAGTGAAGATGCTGCGGCATTCAGTTTCTTGTCGCCATTCATAGAGACGCCATCTAATGAAGGAACCGATATATTACCTTCTACACGCAGCTTTCACTTCTAGATAATCGTATAATTTCATTTCATCTGGATTCTAACCCTAATTTTATATAGACTACAACGCTAACTGCAGTTATCATCATTGAACTTTCAAAATATTCAGAATTGATGTTCTTTAAGAAAAAAGCTATAATAAATGAGTTACAAGAAATGTCATCATTAATATCATACAACTTGTTTAATTTCAAACATGAGTGAAAAATTTATGCATCAAAATTAACGTTATATATTTTTAAAATTTTTGCATGTTTTACACACACACATACACACACACACATAGCGTGCAGAAGCAAAATATGGAATAATTTTTTAAACTTTCTTTTTTTTTTTAGTCTGATTACTCCAATTCTGAAAAGAAAAACGCGAAAGATCTAAATTTTTATTATTAGCTCTATTATTCAAGCACTTTTTCTTTAAAATTTAGCCCAATATGAGTGAGCAAGAAAAGAAACGACAAAGAATCCTTGATTTGCTTAACGCCGAAACCAAGCCGAAAAATTTCCGAAATAGTTGGAGTTCCTTCATAGCCTCCATCAAGCCAAGACCTTAACCACCTTGATTACGATATTTTGGGTGTTTGAGAAAAAAAACAAAACAAATGCAACTTCCCATCCAAATATTGGTTCATTTTCGACTGCTTTTGTTGAAGAATGGAATAAAATGTCTGAAGAATTTATTTTGTAGGCATGCAAATCATTTTGAAGGCGTGTTGATACAATTATTGAAAAAAAATGGCGGCCATATTGAGTAAATTTACTGTTTTGTGTCTATCTTCTTATTCTCTTGTTTATTTTTTAAAATTAGAAATAATCTTGTTTAATGATAAAGTCGTTTATTGTTATACTAAAATATCCTTAATTGTGCTTCCGCACTATATATATACATACGTATATAAATGGGCCCACAGACGACGACTACCAAAGGGATTGAATAGACTCATAAGAGAGAACACAAAACTACCTTTGCTAACAATGGAAAAACTCGCAGGACGAAATCGAATTCTTGCGTGGACAAAAATTCGCCAGAAATGATTGGGAGTTTATATGAATACCCAAGAATAACTATGTACAAGGCCATACACACGAGAGTTGATAGTGACAGACGATATGTGTCAAGAAAAGAAGAAGGAAGAGGATGCACCAGCATTGAGGGTTACGTAGATGCATCAATTCAAGGGCTCGATGAATATATAAAAAAGAGCAAAGAAACACTGTAAGCATACAGTCACAACACTGGTAACAAACAGAAAAAGAACAAAAACTAAAAAAACTGAAACGAGAAGAAAAACAACTGTATGGATACATCAAGCGACAAACCGGAGAGATTGCCTAAGAGAAAGAAAATGAACCCTTAAGTGAAAAACGGAATCTCTTTTAATTGCAGTACAAAATGCCATAAGGCTAGGGGGTGTCCTCGTGGTGTAATGGTTAAAGCGATGGACTGCGGAATCGTAGTTGGCGAGTTCGTACTCCGGTCGCGCTATTACGTTCACTTTGGGGCAAATACCCTTGGGAAAGGTATGAACCCCATTATCCTCCCAAGTATGGGTTAAATAGTATCACTATTGTTCTTCTTGGAGAATGGCTTTGGCATTAAAACACCCACAAAGGTTGATATGCCATTAAACAAAGAAACCAAACCAAACCATAAGGCTAATTATATTAAAGGCAAAACTGATAATATGCAACAGAATTGTAGGTTATGTGGAGAAGGAGATGAAACGGTGAATCACAAATTAAGCAATGCAACAAACAAGAATAAAAGAATTTCAAGACTAGAGACGACTGGGTAGGAAGGGATTTACGTTTGATCACACAACTTAATGGTAGAGGCACAAACCAAAATCTATTTTAGATAATGAAACACATAAAATTTTCGGTGATTTTGAGATACAAATGGATCGCCGAATCCCGGCCAGGAGACCAGAACTAATGGTTATTTACAAGAAAAAAGAACTTGTCTTCAAGGGGATTTTGCCGTTCCGGTGGATGACTAAGTGAAAATAAAAGAAAACGAATAGATAGACAAATACTTAGACCTTGCCAGAGAGCTTTAAAAAACCGTTGAACATGAGGATGACGGTGATACCAGTTGTAGATGGTACACTTGGAACGGTCTCCAAGAGCTTGGGAAAAAAACTTGAGGAATATAAAAATCAGAAGAAACGAGACCCTCCAAACAATAGCATAGTTAAGATCGGCTATAATCCCCAGGAGAGTCCTAGAGTCATTCAGACTTAAGCAAAAGATAACCAGCTAACGCTGATGTGAAAGAATTCTCCAAAAATGAAATGAATTATTTCATATAACAGATAGTATTAAAATGTTTGCCTAGAATAAAAAAAGAAATAGAATCCTTATCTCAAACTTTTAGAATCTTTACCCTAGATACAATTTGCCAAGTCGGCTGGGGCTGTAGAATACCCCGACTGCACCTCTGCAGAGGGGTGAAACTCCCTCAACAAACGTCCTGTATATGACACCAAACAATCTGATGGTGAGGCTTTAATAATACTGGAGCTTTGGGGAATGCAGAGTACCCCTTCATGGTCATCGCTTCCAGGTCCATTCTGGCCCAGGGTGATAGCAACTTATAGGGTCTTATCTATGGGTCAAATAGAACAAAACTGTGTAATTATGCTAAACTGAATTGCTTTAAAATAACTGTTTTTACAAAAACCGTGTACTTCTGCTAAACGGAGTTATTTGAAATAGAATAGTTTCATCGTTTAACTGTGTGTAAACAAATGATTGATATTTAATTAAATTGTTAGTGATAGATAGCAGTACTTGAAACCATTTAACTCTGACATGCTAAGCTGAATTGTTTGAAATAGAACTGTTTTGGCCCGGGAGACCTGGGTTCAATCCCAGATCAAGTCATATCAAAGACTCAAAAAATGGTACTTCATGCCGCCTTGCTTAACACTCAGCCTTATAAGGTAAGGATCAAGGGTAAAGTGGAGCAATCCAGACAAAGGAGTAGCGCTCACCCCTACAACTTGGTGTAGTAACTATCGAAAAAGAAGCCTTCGGGTCACCCTCGAGTACGATCGCCAACTTTACTTTACTTATACGTATGAAAATGGATTTGGCATTGAATAACCTAGAATGGTTCATATGCCATAAAACCAAACCAAACCAAACCAATTCCTATGTATTTAATATATATGTATAATGCGGATTTGGCATTAAATAACCTACAATGGTTGATATACCATAAAACCAAACCAAACCAATTCCTATGTATTTAATATATATGTTTAATGAGGATTTGGCATTAAATAACCTACAATGGTTGATATGCCATAAAACCAAACCAAACCAAAATATAATGGTTCCTACTACCTAATGCTGAACATGGCGGACTTGCTCGAACCCCAGTCCCATAATTAAGTTCACTTTTGGATTAATACCCTTAGGAAAGGTATTGAACTCCCTTATCTCCCCAGATATGAGTTAAATAGTATTACTGTCGTTGTTCTATAAGAAATGGCTTTGGTATAAAATAACCCACGATGCCATTAAATAAAAAAAACAAAGCAAATTAGGAAAAGAATTTGAAGCTGAAAATGCGCAAAAATTATAATTAAAAAAAAAACCGGGTAAAACTGAAGCAACTAAAGAAATAGAACTATACAATCAAGAAAACATAAGAATACTTGAAGAAAAAGAAAACTTCATTTAGCCGAGAAAATCAGAAAGAGGCTCTCATGATATATATATATATATATATATATAATTTTCATTTTTATTTCTAAATAAAAAATATTACACAAACTGATATCTGGGGAAAAATTCAATGAAATAAAAAGACTTGAAATATTAGAATTGCTTGAAAATAATCAAACATTACCGCAACGCCTAGTTAAAAGAAGAAACACCGACGGAATTACTTAAGCTAAAACGTAAGAGTGTTTAATACACAGGGCAGAACTAACATGATGATCCGGCAGGTGAAACCTAGGTAGATTACTTCTGGCTCTGTACGTATTTGTATATATATATATATATATATGGAGGGGCTCGTGTTGCAATAAGTATCGTCCTGGGAAATGGACACGGTGACTTGTGTTCAAAACTTGAAAGAGGCTGTTTGTGCTTCACGTAGCTCTTATATCTTTCGGAAAGGTATGAATCCAATAATTCCCCCTCCAGTTATGGGTAAAATAGTAGGGCATACTGGACTCTTTAACCTTGGTATGGCAACCGGCCTATGAGAAGAAAAACTCTAAATTAAAACCTTTTTAACTCTGACTCCCAAAAATTGATCTTGTGTCTCAACCTGTAAATGTATACAAACATATCACCGAATTCAGTTCAGATCCAAGTTTTAATTCACAAGGATAAAAGAACTTGTTAGGAAGAAAGCGAAAGCTAGACAAATACCGAGACCTTGCTAGAGATCTGAAAAGGCTATGGAACATGACGGTAATAGTGATTCCAATCGTTGTTGAGGCCCTTGGAACAGTTTTCATAAACCTGGAAAAGTGGCTCGATCAATTGAACATTGGAGGAAGAATTGCAACCATTCAGACCTCAACATTACTAAAATCGGCTGGGATATTTAAAAAAGTGTCCTGCAATTCTGAGGAGACTTGCTGTCACTCAGTCATAGTGAAAGACTTCCTGTTAAAATTGGTGTGAAAAACTCGCAAGTAGAGAAGAAATAATGTAATAATAATGATAATGATAATAAGACAAGGCCTAACTGGGTGGTGAATGTGGTCTACTGGGAATCGTGCAAGAAATTGAAATTTGATTATATTAATCCATCCCGGAGAATGAGACGTTTAAAATTTCTGGGATTTTGAGACACAAACAGATCACCTAATCCCAGTTAGAAGACCCGACTTGGTGATAATTAACCACAACAAGAAAACCTGTCGTATAGTAAAGTTGCCGTCCTGGTGGACCACTGAGGAAAAAATCAAAAAGAGTGAAAACTTGGACCTTGTCAGAGAACTAAAACGGCTGTGGAACATGAGAGTGAGGATAATAACAACTGTAATTGGCTCGCTATCATCATCATTTAACAAAAGTTTGGAAGAGGGCCTAGAAGAGTTGGAAATCGGTCGAAAAATCGAAACCATTCAGACTACAGCATTGTTAAGATTGGCCAAAGTACTGAGAAAAGTTCTGGAGATGTAAGGTGACTTGCTCTCCCCCTGACTCCAGTGAAAAACCACCAGCTGATCCGAATAGACTCACAAGAAGTAAAATAATAATAATAGACACGATTGGGTGGGTAAGAAATTTAAATTTGACGATACGAACAAATGGTATATGCACAACCCAGCACCTGTCCTAGAAAATGACACGCATAAACTCCTATGGGATTTTGACATACAAACGGATCACCTAATCTCGCCCAGAAGACCAGACCTTATAATAATCAACAAAAAGAAAAGAAAATTTGCAAAATTGTTGACTTTGCTGTCCCGGCTGACCACCAAATAAAACTGAAAGAATGTGAAAAGAGAGATAAGTACGTAGACCTTGCTAGAGAATTGAAAAAACTGTGAAACATGAAGGTGACAATTATGCCAATTGTGATCAGTGCGTTTGGAACAGTAACTAAAGGATTACTAAAAGGGCTGGAGGACTTTGAAGTTGGCAGACGAGTGGAGACCATCCATATGACAGCATTATTGAAGGCGGCCAGAATATTGAGAAGAGTCCTGGAGACTTGAGGAGACTTGCAGTCACTCAAACTCCAATGGAAAACCATCGGCTAACACTGTTGTGAAAAACTCTAAAAGTGTAAATAATAATAATAATAATAATAATAATAATTTTTTCTGCTTTTCGTACAGTAACTAAAGGATTATTAAAGGGACTGGAGGACTTGGAAGTTGGCAGCCGAGTGGAGACCATCCAAACGACAGCATTATTGAGAACAGCCAGAATACTGAGAAGAATCCTGGTGACTTGAGGAGACTTGCTGTCACTCAAAGAGACCATCAACTAACGTTGATGTGAAAAAATCTAAAGGAGTAAATAATAATATTATATAATTTTTAACAACAACAACAATAGGAATAAGTACCTGAGCTGTCCCCCACGAAAGATATTCGGAACCATTCTTGAAGTAGACCAGAAAAGAACTTAAACAAATGGAACAAAGAACAAGAAAGCTAATGACCATGCATAAAGCATTACATCCCAGAGATGACGTTGACAGATTATGTGTCAAGAAAAGAAACAGGAATATGACTTACTAGTATTGAAGACAGTGTTGACGCATCAATAAAACGACTTGAAGACTACATACAAAAGTGTTGTGCTCTGGTTAGTGAACACAAGCAGTAGTAATAAAGAGACAAACCACGATATGTGAGGAAATAGTTATATTTACAGGAAAGAGTATTTACAAGAGAGAGACGGTTAGTAGTAGGAACATTGGATTAGTGATAGAGTAATGATATACTTCAACAATAGGAAACGCTCTTCAGACTCGTAGACGTAGACTGATCCTAGACTGGTCTCAGACTGATCTGGACGTATGTCTGGCTGATCTCTCTGGTATTAGAGTTACTGCCATAAATGGTAAATGGACCAGCTCATTATGTCGGAAAGGTAGGTGATACCCAACAAAAAGCGTGGAGGAAGACTCTTTACAATCTGCAGAAATAATACTAAGAGAACGACAATAAACAGAAAACAAAAAATGGGCAGAAAAACAACTCTATGGACGTTTTAAGCGACTAATAAGCGACATCTCACACACGAAAACATGGACGCAGCTAAGAAAGGGAAACTTTAAGAAAGAAACTGAATCTCTCCTGATAGTAACACAAAACAATGTTATAAGAACCAATCATATCAAAGCAAGAATTGATAAGACACAACAAAAGAGCAGATGTAGGTTATGTGGTGATAGAGACGAAACTATCAATCATATAATAATCGAATGCAGCAAATTAACATAGAAAGTGTATAAGACTAGACACGACTGGGTGGGCAATGTGATCCACAGGGAATTGTGCAAGAAATTGAAATTTGACCATAAGAACAAATAGTATTTGCATAACCCAACATCTATCCTGGAGAATGACACACACAAGCTCCTCTGGGATTTTGACATACAAAAGGATCCCCTTATCTCCGCTAGACAACCAGATCTTATAATTATCAACAGAAAAAAAAGAGAACTTGCAAAATTGTGATCTTTGCTGTCCCGGCTGACCACAGAGTAAAATTGAAAGAACGTGAAAAGAAGGATGAGTACCTTGACCTTGCTAGGAAATTGAAAAAACTATGGAACATGGAAGTGACGTTTATACCAATTGTAATTGGTGCTCTTGGTACAGTCACCAAAGGATTATTACAGGGACTGGAGGACGAGTGGAGACCATCCAAACTACTGCATTATTGAGATCGGTCAGAATACATAGAAGAGTCCTGGAAACTTGAGGAGACTTGCTGTCACTCAAACTCCAGGGAAAGACCATCAACTAACGCTGATACGAAAACGACGGACCACAAAATAAATCTGAAGGAAAGTGGAAAGAAAGATAAGTACCACGACCTTGCTAGAGAATTTAAAAAGCTGTGGAACATGAAAGTAACGATTGTGCCAATTGTGATTGGTGCGTTAGGCACAATAACTAAAGGATTATTAAAAGGCCTGGAAGATTTGGAAATTGGCGGACGGGTAGAGACTATTCAAACGACAGCATTGCTAAGAACGGCCAGAATCTTGAGACGAGTTCTGGAGACTTGAGGAGACTTGCTGTCACTCAAATTCCAGTGTAAAACCATCAGTTAATGTTGATGTGAAAAACTCGAAAGAAGAAGAAGAAGAATATGAAAATGTCGAGGATACCTATTATAATTCGCGCTTGGGAAAAATAGGGGGAATAGGAAATCAGAGAAATAATCAAGACTATACGGACCACAGATCGGCTAGGAAGTGCAGTGAAGAACTCACAAGAAGTGAAATGATAATAATATAGTATGATCCATAAATAGATACGCTTCGATTTTTCTTCTAAAGAAATGCCAGGATGTTATCATTTCTAATGAAACATTTTACAATCAAAATGGATATTATTAGATATTATTTATTGCCCAAATTCTTCAACACTGAAACTCTGTAGCAAAATATATGAATATATAACAGTCCATTAGGTTCTACTAGAAGTGTTAAAATTCGTTAAATTATTTTAAAAGAAAGTTAATTTTTATAGAATGATTATAACTATTGACGATACTCTGTGTGTGTGTGTGTGTGTGTGTGTGTGTGTGTGTGTGTGTGTGTGTGTGTGTGTGAATATAAAATTTGAAAAAACAATATCCATGTAAGACGAACAAGATAGGCTGGGCATTATTAGAAAAGCAGGGACGAACTCATAAGCGACATTCGCCCAGGGACTACCACACATAGACAGACCAGTAAAGACACATTCAACAGCTCTGTGCGGACTCTAGTTGCCGTCTTGAAGACCTGCCAAGAGTGGTAACCGACAGAGACGGATGACGAGAGAGTCAAGAGAATCTGTGCCATCAGTACGATTTGATGATGATGATGATGATGATGATGATGATATTTTTATTAGACTAATACGCTTTAAATGTTCCTACATAGAAAAGAAGACTAATTAGCAACTGGATGTTTCTTTTTTGGGGGTCTGTAATCGCATTGAATATTTTTTTCTATTCTTCAAACATATCCCCCCAACATCCGAATTATTCTCTTTGAAAATGCTAATTAGAACCCTTCATTCATTACAAAGCATCATTATGGACCGTTGTTATAACAGATAAAATCTTGAGTCACTAAATAGATACCTAAATTTGACAAAAATACATACCGTAATTATTTGTGTACAAGACGCACTATTTTTCAGCTCAATAGATAGGGGCTCGTATTATACACGAGGACAATGTCATTAAATTTTTTTTGCAGCCACGTGCCGCACCATATTCGGTACGGGATGACCAAAAGTGAGTTATATCTGTAAAAAGTGAAGTAAAGTTGGCGACCTTAGTCGAGGGTGACCCGAAGGATCACTTTTCAATAGCTACTACATCAAGGTCTAGGGGAGGACGCTACTCCATTCCCAGGATTGGTCAACTTTACCCTTGATCCTCACCTTATAGTGCTGGGTGCTAAGCAAAGCGGCATCAAGTACCATTTTTGAGTCTTTGGTATGACTCGGCCTGGGATTGAACCCCGGTCTCCCGGACTATTGGCAAACCCTCTAATCTTTAAAATGTTTTACGTCGTTATAAAGAAATATCCCTTGGAATGTGTGGTTTTCTTTTGATAATTTAGTTTCTCATAACGTGTGCTTATTTTTGCCTCAAGCTTGTTGCATTGTTGTATGAACATGTCCGTGCATTTGTTCTAAATGTTATGTAAGTTTGTGTTTCATTTATGGATTTATCCAACCCCCACCAAGTCAGTTTGACATGAAGTCATATTATCATGGAGGGTCAGGCACGAAATGAGAGTCATGCACGACCGTCACAAAAACCCCGTGTGCCCTTGACATTCTTCTTTTGGGATGCCTCAGGCCCCAAGTGGTAAACTCAGCCCCGCTAAGCAGGTACTTCTTGGCGGGGATTGACCCTTGGGGACCTGGCGATCAACTTGATATCACCTGCCCGGCGCTAAAGCTCGGTGGGCTCTGGAAGCCGAGTAAAAAATGTAAACTCTATAAAGTCTTGTTTTCTGTCAGTACCAATAAAAGTCAGTACCGATTAGAGTCAGTACCAATAAAAGTCAGTACCAATAAAAGTCAGTACCGATGAGAGTCAGTACCAGTGAAAGTCAGTACCAATAAAAGTCAGTACCGATGAGAGTCAGTACCAGTGAAAGTCAGTACCAATGAAAATCAATACCAATAAAAGTCAGTACCGATGAGAGTCAGTACCAGTGAAAGTCAGTACCAATGAAAATCAGTACCAATAAAAGTCAGTACCAATAAAAGTCAGTACAAAAAGATAGTTTAACAAATGCTAATTTTATGTTAAATTTAACTGTTACAAATTCTAAAAAGTCTGTGCGTATAATACAGGGGATTTTTTTTCCAGAATTTCGTTGTCCGAAATTCCGGATGTGTGTTATATATGATTATGTGTTATACACAAATAATTACAGTACTGATGTAGGCATTACCAGTTATATCAGCAACGAGGCTACTACATTATGCTCAGGTTTCTTTTGGAGGAGCAGGAGGCTTCTTTTCTGATAGAGTTTGTTTTTCCACCGTCAAATCTGCAGGTGTCACCTAACAGGAAATGCCACATATTAAATTTTGTGACGTAACATTGCGATACGGGTGCAATGTCACATGACACAAGTAATGTTGGATTTCGCGCCTGATGGCTGTTACGCTAATAAGAGCAAGTTTGCTGTGCTAAATACCAGACGCATGTGATCTTAAATAAAAGACATAACAATTATAGTCATAGGATAACTCGTGTTCAAATCCTGGCCGATACTGTTAGCATTTCACATAGTGTTCATACGATTAAGAAAAGGTATGAATGCCAGCGATGGATAAATAGGACAGACTGGACTCTTTAATGGCAACCAGTCTAGGAGAAGGAAATTTCTGAATTTAAACCAGTTGTTAAAATTGACCTTGTGTCGTGTCAGGCTCATGGTGTAGGGATTGAGTAAATCAACAAATCTTTACTGATACCATTTGCAGTTCCCATTGAGCTGATACCCTTGAATCCAACTATTCTCAAGCTAAGGCTAAGTATTTATCCATTCACTCCTCCACACAAGATCAATTTTTATATGGGTAACGGCTGGTTTGAATTCAGAGTTTGCTTTCTCCTACACTAGTTGTCTAACCAAGGCTAAAGAACCCAGTCAGCCTAACTATTTACTCATAGCTGGAGGAGGAAGGACATGAAATGAGCACACAAAGTTCTGTGCGAAGCGATTAAAGAATCTCCAGTCTTAAAAGAAAACGTTTCACCAGCAAAAGTACGGTGTGCACTGGTCCAAGCCATGATCTTGACTGTAAAGAAGAATGATAAAATATTAGCTAGATGGAACTACCATTGCCACCTTCCTAAATTCACTTGCACCATACATGTGATAGTTTAAAATGTAGGAGGTATTTCTGTTGCACCATAGATAGATAGATAGATAGATAGATTGGATGTTTCAGAAAAATTGATATCATTTCATTTTGAAAAAAATCCTCTATCATTTAAGATGATAAGAAACTACTAAAAGTCTAGACAAATTATTTTGTTTGTGTTAGTAGAAATAGTAGTGAGAAATAATTAAAAAAAACTATCATCACTAAATAAACGAATGTTAAATAGAAATACTTGAAAATATTTACTCATATGCGGGTAAATGAGTTGTTTGGTTTTAGTAAGGTATCATTAAATTATGTGTTAACAAACCATACATATAATATACATATAATATGTATAAACAAGCTTTGGCATTAAATAACCTATATATGCCATTGATATGCCATTAAACCCAACCAACCAACCATCTAGACAAATTAAACTAAATTGGCTTAATGTCGAGAAATATAAAATTCATTCATCCAAATTTGAACAAGAAATTCACACATATGCGGAATTACCAAACAATTTCACAAGTTTTCAATATATGTGCCCTGCCTATAACGCAGCACACGTCAGGTCTGTAGTCCAACTTGTACCAAACACGCTGCAGCATGTCCCCAGTGCGGTAGTGTTTTTTTATTTGAGTTCCTCTTTACTTGTAAGAAGACGGGGGACATAGACTCTTCCCTTCACATGGCCCCAGAGGAAAAAAAACACGCTTGGAGTCAGGTCAGATGAACCTGACAGCCATTTCAAAATTAAATATTTCTTCTGAAACACCCTATATATATATATATATATATATATATATATATATATATATATAGATTTCAGTAAATAATATATATAATATGGCTGGATTACAGTAAGGAATCACATTTTACAGACCAGTGCGTACAAAGGTTCCGAAATAAGGGGTGTATTAGAAGTATTTAGGCCCCGTATTAATAAACTACGTCTTCCTCAGGCGTCAACAATGTTCTGTATTCTAGTATGTAGATACACACTGTATGCCGATATGTGTGTTCTTAAGTCATAAGAAGGTTAAAAACTATAAAAGTTTTATTAGATCAACCAGCAAACATACGTATACTGTATCAAGGTCAAAATCAGCATGTGTGTTTGTGTGGCTGTGGGTGTTGCAATTTTGTTCAATGTATTTGTTTCTTTGTCTGTGTGTATGCGTGTGTGTGTGTATGCGCGCGCGAACGCACACAGCTCACGTGTTGAACAGAGCTCGTGTTAAAATTATGAAAATACGAGAAATCCTCCAACTCTAGGGTTGATATCTCCACGTTCCATCAAGAGTAGTCATTTACTAAGCCTAGTGTAGTTTGACACAAGGCTAGAGGTATCGGGTACTCTGTAAGAATCGAACTCACTAAAAAATATTCTAGCCAAGCTTGTTAACTGCTAAGTTGGCTGACCGAAGTCGAGGTTGATCCGAAGGCTCCCTTTTTCAATAACTACTACAACGAAGCGGAGGGGTTGGCTCCACTTACCTTTGATCTGTTTATTATAATGCTAACTGCTAAGCAACGAGGCAACAAGTACCATTTTTTGAGTCTTTGGTATGACTCGACCTGGGAAACTACTAGTCCCCCTAAAAAGTTAGAGAAGATTTTGTAGAAGGCCGCAAATATCGGGCAGCAAACGAGAATCGAACTCACTACTCAGAAGTAATTGATCTACAAGACTAGATAGATTACCTTTATATTGCAAAAAGGTGTCCAGTTCCATGTTCGTTCTTTTCGGAGCGAAACACGTATTTGCAAAACTTGCAGTTTTATTTGGAAATAGTTTACTGGGAAACCCTAGCCTCGAAGCAATGAGGAGCAAGCGAATCTCTCAGGCCATTGCTATTGCTATGAGTTTGATCCTCACTGGGTGACTCGCACTTGTTGCGTTGTGTCCCACTAATCTGATTATCTAGAAAACTAGTAAAAACAAAAACAGTCTTAATTATATGAGTCATTTCTCTCTGTATTATGTGTGTGTGTGTGTGTAGATTGTGTGTGTACAAGAGAGAGAATGTGGGGGTCTGTCAGGCACGTCTTTTTGGAGCCCCATACCCAACCGTCTTCCTTCGAAGCACCGCTCACAGTGTGGCGTAAAATTACAGCACAAACTGCACATCTGACTTCCTAGGGGTACGTCTGCCCTAAACTTGTGCCAAAAAAAGCAACAGATATAGGAGAAATAAACAGCAGTCAAAGAAAGAAAGAAAGAAAGAAAGACAGATGCGAAAAATAATAAAGAAAGACAAATGCAAAAAATAAGAAAGAAAGAAAGAAAGAAAGATGCAAAACAAAAGAAAGAAAGAAAGAAAGAAAGAAAGAAAGAAAGAAAGAAAGCAAGAAAGACAAATGCGAAAAATGAGAAAGAAAGAAAGAAGCTAAACAAAAGAAAGAAAGAAAGAAAGAAAGAAAGAAAGAAAGAAAGATATATGATAAAAAAAATCGCGGATATATAAAAATATCTCGAAATCGAGTTATGAGATTTAGAAAAAAATGTACCCCAAAGGCACCAAAGAAAAACTGAAGGTAAGCAGTTAAGCACACCAGCAATCGTGTGTGATTTTCAGGTTAAAAATAGTTACCCACGAAACAAGGCGATAAGGACAGGTATTCAAAGTATGTGTACATTGTCCTCCCAAATTTGCACTCGCTATCCACGCAGCTGTGCTTGCTTATAACATACGTGATCGGTCTAAAAAATAATGAGGCTTGATTGCTTTTATTTTTCTGGTTAGCACCCCTGACTAAAAAATCAATTTTTCAATGTTGACCTTCAACATGTTTGGAAACATGCAGTCCATATTTGTCTCTTATAATACACGTTCAGCTGTATAATCTTGGTTTGGTTTGGTTTTATGGCATATCAAACTTTTTAGGTTATTTAATGCCAAATCCGTTTCATACATATATATTAGATATGTATGATTATAAACATATGTTAACAAAGTTGAATACTTCCAAGTATTGCTATCTATCACTCACAATTAAAACACAAGTCATTTGTATACACACAATTGAATGATCAAACTGTTCTATTTCAAACAATTCAATTTAGCATAAGTCACAAAGTTCAATGTTTCCAAATATTGCTATCTATTACTAACAAATCAATAGGAGGTACCCGTGGTGTAATGGTTATCGTCGTAGGAAATGGACACGGCGAAACTATGGGCAGACTAGGTTCTTCTGCCTTGGTGAGGCAACTAGTCTGGGAGAATGAAAACCTGTTAAACTCCGCTTAAAAAAACTGACCTTGTGTCATATCCTGCCTGAGCGGAGGGGTTGGGTAAAAAGGAGGTGCCCGTGGTATAATGGTTATCTTCGTAGGAAATGGACACGGCGACATGAGTTCAAATCCTGGACGAGACTGGTTGCATTTCACATAGCACTAATACCCTTGGGAAAGGTATGAATCCAATTATTCTCCCTCCAACTATGGGTAAATAGTAAGACAGACTGATTTCTTCAGCCTTGGTGAAGCAACTAATCTAGGAGAAGGAAAACTCTGAATTCAAACCTGTTAAACTTCGCTTAAAAATTGTCCTTGTGTCATATCCTGCCCGAACGGAGGGGTTGGTAAATAGGATTACTAACAAATCAATTAAACATCAGTCATTTGTTTACTCACAGTTAACTGAGCAAACTGTTCAATTTCTAACAATTCAATTTAGCAAGAGTCGATGATTCCAAGTATTGTTTTGTATCATGAACACTTCAATTAAACTTCAGTCATTTGTTTACACACAGTTAAATGATCAAACAGTTCTATTTCAAACAAGTCAATTTCGCATAAGTTATCTATTCGCACTCAGTTTAAATGTCAAAGAGTCCTATTAGACCCATAGATAGGACCCTATCTGGTGCTACCACTCCGAGCCAAAGTGAACCTGGGAGCGATGGCAGTGAAGGGATACTCCGCATTCCTCAAAGCTGTAGCCTCACCATCCGATTGTTTAGTGACATATACATGACACTGTTTGGGGGAGTCTTATCCTTCTGCAGAGATGCAGTCGGTGTATTCAACAGTCCTATCTGACTGGGCTAGAATAATTTTGAATTATTTATTACAATTATGTTTGGTCGAGTGTGTCCTGGAGAGATGGAACACAAAATAAAATTTGTGTCAAACTAGCTGTTGAATATACCGACTGCACCTCTGCAAAGAGGTAAGACACCCCACCACCACCATCACCACAAGGAGTGTCCTGGATATGACACTAAAAAAATCTGATGATGATGTTCCAATAAGCCGGGAGCTTTGGAGAATGCGGAGTACCCCTTCATTGCCATCGCTCCCGGGTCCACTCTGGCTCGAAGTGGTAGCACCCGACAGGGTCCTAGGGTCCTATCTAAGGGTCAAATAGAACTAAATTGCGTGCTTATGCTACACTGAATTACTTAAAATAGAACTGTTTTTGACATTGAAACTGTACGAACGTGAAACTGAATTGTTTGAAATAGAACTGTTTTGACATTTAACTGTGAGTAAACAAAAACTATACTTATACTAAACTGAATTGTTTTAATTAGAACTATTTGACTTAACTGAATAGCTTGAAATAGAAATCTTTTTGACAATCAAACTGTGTACTAATGCTAAACTGAATTGTTTGAACTGATTATTTGTATAAAAGTGGATTTGACATTAAATAACCTACAAAGGTTGATATGCCATAAAGCCCAACCAACCAACTCAATCGGCTGAGGGCAGTAGAATATGCTGGCTGTATCTCTGTAGTGGGGGCGTCCTGGATATGACCCAAAACCATCTGATGTTGAGGCTCCAATCCAATATGAAGTACCCCTTCAGTACCATAATTCCTAGATCCACCCTGACCCGGAGAAGTAGCTCTTGTTAGGGTTATATCTATGGGAGAAATTGAACTAGTGTCCCGGGTTTGACACTAAATTGCTGGAGATTTGGGGAATGCGGAGAACATCTTCATTGCCATTGCTCCCAGGCCCATTCTGCTTCGGAGTGGTTGTACCTGATAGGTTTCCTCTAGGGGTCAAATTGAACTGTTTCACTATCTGTGTGCAAACAAATGACAGATGTTTAATTAGATTATTAGGGTTGTATAGTAATACAAATGAGTAATGTTGAATTGAATTATTCGTGTCGAACAGCAACACTTGAAACTCTTTAACTGTGTGCCCAAAATGAATTATTGATATTACATAGCAATACTTGAAACCATTTAACTTTGTACAAATGAATAGAGTTGAATAGAGTTATTAGTGTTACCTATCAACACTTGAAACCACTGAACTGTGGGCAAATAAAGCTATTAGTTTTAGCAATACTTGAAAATGCGAATTAATGATTCATATTAAATAAGATTAATAGTCTGGGAGACCTGGGTTCAATCCTAGGTCGCGTCATAACAAAGACTTTCAAAAAATGGTATTTGATACCTCCTTGCTTAACACTCAGCAATATAAGGTACGTATCAAGGATAAAGTGGAGCAATCCAGAGAAAGGAGTAGCGCCCTCCCCTACACCTCGGTGTTGTAGCTATTGAAAAGGGAGCCTTCTGGTCGCCCTCGACTACGGTCACCAACTTTATTTAATAATATTAGATAGTAATACTTAAACCATTTTCTTGTGTGCAAATAAATTAGCTCAAACTTATTAAAAACAGAACAACAAAAAAACTTATCCACTTCCAAACCGTATATGTATAACCATTTAACTGTATGATATGCTAAATTAATTGTTAGTGTTATGTAGAAATACTTGAAACCATTTAACTGTGTGCAAACAAATGAGCTCTAGTTTGTTTAAAAATGTTATCGACTAATTCTGCGTTCACAAACCATATATATTTATTATAAATGTATAAAAAGGAATTGACATTAAATAACCCACAAGGGTTGATATGCCATAAAACACAACCAACCAAACAATCTGTGTCAAACTTAGAACAGTGCAAGAGAAATATTTAATAAGTTAACTCAGGCTAATGGAAGTCAAGTTTCATCCAAGGACAAGGTTTTTAGGTAGCACAAGTCCTTTATGGATGATCATTTTTCTGGTCGACCGGTCATTTCACGAACCGTAGAAAAATGCGATAAAAATAAGGACTCAAAGTTTTTTCGAAGTTTAACGGTAAAAATGACTGGTGCTAAATTAACATTGATCATCTGATTTTCAATTAGGGATACCAACCTGAAAAATAAAAAAAATATCTGTCTCTTCAGACACAGATTTTGTGGCCAAACTTTGGGCGCAAAAGAATATTCCTGTGGTAGTACCTGCAATATTCTCCTGATCTGAGACCTTGTGATTATGTAGCACTATGTGGGTGGGCCGCCAAAGCAGACGATTCCTTTGTCTGTTTTGGCGCGAAACCAGACAAAGGATTCTTGGACATGAAATCTCGCCGTATCGGAAGTGGTAAGGGGACGCGAAAGAGAGTTGACGACGCCACCCGGCAGAGAGGCAGTTGGCGGCGGGACAGCAGACAGAGCTGGCGTGGAACCACGGACAGGGGCAGTCAACACCGGACACCGGAGCAGAGAGGCGAGGCAGCATGGGATAGGGTCAAGATGAGTCTACATTCGAGTAGCTTTGTGGAATTTTCGCTAGTAACCCACGCTAGCGTTAGTCCATATATGCTATCAGGAATGCACATGCATGTAGTGTTGCAATACCTCCTTCGGCTCTTGGTTAACCCCAAGCTTTATTCGTGTTCGTTTGTCCTTCTCCATTCCCTCGATCGTATTCTTGTGTCGGTAAAGAAATGTGCGTTACCCCCTCGAACCACTAGTTGATCACCGGCCGGCGTAAGAAGTGACATGGTTAGAAGAAAGTTAACGTGTGGGGTGGGGCGAGAGGGTGTAGCGTTACAATTATTTCCTGCTCTCAAATTTCAAAACCAAGCCCAGTAGTTGTAATTTAGGAACTGTGAAGAACATGAAACAGCTCAGGAAGATCCACATAAAGGCAGTGTTAGTCGGAGACTTCCACTATTGCTGGACAGTGCAAATTCGAATAAGCAAATTCGAATTTCAGTCGTGCTATTACATTCACTTTCATATTAATATCCCCAACTATCGGTTGAATAGTATCACTGCTGTTTTCCACAAGGATGGCTTTGGCATTACAAAATCCTCGAATTTTGGTATGCCATTAAAATAAAGAAACCAAACCTAAATTATTTTCGGTAGTGGGAACGTCTTCATCAATCCGTGGCTCCCTAAGGGAGCTATTTTGAAGGAAATCAAATTGATTTATAATTAAGTTTATAGTATTTTGAAAATAAAATCATTCTAATTGCTTAATAGAACGACCTTGTAGTTCGGGTACAAGGACACAAGTATTGATTACCCAGTAAGTTGCACTTAGTGTAACGTTTATTATCGAAGGAAATATACTCGGCAAGCCCATTTCAGATATTTGACGAGGTTGTTTGCGTTTCACATCGGCTATTACTTTTCGAAAAAGTATAAAACATTTTCAGCTTTGGGTTAAATATTTCCAATTATTGGTACGGCATCCGAAGAGAGACCCCATGGCGTAAATGCTGAACTACAATATCGTAGTAAGCGAGTTCCAACTCCAATCGCCCTCTTACGTTTGCTTTTGGACTAATAACTTTGGGGAAAGTATGAATCCTCCAACTATGTGTAAAATAGAACCATACCGTTCTTCTACAAGGGTGATTTCGTCATTAAATAACCTACGAAAATTGATATCCCATTAAGAGAGAAAAAAAAGGAAACGAAACCATAGCAACATGTCTGAGAGAAGGAAAACTCTAAATTCCAGCCAGAACGAAAATTGAAGACAAAGTCGAATTGCCTTAGAGACTTCACCTCCTGATTTTGAATTCAGGATTGTCTTTCTCCGAGACTGGTTGCACACAAGAGCTCGATAACCAACTCTGTCTATTTTTACTTGACAGGAAGACATAGATTCATGCCTTTCCTTATTACTGTGAAATGAATGCATACAGTCACAGCCTGGATTTGCTCCCAGTATTTCTTTACCTGGGATCGAATCACAAACACTGGCGTTGGAAAATATGCAACTATTTGCCCATCAAGCAGACGCCAGGTTTTTACTATAACCGGTTTAATCTTTTTACAAGGCCAAAAAAACAGGACACCCAGTAAGGACCAAACTCAATTCACTAAAAGGCCAACATATTTGTAGTAAAAGGTTAACATTTATGCAAGATAATTCTAATAGGTCAACTATGATATCCAGTCTATTAAGCTACCAGTAACATTGAAGGAAGAGAATCTATACAAGGTCTAAAAAATCCTCAGTAATCTGAAGTCAGTAATTATGTACTCACCCTGTCAGTGAGGTTTAGAATATGCTGTCCCCTGTAGAGTGGTAAAAACCCAACCAAAATAAAGAATATTACTCTGGCCCAGTCGGCTGGAGCTGAAGAATATACCGACTGCATCTCTGAGGAGGGGTAAGACTTCCCCAACGAGTGTCCTGTATATGACACTAAACAATCTGATGGTGAGGCTACAATAATTATGCAGCTTTTGGGAATGCGGAGAACCCCTTTATTGCCATCGCTCCCAGGTCCACTCTGGCCCGAAGAGGTAGCACCTTATAGGGTCCTATCTAAGGGTAAAATAGAACTAGATAGTGTGCTTATGCTCAACTGAATAGTTAGAAATAGAACAGTTTTGACATTTAAACAGCGTACTTTGCTAATCTGAATTGTTTGAAATAGAACTCCTTATTTGTATAAAAATTGATTTGGCATTAAATAACCAACAATGGTTGATATGCCAAAAAACCAAACCAAACCAAACTGTGTATGACACGAACTTGCACTTGACAGTAAGGCTGGCTTCAATTCTAGAGTTTGGGGGAGTACAGATTTACTTCTTCATTGCTATTACTCCCAGGTCCACTTTGAACTAGAATGATAATACCAGTTAGGGTCCTGTCTATGACTCAAATAGATCTATTTAAAAATCATTCGTCTTTCATAGGAACACTTGATCCTTTATAACTGTAAATTATTTATGCAAAGAATAGTTACTTAGAGCCATATTGTCTAGTCGGTTCGGGGCTATAGAATACACCGGCTCCTTCTATGCAGAGGGATAAAAAAAACAACTAACGAGTGTCCTGTATATGACACTAAACAATCTGATCGTGTGGCTCCAGTAATGCTTGAGCTTTGGGAAAGCAGAGCACCCCTTCATTGCCATCACTCCCAGATCTACTCTAGCCCGAAGTGGTAACGCCTGATAGGGTCCTATCTATGGGTCAAATAGAACTAAACTGTGTACTTATGCTAAACTGAATTCAATGAATTAGAACTGATTGACTAAGCTGAATAGCTTGAAATAGAAATGTTTTTGACAATTAAACTGTGTACTTATGCTAAACTGCATTGTTTTAAAGAGAACTGTTTATTTGTATAAAAATGGATTCAGCATTAAATAATCTAGAAAGGTTGACATGCCTTAAAACCAAACAATCATTGTCATCATTGTCATTAAAGCCATAATTGTTTATTAAGGATTATTATGAGTTACTTGAAGTCATATAATGGCAAACAAAAACCTGTGGGGGTTTTCCTCGTGGTATAATGGTTAAAGCACAGGACTGTGGAATCGTAGTCGGCGAGTTCGAACTCCAGTCGCGCGATGACGTTCATTTTCGGAGAAAATAGCCTTGGGAAAGATATGAACCACCCTTATCCTCCCAAATATGGGTTAAATAGAACTACTATTACAGTCCTTAAAAGAAGGATTTGGTTTTAAATAATTCAAGAAGGTTAGTATTGTAATATAATGGTCGAGGGATTTCGTTTTATATATCTTGCCTTTCGGTTTAGTTAGGCTGAGAACCTTTCGCTTAGCGCATGAGTTAGTTAGGTGCAACATGAGCGCAGGTGTTCACGCGTGCGCGAGGGGAGGATGTGTCATTCAGAGATGTCAAAATGAAAATCCCAGATTTGACCAGGAGATGTGAATGACGTCAAGCACCGGAAGCGCGCGCGGAGGATTTTGAAAAAAGTCAGTCAAGTTGAGTCCTGCCTCGGGAGAAGACGGTTGACTTTCGCTTGCTCGCGGAGGCCTTGCGACGGGTGCGCACGTGTTGGGGAAGGGGGCAGATGGAAAAGCCAGAATAGAAAGAATGTGTATCTCTCTCCTTATGTCGAAAAACCTTTAAACTCAAAGGTAATAAAAAGTTTCGTACCTGAACAAGGAAGTCGTAAGTGTTTTTCGTGTTTCGGATTCCTATGTTATATATATGTTTTATATAAGAGTTATGAACATTCTACGTACGTTTCACATATATCCGTATCTAGCTATGGTACAGTATGCCATTACAAACAACAACAATAAACAAATAACTGTGGAGAGTGCCCGTAGTGCAATGGCTAACGCACTAAACTGAGACATTGAATTAAATGAGTTTCAACTCCAGTCACGCTATTACATCCAGTTTTGGACTAATACACTAGGGAGGGTATAAACCCACTTATCCCCCCCCCAAATTATTGGTTATATCGTACTACTGCTGTTCTTTCACAAGAACGGCTTTGGCATTAAATAACTCATAAAGGTTGATATGCATTAAACAAAGAAACCAAACAAATGACTTTCATTAAATACAAATAGTAGAGTTGGCGACCTTAGTCGGGGGTGAACCGAAGTCTTCCTTTTCAATAGCTACTACACCGAGGTGTAGGGGAGGGCGCTACTCCATTCCCTGGATTGCTCCACTTTACCCTTGATCCTTACCTTATAATGCTGAGTGTTAAGCAAGGCGACATCAAGTACCATTTTTTGAGTCTTTGGTATGACTCGACCTGGGACTGAACCCCGATCTCCCGGACCATTGGCGAACACTCTACTGATTAGGCCAATACAAATAACTATTGGAATATTTTATAACACAGAATCGTGCGTAACATACTTTTAATAGGTTTGGTCTGGTTTCTTTTTTTAATGGCATATAAATCTTCATTGGTTAATTAATGCCAAAAGCCATCTTCGTAGAGGAATATTAAAGGAACCATTTAACACATTGCTTGGAGTTAAAGGGCGTTCGTTTTTTTTTTTTTTTTTTTTCAAGCGTATTAATCCGAAAATTAACGTAATAGCTTGACTGGAGTTCGAACGCACTTACTTTGTTTGTTTGTTTGGGTTTTATGGCATATCAATCTTTGTGGGTTATTTGATGCCAAATCCAATCTTATACAAATAAACAGTTCTATTACAAACAATTCAGTTTAGCATAAGTAGACAGTATGTCAAAAACATTTCTATTTCAAGCTATTCCGTTTTGTCAAACATTTCTAATTCAAACAATTCAGTTTAGTATAAGTATAGTTAAATGTCAAAACTGTTCAATTTCAAAGAATTCAGTTTGGCATACGTAAGCAGTTTAGTTCTATTTGACCCATAGATAGTTCTATTTCAAACAATTCAGGTTAACGTAAGTACAGTTTTAATGTAAAAAGCAATTCCATTTTAAACAATTCAGTTTAGCATGAGTACACAGTTTAGTTCAATTTGACCAATAGATAGGACCATATCAAGTGCCACCACGCCAGAGTGAACCTGAGAGCGATGGCAATGAAGGGATACTCCGCATTCCCCAAAGCTCCTGCATTACTGGAACATTACCAT
Source organism: Sepioteuthis lessoniana (assembly GCA_963585895.1). Classification (NCBI taxonomy): domain Eukaryota; kingdom Metazoa; phylum Mollusca; class Cephalopoda; order Myopsida; family Loliginidae; genus Sepioteuthis; species Sepioteuthis lessoniana. The sequence continues at coordinate 22,654,902 of OY757909.1, forward strand.
CAGATAGTTTCGTATCATATCCAGGACACTCGTAGGGGGTTCTTAATCCTCTGCAGTGAAGCAATCAGTGTATCCTACAGAGTCAACTCACTGACTATGATGTTGCTGTTCGGCACGTTAGCAATTACTCTATGGTGTCTTACCCATACTCTTAAGAAACATTACCCAGTTGGCTGGGGCTGCTGAATACAACAACTGCATCTCTGCAGAAGTGTAAGCTCCCGCCAATAAGAATCCTGAATAAGGCACAAAACAATTTGATGGTGAGGTACCAGTAATACTGGAGCTACGGGGAATGCGGAGTATCCCTTTACTGCCATCACTCACAGGTCCACTCTGGCCCGGAGTGGTAGCACCTGTAAGGGTCCTATTAATTGGTCAAATAAAACTAAATTGAGTTCCTAGGTTAAACTGAATTGCTGGAAATAGGACTATTTTGACCTTTAAACAGGGTACTCATGCTAAACTGAATTGTTTTAAGTGGAACTGTTTTGTATGCTAAACTGAATTTTTTGAAATAGAACTCTTTGAAATTGAAACTGTACTTACGCTAAACTGAATTGTTTGAATTAGAACTTTTTGACTAAAATGAATAGGTTGGAATAGAAATGTTTTTGACAATTAACCTGTGTACTTATGCTAAACTGAATTATTTGAAATAAAACTGTTTGTATGTTTAAAAATGGATATGGCATTAAATAAGCTACAATGGTTGATATGCCATAAAATCCAGCCAACCCAAACCTCATCTTTAAAAAAAACACCTCACAATCTAAATACAAATATACAATGAGCCCAATTCCCTGAACACTAGATATGAAATAACCCTAGATGGGTTCATATGCCGTTAAAACCAATCAATCCATCAATAATTACAAAAAGAATTGCTGAAATAGACATTTTTTTAAATTTAAATCTCTAATTTCAAAAGAACAAAATTTTGAGAACATTTGCAAAACATTTGCAATTCTATCTGCTTTCTTTTTCTTTTCCTTTTTCTTTTTCTTTTTCTTTGCCCTTTATATCATTTTTAAACGCGCTGAAAATACCATATAATTTAATAGCCTTTACAGTAAAAAAAAATGTGTTGCTTTGGATTTCTCTTAAAAAGTAGCTAAATCAAGATAAAAAAAAAAAAAAGACATCCCAGACAAATGTTTCAAGAATAATTAAAGCTGATAGAATTTTCTCCGTTATTGTCTTTGATGCCTCAAACAGAACAGACTAAAAACTGTATGTTCTTAATTTTATATGCTAATCAAATCAAACTGCTTTAACCTGCTTTTATCAAACTAGAGCAAACGTGCTTTTTTTGTCTTTTGTTTCGTTTTTATTTTTTTAATTTTTGTTTGTCTTTTTGTTTTGTTTTTGTTTTTCGTTTTTTTGACAATATTGCAATGAGCCTTGTCATGCCATGAGAAAACTACCTTCGTCACAATAGCCAGCATGCATATACTGTTATTACACTGAACAACTAGAAATGTCCGAAAAGATACAAATTAAACATTGTGCATATGTTACCAGAACGACTATGCCACTTTTCTACAAAGTTACCGCCGAGATGGATACACTTCCATCGTTGCTGCACGATATTTATTAATAATAGCAAAAATATATTTAAAAAGATAAACAAACTGCTTGTATTGATAATACGAATTTGTTCTGAAAAAAATATAAAAATTGTGCCTAATGTCATTACAAAAGACCTGGTTGAAAACTTATGCGTTATGGAACAATTGTGGTTGAGAACTTTCTGAAAGGATATTTAAAGCCTAACTGTGACAGTAGGGATTCAAACCTCCGCTACAGAAATGGCTTCTCTTAAAGTATACTCGTATAAATGATCGTGAAAACATGAAACTTGGTTACGACAGAGTAATGCAGGACTAGAATTTGCTCTACAGTGCAGAGATTCTAAACTAGTTCTGCTGTAATGTTACGGAGCACTTTTGCCTTTTTTTCAGAAGTTGTTGATATTATTATTAATATGAGAAGTTTACCGGGTCATTGGTCTAATGAGTAGAGTGTTCCCAATGGTCCGGGAGATCGGGTTTCAATCTCCGGTCGAGTCATACCAAAGACTCAAAAATGGTACTGGATGCTGCCTTTATTAACACTCAGCATTATAAAGTAATTACCAAGGGTAAAGTGGAGCAATCCTGGGAATGGAGTAGCGCCCTCTTCTACACCTCGATGTGGAAGTTATTGAAAAGGGAGCGTTCGAGTCACCTTCGCCTAAGGTCGCCAACTTAATTACTTTGAGAATTGATTTTTTTTATTTATGGCGGACTTTTTGTCCTCATCCAGGTAGTCTTTGTGTTGTTTCTTCTTTCACTACGTTTCGGCCAAATTTCACCTCTGGTCTTCTTCAGGTGATTTACCGCGACCTCGGATAGGAATGCTGAGTCTTGTAACCGTATCCCCAGTAATTACTGCCTTCCATAGTTGTTGTCTATCGCACCACGTTTTTGACCAAGTAAACCTCTGGCCGGCTTGGGTAGGATTTGAAACCGCTATCTTCTGACAATGCTCACCTGTAACCGTAGAGACTCAACGCCTCTATCCGCTGCGCCAGATTAAGAAGCCTCATCTCAAAATGATTCCAATTAAAGACATTTACTTACTTTATTTGAATTAATTTTTCGTATCATATATATTTATATATATATCATTATAATTATATTATATAATAGCTCTATCCTAGATATTGAGCACTCTCCATATTATATTGCACTTGGTTCGACACATAACCACAAAGTGATTTAGAGATAACCAACACTCTTATAATATATATATATATATATATAGATAGATAGATAGATAGATAGATAGATAGATGTAAACCAACTATGGGTAAGATTGTAGGGTAGATGGGCTTTCTAGCTTTGGGAGGGCGACCGTTCAAGGAAAATCACTGAATTCAAAACCTGAGATGGAATACAGGTTACTAGATGTTATATGAAGAACCTAAGCTTTTAAACTCCTGTCTTATAATTTTCAAGTTTATCATGAGTTGTGAAGGTATTTACAAATAAATTGGAGAATCGGAGAGAACACCTTTAAAATTAAGATCACGCGACCCTTAAAGTGGTTAAGAGTTTTATATTTTATTTATAGTAAATAAAGACGATTTTCTTTTTTCTTTTTCTTTTAATGAATGAATAAGTAAACAATTTTAAAAACAGGCAAATGGATCAAAAACTATGATTAATTCGACTGGCTAAGTAAATAGTATTGATAATTTCACCGTCTTTTTAATGGATCAATGTTCTTTTATTCTTTGTTTCATTCCATTTAATAAACATTTTCGGTATGTTCAGTTGACGCTACGACAAGAAAGAGACACAACGCGGCACCTCTGGTGGTGTGATGGTTAGCACGCTTGACTAGCAAACCTACACGAGTGAGTTCGAGTCTCATTGGGCGCCCCATTTATTCGGCCTTGTGCCACATCGAAGCAACGAGCTTTGTAAATTACTACACAACGCGCTGCTCAGCCAGCGGCCTTAGTAGAGAAGTGGACTCTAACTGACTGTCGATAGAAAAAGAAGACCTACGTCTTTAGTCGAGGTAGTAAAGGATTCTGAGAAAGAGTTTCTCTTTGGCGCTAGGCAGCCCTTCTTTTTTTTTTTCAGGCATACACGGATTGCACCTCCTGTCAGAGGCCTCCCAAGAGATTGTTATTTTTGTATTCATTTATTTTATTTCGTGTTTATTTTATTTTTATTTTTTATGCTGTTTTTTTTTTTTACTTTCTTATTCAATCCCCATACTGTCTTGCATGAGGGAACTCTCCATGAAGGTGTACCGGCAGCAGTAAGACGAGTCGCCTGTCCTTGCCGCGTGGACCGGTCGAGGGATATAAAGTTGGCAGTCATTTACGATCGCTGTGTCTCTTCCCACTCCTGACGATATAAATAATTAACACATAGACAATTGTTTACACTGAAAAAGAACTGACAGAAATAAAACAGCGGACTTCAGTTCAACTATTTTACGATAAACAGACAGATTCTTCCTGTGATTAATTTTCCAATTTAATGTCCGCATATTTAGAAGATAAGATAATTATTGTAATACGTCGGAACGTAACGAGATAGTTAAGAAATACTATAAGCTTAATTACAAATCAAATTTATCTCCCCTAAAAGATAGTTTACTTGAGAAATTACACGCAAACGGACACATGGGAGCCTAGGGTGGTGTAATGGTTGGCACGCTAGACTTGCAAACCTTTACAAATGACTTCGAACTTTACTGCGTGCCCCATTCTTATGACTTTGTGCCACATCTAACCAAAAAGCTTACTAAATTGTTATATAAAAATATGTGCCCTTTACTAGGTGCAAATATTTAAGTTTTCATCATCATCATCATCATCATCATCATCAAGTCGCGCTGCCAGCACGGATCTCCCTGACCCTCTCTTGCCACCCGTCTCTATCATCTATCGCTCCCGGGAGGTCTTCAAGGCTATTTCTTCTATCGGCACAGAGCTGTTGTATATATGTTCTAACTGGTCGTCCTACTTTTGCTCGTCCATGTGAAGGGGTCCACCGGAGTATATCACTTCTGAGTTCGTC
>OY757909.1:22664484-22674484 GCA_963585895.1 Sepioteuthis lessoniana
CGGGGATACGAGTTCAATTCCTGGACAAGACTGATTGCATTTCACATAGCACTAATACCCTTGGGAAAGGTATGAATTCAATTATTCTCCCTCCAGCTATGGGTAAATAGTAGGGCAGACTAGGTTCTTCAGCCTTGGTTAGGCAACTAGTCTAGGAGAAGAAAAACTCTGAATTGAAACCTGCTAAACTCCGCTTTAAAAATTGACCTTGTGTCATATCCTGCCCGAGCGGAGGGGTTGGGTAAATAGGAACACTGTTCCAAATAACTTATAATTATAATGATTCTTAGTAAATCATTGAACAGTTCTATTTGACCCGTAGATGGGACCCTAACGGATACAACCACTCCGGGTCAGAGTGGACGTATGACTAATAGAAATGAAGGAGCTCTCAAAAATTCCACAAACTCCCGTACTGGAGTCTCATCATCAGACGCAGTTTAAAGAAATATCTAAGGCACTCAAAGCCTTGTTTTTCTCAAAGCGACTGACCCTCGGCCACCGCCATCCAGCACCTATAAAAAGGGTCGGGTGATTGTTTGCTACAAGAGAAATAAATCTGAAGAATGCACTAGGACTTGACATGACCCGCCAATTGATCGGGTTGGGCCTCTCTGACAACCCGTCTAGCCCAGTAGTTGCCCTTTGCTTAGATGTGGCACAAGGCCGTATGAATAGGGTACCCAATGAGACTCGAACTCTCTCATGAAGGATTGCTTTGATTAGCTTACTAACCATTACACTAGCACTGTCTAACTCAGTAAAAGCCTAAGCGAAGTGTTGCAGGTCACGTAACCACTTCGATTGCCAAGTCAATGACTGCTTAGCCACCGTCCTGTAGCATTGTGAGTCGCTACCCACGTTCCACCTGGGGTCTCACCTCACTATAGAGGTGCTGTCAACTTATTCTACTGTCCCAGCTGATAGTGGGTGGGGAGAATCCGAAATTAGATTAGCTGTACTCTAATGAAGAATTGAAATTATGTCAAATTCTGCCCGTGGACAAAGACAATAGTCACACCCACCTCACCCAATTTACCCGCTCACTGTTAATCAGTCGATAGTCCGCTTGCCGAAAGGGGGTGTACTTACTTTTTGAACTGCTTGATATTCATATATTTCGTTAAGACCTACGTACAAAATATTTTAATGTCGACTAATAATTCAACAAAAATTTGCAAGGTCAATCGCCTCATAAATCACACTTGGTGTTTCCTTTCTGTAATCATTTCAAGCATGTCACTTAATTACAAAAATCATACAAGTACAGAGAAAGTGGATATGACGTATAAAACTATGCGAAATATGTCATAAAAATTAAGGAAAATCTATGAGTTTATGGGGTGTTTTTTTTTTTTATAATTTTATCCAGTTTTAAGCATTTCAGATTTTCTATTTCAAAATAGACTCTCAATTTATTTTTTAAATGAATCAATTTAATAAAAAAACAATTACGGCAACAAAAACCATTTAAAAAATAAATTCCTAATTAACATTTACTAATTGCTTACTAAATGTCAACAAGACTGATTGATTAAATGTAACGGCATGTCAACCTGTGTAGAAGTATTTTATGCCTAGAGGTTAAGAAATCTTGTACTATGTACATATATATTTACATTTTTTTGGATAGTGCTTTCTTAAAATCGGTTACAGTTTATAAATTGATGACAGTTTAATGGCATATCACCCTTCATGGCTTATTTAATGCCAAAGCCATCCTCGGTAGCGATAGTACTATTTAATCCAGAGCTTGGGAGATAACGAGTTTCAAGCCTTTCTCAATGGTTTTAGTCCGAAAGTGAAGGATACTAGTCCTAAAGCCAGCATATTCGAAGCACCACGATCAGGCCGAATCACAACAGGAGTGTGTTTTACCAAAATGCTTTACCATTCAAGAGGCTTTCTTTCAGGTCTTTAGTATTGTACTTTCTTACTTTAGTAGAGTATTGACTTTAGTAGAGTACTTACTTTAGTATTGTACTTACTTTAGTATAGTACTTACTGTTTTTAGTATAGTACTGACTGTTGTACTGTACTTACTTTAGTGTTGTACTTACTTTAGTATAGTACTGACTGTTTTATTGTACTTACTTTAGTATAGTACTTTAGTATTGTACCTACTTTAGTAGAGTACCTACTTTAGTAGAGTACTTACCTTAGTTCAACATTTACTTTAGTACTGCACTTACTTTTGTATTGTACTTACTTACTTTAGTAGAGTACTTACTTTAGTATTGTACTTACTTTAGAATAGCACTTTAGTATTATACTTACCTTAGTGTTGTACTTACTTTAGTAGAGTACTTACTTTTGTATTGTATTTACTTTAGTATAGTAATTTAGTATTGTACTTACTTTAGTGGAGTACTTACTTTAGTAGAGTACTTACTTGAGTATAGTACTTACCTTAGTACAGCATTTACTTTAGTAGAGTACTTACTTTTGTATAGTACTGATTTTAGTAATGTATTTACTTACTTTAGGATAGTATTTACTTTAGTATTGTATTAACCACTACTGGTCTTATCAACGAATGATTTCACCTAATGATATCAACTTTCGTGGGTTATTTAGTTCATGAATTCGAACTCGCTAACTAGGATACGCAGTCCAGGACGTTAGCCACTGCGCCAGCAGGACTCCCGCTTTCAATGAATGAATTTTCTAAATGCACCGGAAAACGTCCCCTATGACATTCATATGCTGACAATTCTTTCTTTAAGAGTTGATTAGATCCTTCTGCGGGGGTGTCCACGTGGTGTAATGGTTAAAGCGATAGACTGTGGAATCGTAGTAAGTGAGTTCGAACTCCAGTCGCACGATGACGTTTGCTTTCGGACAAATACCCTTGAGAAAATTATGAACCTCCTTATCTTCCCAGCTATGGGTTAAATAGCATCACTGCTGTTCTTCTAAAAGAAGGGCTATGGGGTTAGATAACCTACACAGGTTGATATGCCATTAAACAAAGAAACAAGATCTTTCTACTGCACATAATTTGACTTAACTTTTTCTAATAGTCCAGCAACCTCACCCTTTTTGGAAGCTAATAACATTTTTTTTTCTTTTTTCCATTTTTCTAAACAAAACGTCATCTTGTTCATGAATTTATATTTGACAAGAAACATCTGCTGTGGCACTGCGCAACTGTTAAGTCAGTTTTGTGTGTCTAATATATATATATGTTTAATGATACACTGCATATATATATATATATATATATATGTGTGTATGTATGTGTGTGTGTGTGTGTGTGTGTGTGTGTGTGTGTGTGTGTGTGATCACACTATATGTATTTAATCAAACATTTAAAAGAGAAATTGTTCTCTCTCTCTCTCTCTCTCACACACACACACACACATACACACACTAATTATATATATATATATGTTTAATGATACACTATATATATGTGTGTGTGTGTGTGTGCGTGTGTGTGTTTGTGTGTGTGTGTGTGTGGATGCGTGTGTGTGTGTGTGTGTGTGTAACAGGGTCATTATAATATAGATTTCAAAAAAGGTGACTAAGATATTTCCTAATAATGAAAATTTCTCATTTTATTTCCTTTACACTTCATTTTTTTTCTTTTTATTTTTTAAACATAATTTTAAAGAAAAAGAACCAAGCAATTAGTTTTTTTAAATATCTCTGATGCATTTGATGTGTGTGTTATATAAAGTCAAATTCGGCGCCAAGTTGTCGGCAAGAAAAGAATGGGTCATCCTGGGTATGGTAGAAAACAGCATCCGGTACAAAAGGTTTAATTCTGGAGCTCTGAGGAGTATGGAGTCACCCCTTTAGCTGCAATTATTTCTAATCCCTTCCTCCCCGGTGTAGTTGTACCTGTCGAGGTCTCATCTATGGCTCAAATAGATAATGTTCAAGATAATACTTACTCTGATTTTTAACGGTATTTATTGCCTTTAAAATATTGAGATTACAACTCAGCGTGATGTTTTGTTTGATTTGGTTTGGTTTCTCTTTTTTTTTTAGGAATATTTAATGCCAAAGTCATCCTTGTAGAAGAACAGCAGTGATACTATTAAACCTATAGCTGGGGAGATAAGTGGGTTCGTAGAATTAGTCCGAAAGTAAATGTACTAGCCCGATTGGATTTCGAACCCACTTACGCCGATGTTGCAGTCCAGCACGTGAGCCACCACGTTATGTGGACTCCTCTCGCCTAAACATGAAGTGTTTACTCATTTAAAATTACTGTGAAGATACATTTTGTACTATAAATTATTTATTAGCTACTTGAAACCATATAATTGCTTTAAATACCATATAACTGTGAATACATTATTAGTATTAGATAAGAATACTTGAAACCATATAATTTCGTTCAAATCATTTGTATTAAGAATTGTTACTCGAAACTGCAATTGTTTGTAAAGGATTATTATTATTGGTTACTTGAAATAATATAACCGCTTAAAATGTCATATAACAGTGAATACATTATTAATGTTAGATAAGAATACTTGACACCATATAACTACTTACAAAAATAATGACTTTGGCATCAAAATCTTTAATAATTGTTAATATGCTGAAGAAAACAAAGAGGTCATCCCACCAACCATTGTCTGCCTTGAAAAATCAGTAACTGAAATCCAGACATTTCACCCAAGCTTGAACACATGCCTCAGACATAGTAAGGAAATACGAAGATCGCTCCGAAAATAACCAAAAATATAAATATATCGCAGTCCAAAAATAATTAAACACGTTATGTATCAATATTAGAATATTTGAACTATTGACCTGATCTATATTGTTGCGAGCAATATTGAATGAGTCCTGGCGGCAACACCCCACAAGGCACCAACAATACAGCCACCTGCCTCCCATCACGAAAACTATCCAAGTTAGACGAACCAGACATGCAGGACACTGCTGGAGAAGCAAGGACAAGCTCATAAGTGATGTACTCCTATGGACTCCCGCATATGGCCAAGCAAAAGCAGGACGACCAGCTCGAACATACATACAGCAGCTATGTGAGGATACGGGATATAACCCTGAAGACCTGCCAGAGGCGATGAAGGATAGGGAGAAGTGGCGAGAGAGGGTCAGGGATATCCGTGCTAGCGGCCCGACATGATGATGATGATGATATTGTTATAATCACGACGTTTCGGCCGATATGTCCTTCGGCTTTCTTCAAGTGTTTCATGTCCAACTCAGTGGTCCATACAGAATCTCAAACTGAACCCTCAATTTGAACCACAGGGGATAACAGTTCCAATTATGTTAACCATGACCAGGTACGCATCTGATGGTGAGGTTCCAGTGACGGAGCACCCTTTCATTGCCATTGCTCCCAGGACAACTCTGGCCCGGAATAGTAATACCTGATAGGGTCCTATCTATGGGTTAAATAGAACTGCATATTTATGCTAAACTGAATATTTCGAATAGAACTTGAAACAGAAATATTTTTGACGATTAAACTGTGTACTTACTTTTAAACTGCGTCCTTATGCTAAACTGAATGGTTTAAAATGGAACTGTACTTAGGCCAAACTGAAATGTTTTTGACAATTAAACAGTACGTACATTTAAACTGCGTGCTTATGCTAAACTGAATTTTTTTAAATGAAACTGTTTTTTTACATTGAAACTCTACTTACACTAGAGTGAATTGTTTAATATAGAACTGTTTTGGCATTTAACTGTGTAAACAAAATCTGTACTAACACTAAACTGAATTACCTGAATTAGAACTGTTTGACTAAACTGAATAGCTTTAGATAGAAATGTTTTTAACAATTAAACTGTGTACTCATGCTAAACTGAATTGTTTGAAATAGAACTGATTATTTGAATAAAAATGGATTTGGCGTTAAATAACCTAGAAAGGTTGATATGCCATAAAAATCAAACAATCAATCAATCAATCATAACCGGTCACAAGTGTTAAGTTATAATCTGTATTCCTTGGCGCAGTGGAAAAGGCGTTTTGTTGAAAAGTGCTTCTGAATGAAATCATCCGAAGATTGCAAGTTCAATCCTAACCACTAGTAAGACTAACAAGGAACACTTACTATAATACTTGTTTATGTGTGAGACTGTATTTACAAAGTTTGAAAAAACATATGATGACAATAAAAATTCCATCAAACTAGAGAGGTCATTTTCGGCAATATTCAACCTTGCTGCTTCCATAATCACCCAGATAGCCTGTCCCAGATAGTCACTGAATAATAAAGCAATAGAGACCATAAGATGCAGCATGGGGAATGTGAAGTAAAGCGGATGAATCCAAATGCGGACCAACCATATGCTGGGCAGAGGAATCATAGATCAACAGCCAGGATCAAATTGTTCATTTAGGAAACTACGGCTACTAATCTATAAGGGTGGCGTCTATTGATGAAAAAAATATTGACACAGAAAGATTACCATGGGTGGTGAGAGAGAGAGGGAGAGAGAGAGAGTCAGAGAACTTTGTTTTGTCAGCGCGACTTGATGATTGTATATACATTGTGATACTTCTTGTTTAACAAGTTGTTTTCTAGCCGAATAAAAATATCACATAATCAAGACGACGTTGATTCGGCGTTTGTTATATGCATTGATCGTTAGGATGCATCAACTACCGGCAAAGTTTAAAGCTTTTTTTATCAAACGATAGCGTGCTTTAAGTTTCTAAGACGTGTCAACACCGTAAGAAAAGTAATTAATCATACAATTTGTGGTTGCGAAAATCCTGTCAATTCTCAAATACATATTTCTACTAGCAAAAGATAATGGAATTAACACGTATAAAGGATGTTCACCTTGTTTTGTTTATCGTTTTATTTTTTAGCAGTAAATGAGCTAATAAGAAATAAGACGTAAAACATTTTGTGTAATTATTTGTTTAAGTTTCTTAGATGAACCTTGATCATTATTATTGCTTAAAATATTTGGACTGTTGACCTCATTTTTATTGTTATAATCACAACGTCTGTCAAGAACACATGGCGCAGTGGATAAGGCGATTGGGCGGTGCTTCTGAGGGAAATTATCTAGAGGTCGCAGGTTCAATCCAACAACAGGGTATGCTTACTATAACTTAACTCTTGTACCCTGCCATAGTTAACAGAACTGGAAACTGTGGTTCAAATGAAAGGTGCAGTTCGAGTTTCTGTGTGGACTCCTGAGTTCGACTTATAACATCTGCAGAAGGCCGGACATATCGACCGAAACGTTGTGATTATAACAATAAAGATGAGGTCAATAGTCCGAATATACTAAGTAATAATAATTTTGTGCTATGCCCAATAAGAATCTTTCTAAAAAGTTAAATGATACCACTTAAAAATCCTTGAACTTGACCAGAAACTATATATTCTCGAAGAATGTTGGAAAACATATCAGCTAAAACTTCATGATCAACGCAATAAATCGATGGTTGGGTATTATCTTTTATTTGTTTTTGTTATAAAATAAAGCATTTTCAATTATTTCTCGAGTATATGTTTCTATTACCCTAGATAAAAATTATAGAATCGGCACACTTAAAGTATGTTCACCTTAATCTTTTTTTAGCGGTAAATAAACTAATAACAGATAAGACACAAAACCTTTTTATTTAATAGCAGAAAACGCTGGTTTCATAAAAGACTTATTAAACAAATTAGATTAAATTACTTTTTTCCAATCCCTGCAGAGGAAAATATAATGAATAACCCAAATTTTGTGGAAGAAATTATTGGACGATCTTGTAATTTGCATTCTTAAAACGTTTACGATCAGAAACGTAAATATACAAATCAGCCAACAGTTAAAATACAGTTCTTGTAGAATTTAGCATGCGGTGGAGCCTACTTAGTCGAAAGAAAATATAGCATCAGTAAAAAAAATAACTGTCAATTGAAATAATCCCAGAGGTTGTCATTAAATAGAGAAGCCAAACCAATTGAAATGAATCATAAAACTCATTCAAGAAGGCAATCCACAATGGAGTGTGGTGAAAGTTGTTACCAGTTAGTAATGTCTAAAATTTGGTGCTACTATAAAAGAAATGGGATGGTTAAGAAAGAAAGAGATACTGTTAGGCAACAAAAGACACCAAATAAGATTGCTATATACTGGCAGAAATTATAGAATTAGCACATGAGAGGATATTCACTTTGTTTTGTTTTGTTTTGCTTTGTTTTTGCTTTTTGTTTTGTTTTGGGCTGATTTTTCTTTGTTTTTTTGTTCTTTGTTTTTTTTTCTTTCTTTTGCTGTAAATAAACTAACAGATTGGATGAAAAATATTTTGTACAATATCCAAAAAAAAAAAATCAAACAAAAAATAATTTTTGCAACGTAAATGACGTCATTTAAAAATCCTTGAAGATGACCAGATGCAATATACTTCCGAGGAATGTTGAAAAACACATCGGCTAAAATTTCATGATCAAAGCTAAAAAATGTATTTGTTTATTTCTATTTTTGTTTTTAGATTAAGTATTGTTAGTCATTGTTATTACCAATTTTGTCTAGCATTTTTTATATATATTTTGATTTTAATTTTTTAATTTCTTAAAAATGTATTTTCATCTTTGAGAAAGAATAAAAGAAAATACGTGTTGGACTCAAAATAATAAAGTTTGAATGTTACTTTAGCTTAGTTTTGGCTTTATGGCATATCAACCAATGTAGGTTATTTAATGCCAAATCCTGTTTATATATATATATATATATATGTGTGTGTGTGTGTGTGTGTGTGTGTGTGTGTGTGTGTGTGTGTGTGTGTGTGATTTATAAATACATTTTGTTGATAACATTCTTAAACAAACTTATGCTCTTTTCTGCACATAGTTAATGGTTTCAAGTATTGCTATATAACAGTCACAATTTAATATCAGTCATTTGTTTGTACAGGTAGTTTGTTCTATTTGACCCATAGATATGATCCTCTCAGGTGCTGCCACTCTGGGTCAGAGTGGACCTGGGAGCAATGGCAATGAATGGGTACTCCACTTTGCTCAAATTTCCAAAGTTAGAGCCTCACCATCGGATGGTTTAATTTTATATCCAGGACACACGTTGGGTGTATTCTACAGTCCCAGCTGACTGGGCTGATTGAGATGTTTATGAATTCTTCTGAACTGTATATCAACTATTTTAGCCAAACACAAGCCTGAGACGAGTTAAAAGATCTGCCCAAGGTTCTATTATCTTATATTGTTTTTATTTCACCAACTGGAGACAGCTATGTGACTTTTCTGTGGCTGTCTACGTAGGAGATCAGGTACCATCCAGGGTTGTTATTCTTCTGCCACAATACAGACCTAGAAGCCTCTTCCTCTTTGTGGTATATGCAATAGCTATTCAAAAGCTATCAAAAATACATTTTACAAGGTAACTGATACATATTAAAAATCCTTAAGATAATCAGATGCAGTGTATTCTAGAAAAATGTTGAAAAACATATCGGCGAAAACTTAATGATTAAAGCAATTAAGTGGGTAGAGGGTCTTTTAGCTATTTTTGTTTTTAGATGAAGCATTGTCAGTGATTTTCGCAAAGTAAGGTGGATTTTATAAAATTCAATAATTTTTTTTATAAAAAACAAAGAGACCGAAAGAAAACAGTTGACACCATTTTGAAATTTTTTTTCTGAAAAATTATATCAATCATATTTTTTATGCAAGGAAAAGAATCTTTTTAAAGTTCAATTCGAAGATAAAATATCGTATTAATCTGCTTTTAATAATTTTTCACAATTAAAAATTTGTTTTTAAGTTGATATTTTACTTATATGTTGTTTATATTTTTATTTTTTGAAATATTCAAAAGCATCATTTTTATTCATTTTATTAGATTTATCAATATTACAACCCCTGGCAAAAATTAGCACACTTAGGAGATTATCACCCAGGTGATTTATTTAGCAGTAAATAAACTAATAACAGATAAGACAAGGAACATTCTGTGCTGTTTCTAGCAAAAATAGTTTTACAAGGTAAATGATGCCATTTAAAAATTTTTGAAGATGACCATATGAATGAGCTGT